>BRZM01000010.1:5901115-6368617 GCA_033238685.1 Lates japonicus | reverse complement strand
GGGGGGGGGGGGGGGGGGGGGGGGGGGGGGGGGGGGGGGGGGGGGCATGTGTCGGCTAGTAATTGCAGGTATAAGCTCCCAGACAGACAAGAGAAACAGTGACATGAGAACAGTGGGCTATTTACCAGAATAATATATTCATACAGTATGTGTGTGACAGGAAACACCATGCTCTGTACACAACCTGTCTGGCACTGACACTTATTTACTGACTCAAAGCTGGTGTGCGCATGTGCGTATACACACAGTAACGCACGTATATGCTCTGCACAGCACACACACATGATAGTAGACGCACACAAAAAACAGGAGTGAGTCATTTGGTGGTGGATCAAAAGGAAATAACCGGGGGAGAGAGAGGGAGAGGCCACAACAGAAAGAGTGAAAGGCACACAGACAGACTGTGAGAGGAAGGCATTCAATGAGGGGAAAAAAAGAAACAGAAGAGGAGGATGAAGAGGAGAAGGAGGAGGATGAGTGGTGGTGGGGCTGACAGCAGACTGTGAGGGAGGCGGAGATGAAGGGAGCCAGAGAAGAAAGCAGCAAGGATGGATAGATAGATGGATGGATGGATGGATGGATGGATGGATGGAGGAATGGATGGAAGAGGAAGTGCTGGAGCAGACGGAGGACAGACTCAGAAGAGGATGTGGAGATAGCTGCCAGGAAAAGAGGGAGAAAACATTCCCTCTCCCCGGTGATAAATAAAGGTTTGTTTGCCTGCTGTGGTTTAGAAAGAAACAAAAAGATGCGTTTGTAATCTCAATTTAAAGTCTGGATTTGTGTGTTGTAAAGTGGCAGATATTGGTGATTTTGCGTGACAGTCAATAAACCAGTCTTTCTGTGTGTCTCTCTGTGCAATGCGTGTATCAGTACTGACCCATGGGTGGCTCGTCGTGGCCCAGCACCCTGCGGCTGTAGTGGTGTTTGAGCAGCGCTCCGAGCATCTCTGGGCTCATCTCCGCCTCCCTCCGCAGAGACACGTTGGGAGCCACCATCTTATCGTACGTGTACAGGTAGTAACTGGGAGAGAGAAACAGATTTTTAAAAAAAACGGTATTTAAAACACTGAACCCGCCTCGTGTGTGGATAAACCCTTACTATTTTTACATTAAATACTGAACGTGCTATAGCAATGAAAAGCAATCCGAGATCTCCTTGATCGCACAAAATAACACATATCTGTTTTGTCTGTTATTCTGGCCATGATGGCAGCAGTGTCACCTTTCACATACATCTGTCTTTGCAGTAAATACCATAAAATGTTACGAGTTATGGACTTTGCAATGCTGATATAAATTAAGCAACATATATGTCTGCAATAACTCACGTGGCCCCGTTTACCGCTGCAACGCGGCACACTACAGCTGAATCAGAGCAATAAAAACAAAAGTCATTCGGTCTCAGCCTGCAGTAACTACAGGAGCTGAAAACACAGTGTGGAATATAGATATTTTCTTATCATGTGTTTACATGATCTCAGCCTAAACAGACCTTCAGCTTATCACACATGTCCAGGTAGTGGGTACAACTGAGAGAGAGATAGTGCCTGGAGATGCACTGAAGCTACTGAGCCAACACTATCTGTCTATTCCTGGCTGCATGGCGGGGAAGGAGGAGAGCGAGAGAGAGAGAAAGAGAGAGAAGAGAAGAGAAGAGAAGAGAAGAGAAGAGAAGAGAAGAGAAGAGAAGAGAAGAGAAGAGAAGAGAAGAGAAACGAAACTCTGAACCCCTCCCCCCACCAGCAGTCCCCTCCAGACAGAGCTGAGGCTGGAGCTGTGATCTAGGTTAAGCATGACAGCTCAGTGGGGCTCTGCCTGAAAAACTACAGCACTACCAACCATGCCTTGCTTCCTGTGCTCTGGATGGAAACGAAAAGCGCTTTGCCTTGCTCGCCTGAGTGAGAATCTGAAACTCCTTCACATGAAACGCCAAAAGATGTGATTGAATAATGTAAGCTTGGCTCGTATTTGACAAGTGTACCCGCTAATGGATGTTGGTAGTAACCCAAATACGATGCTAAGTGCTGTGGATGTCTCGCACGATGTTTGGTCGTGGCAGCGCGTTTCATTATTACTGATGCTGCAATGCTAAAGACATGCTTCAAAAACTGGTCTGCGCAAGCCCTGGCTGGTTTGGGAGTGTAACAGTAGTCATGTGATGCTGGGTAGGTGACCAGAAGTCTAATCCTGCCAGTTAGTCTGGCTTGACGTCTGCAAGCCTCAGTGCAGTCAGTATGTTGAGGGGGTCCTGTGTAGTCGTGGCACCATAAACCATCTAATTCTGTCTTTTAATCTGGGTCAGATTACTGCATGAGCTATCAGAGCACCATAGCCAAACACAGGCTGGTGTGCTCTGGGGAGGGATGGAGGGAGGAAAAAGAGAACCAGAGGAGAGGGAAACGAGGGCTTTGGGAAGAAAAGAGGAGGAGGGAGGAGGAAGAGGACAGGCTCATGTGATGAGGGATGGAGGACAAGCAGAGAACTGCACAAGAGAGAGGGGGAGAACAATACTAACAAATTAGTGATGGGAATTTTCTTTACTGAGAAAGAAACTGGAGTCAAACTGAAACTGAAACACTTCTTGGTCATCTTTGTGCAGAAAGGCAAACAACACATACACATCTGCACTGTCTGGAACAAACAAAGTCTAACTCCCCAAACAGCAACAGCAACAACTACTGCTTTTGATGTTCTCTAGGGAACAAACCAATGTAAATTTGACCAACTTTAAACAAGCTTAAACAACTTGGAAGAAAACAGTCTGTTCCTACGACACAATCAGTCACATCCACAGCACTTTCCTGGTAATACACAAGGCAAAAGTAAATCGACAAGAGCTGCAGCATCCATCTTGGTATTCAAATAAGAGTTTCAGTTATTTTTCAAGCCAAAAAAAGCTCACTTGCTGGTTTCAGCTTTTCATGTGTGGGAATTTGTTGCTTTTCTGTGTAACATTTGACAGTAAACTGAATATCTAACTTGCACATTGTAAACAGTATTTTGTCACTATAACAGTCCATCATTTAACTAATTAGTGAATCAACAGAAAATTAATCTTCTCCTTTATCAAAAAGTAAGTATTCTCTAATTGCAGCTTCTCCAATGTGAGGATTTGCTGCTTTCTTATCATTGTAAATTGAATAGTTTTGGTTAAGGACTGAATATCAGGCAAAACAAGACATTTGAAGGTGTCAGAGATTCGACTCTGACAACATGTGTTGCTGGTTTTTCATCCCCTTTAATAATCAATGAGAAAATTAACCCACAAAATGAAAATAACTGTTAGCTGCAGCCCTAAAACAGTGTTTTTGTGCTGTTCAATTAAGGTTAAAATGATGTAGTACCTGGGATGAACCAGGGTGGGGTGTCCTGGCTCCTCCTTGATGTCCGAGAAAAGACGGTTGAACACCAGAGTGGGTGGAGATGTCTTCCCCTGTGGGAAAAAAAACACACGCATATAAATATGACACACCACAGCAACATATTGTCTTTTCCAGCTATTGTGCTACAGCTACAAAGGCACACAATGGCAGCTCATCCATCCCACATTTATTGATCTTTGCATACAATTTTGCAGTTGAATAGATGAATTATCACAATGGCAATCAGATGCATGCCCACGCGCGCATACACACACACACATGAAGACATGGAGAGAAACACCAGGAGGAGAGGGGAATGTGCTGTACTGCACATGGTGCTGTTGGTGCCATAATCTAATAAAGATAATATATGCATGCATACATGTGGATGAGGGATCATCCATCAGGCATCAGCTGAGAGGAGAGAGTGTGTGTGTGTCGGGAGAAAAAAGACAATCACGATGAAGGGCTTCGTCCCTGTGTGCAGCGATGGGGAGGGGGTGGAGAGCAGAGCCTTTCAGCAGCTGTATGAGTATTTTCCTGACAGGTCAGAGAGGAGAAGCGTGCCGCTATGAATGGGTGAACAGAGGGCGTGTGTCTGTTGTTGGGGGTGGGGGTGGTGACCCTGAGAGCTGACCTGTGTGTGGGGGAGGGGAGGAGAGAGTGGGGAGCTGCAGGAGGTGATAGGAGAGAAATGGGTGGATGAATGCAGGGGGGTGGGGGGGACTCTGCACCGGCGACTGACCTTTCTCACAGGGTCGGCTTCAGCCAACTTGCCACTAGGTGAGCAGAGGTCCGCTGAAGATTTCCTCACCTGGCTCTCCTCCTCTTCCACCGCCTTCTGAAACACACGGAGAAAAAGAGACGGCAGTTAAAAACAGGCAAACACAGCACCAAGGTTAAACAGACAACAGAGACCAGAGAGGTAGCACAGAGCACATTTGTTATAATTCTCTGTGCAATTAAAATGATGCACACTGTTGTCGGGGAGCGTGGGAACGACAGTGGGGCGAAAAAAAGAAATTTACAACTGGCACCACAGTCACAGAGGGGAAAGATAGAGACAAGTGGCATTTAAATGATAGGAAATAAAGACAAATGACATCCGAGAGATAGAAAATGGAGACAAATGGCATTAAAAGTGAACAGCACAAGTGATACACTGTTGAGAGAACGAAGGCAGCAAGGAAATGGATAGGCTAAGAGTAGAGACTGAATGAGCCCGCTGAGGAAGGCCCTATGAATAAAACACAAGAAAAGCCACAGTGGTAGTCAACATGGCAACAACATGGCCTGTCATTATGTGCTTTTGTGCGTGTGATTCATTGTTACACATGCGACGCAGTTGGAGACAGACTCTCCTTGTGAAGATGATGTATGTGAGTGTGTGCTGAATGTTTATGATTCACTGTGTCAGGTCCGTACCCTCTGAGCCATGTGTGTTCGAATAAATACTGCTGGCGCTGCCTATAGTTGTGTGTCTGTGTGTGTGTGTGTGTGTGGGGGGGGGTTTTGAGCAAATCCAGGACACGCTCAGCGAGAGGCCACAAGCTGATGGAGTTGATGCTTATCTGTGGCAGACAGGCCTGACACTACACACAGGCTGCCTGCAGTTCACACAACACACACACACACGCTCAACCGAACTGACATGCAGCACAAGCAGCAGAGAAACAAGCATCGCAATGTGAACCGCTAGGTAGACCACAGCAACAGACAGAGCCAGAGAGGATGGAGAAGGGAGGTGTGGACAGAGAAGGAGAATGTGGGTGGAGATGTAGAAGAAAAGGAGGATTGAGGAAGAGAGAGAAAAGTGCAAAGGCGGAGGGCAGAGGGACGGGAGAAAGAGAGATAGAGGTTGTAGAAAGCATCAATAATTGACTTACTGGCCTTTTAAAGAACACACATACACACACACAGAGCCAGACACAGTGAATAATAAACAGCCTTTCATCAGCTGGACTAAAGGATTTTCCTCTGTGCTGTATCTGCTGAGAGACAATGTCATTACCAGAGCTAAACAGCCTGAGAACAAAACGACCAAATTACTGTGACAGTCAGGTATTAACCCACCTAATATTCATGTCAGCTACTGGTTCAGCAGCAGCTGCTGCACATTAGCAGATATTATTTTCATAAATCACAATTAGACTCTTGTTATACCTCATAATGTATCTTTTATCTGATCATTTTTCCAAATTATAGCTCAACTTTTCTGGTCATTTATCAAGCAAAAAATACCAAATACTCACTAGATACAGCTTTGTCAGATTAGTCACATTCCTCTACTCCTATTTCAGTCACTCTTTTTGTTTTTTCACACGAGAAATGAAACCATGAAAAAAAACTACTAATACTACTACTACTACTACTACTGCTTATTTGTGAGCATGTGAATTCGTATTATATGTATGGGATAGTCCCTTATTTACAAGGGCATGGATGAATGAGCATGTGCATGCAAATGTAAAAGGCTGGAGCCATATGTGTAGTCAGGTGTGTCTCTGTGTTTGTCTATACAGAAGGGGGCTTGTCCGTTTATGAGTGCTTGTGGTTGGTGTTTTTTCCTTTTTTTCTCCTCCTCTCTCCAGAAGGCAGCACTGCAGCACTGAGGAAGGAAGGAAGGGAGGGAGGAGAGAGAGAGAGAGAGAGAGTGGGATGATGGGACAGGGGCAGAGATGGGGGGGTGGAGGGAGGAGAATTGACAGAAACAACTGTAAACCCACTGAAGTGGTGTGGGGGTGAGCTGGATTTCCTCCAATATCAAGGTTGTCTGAATGTGTGTGTATGAGTATGTGTGCATGTCGAAGGCACTTTCTGCTGCACACTCCTAATCTAAAATCTGTCACTCCCCCTGCACAAGTGTGTGTGTGCGTGAGTGTGAGATAAACACTGACAAAGGGAGAGCACGGGGCCAAACTGACATTAACACCAGGTCATCCAGGGGTCTGACTTCAGGGTCGACTGACAGCTCATTAAAAGGTGGTAGTGTGAGTGTGTGTGTAAAGATTGAAAGCTGTACGTGGTTGTATATGTGTCCATATAATAGACTATACATGTATGTGTGTTCCACTAATGGCTGTATGTGTCTCTCCCTATAATTCCTGCTTACCTAACAGCTTAACGCCCACTCCTCACCACCCACACACACACACACACACCTACTCATTATTCCTGCTGCTCTGCGTTCTCTATTCCTTAATGAATGTGTGCGGGTGCAAACGTTTGCTCATTTCAACACAACTGTTTTCCTCTCCTCCTGTTGCCCATCTCTCTCTCTCGCTCTCTCTCTTGTCCCCCACCCCTTCCCTTCCTTCAAGTGTGCTTTATTAACACATGCTGCGACTCGGGCCTAATCTGCAGTAATGAAGCACCTCTCTTGTGTGGGTTGCTACCACAACACACACACACACACACACACACACACACACACACACACACACACACACACACACACACACACAAACAGCTCCTAACCCCACTATATCTCCAGCCTCTTTGTCAGGCTCAAGCTCGATTTATGACAATGTGGATTAGCATCCCTCACACTCGCTCAGCTGAACTCTGCCCTGTTGTTCCTAATCACCAGCAGTCTGCCTGCCTGCTGCAGCTACACACACACACACACACATACACACACACAAAGCTCACCTCTATATACAGCTACATGAAATGTGCTACTCTAGAAACATACGGTCATGTGAACTTTGTGAGCCATTTCTAGAGCCTCGATTTAGTTCCTCCACCGACCATTAGCACACATGACATTTCTCCAACGGACGCATTAATGGAGCATAAAGTGTTGTTTTTTTCCTTTTCCTGTGTCTGCATAGCCTCAATGCTGTTAAATCCAACAATAACAAGCGGCACTCTACTACACAGACATCCATGACCGTACATTACCATACACAGAGTCTGGCAAACGCAGACAGGGAGCAAATACACTTTAGCTGCAGCCGTGTATTTTCTACTGTGAGCTCCCATCTGTGCTTCCCACCGCAAAGCACTTATGTCTAATTTACACCGGGAATACTTGTTGCTTCTTTTCTCTTTTTAGCTGGAAATTTACAACAAAGCTGACATTTGAAATGGAGGATGTAAGCTTGTGCGATCTAAAAAAGTGATTTAACTGTGAAATTAGATGGGTTTTTTGTCAATTTTAAGCTAGAAATTAAACAGCTCAGAGCCTTACATTTCATAATTGGTTGTGCCAGTGAAAGCGCCACCATATCATTCATGAAGAGTCGATTTCTAATGCGGGGGGGGGCGGGGGCGCAAAACTTCAGAGGATGTGAGCAAGTCTCTTTGAGTGCTTGCCATTCTCAGACAACAAGAGGAATCATTTTCTATCCTAAGTCTGCTCTAGGTGTAATTTACATGTATCTAAGCCATAGGTAGACACATTGACACACACACACACACAGACTGACACACTGCCACACAGAGTGCAAACAAGTCTGAGGTCAAGCCCTCCTCCTCCTCCTCCTCCTCCTCCTCCTCCTCCTCCTCCCTTCTCCGTCTCTCCACTCTAGTCACGTGGACACTCCAGATGACTGCTGTCTCAGTGCATACACACACACACACACACACAGAGTTACTCTTGGCTATAAATACACATGCTGTCTCCATACATGTATCATAAAAGACATACAAGGCCTGTCCCACCCCACCCCCCATCCCCCCAACACATACATGTATACACTAAAGTGATCCATTTGCAATGCAGCAAATCTTAGTTTTAAAAATTTAGGAGCAAAAAGAAATACATTTAGCGGGGGAGATGTGTGAACACAAGCCTCCTAACATTTAATCATGAGCTCAGCATGTCCCTCGTGTGAAGTGAAAAGCACACTGATCACACAGAACAACAAACTGCGACGGGCATTCTTCGCTATTTTCTGACACTCTATGGACAATGTTGAAAACAATCATTAGCTAGAGCCCTGTGTACAATTGCCAGGATCAGTATGCTGCTGTTTTCAGAGAATACGCAACGGAAATACTAAAACTGTAAAACCCTGCCCAGGATATTAAAGTCACACTCACTCACAATCAACACACATACAAACACCACTAGTCTCAACAAGCCTGATGGCAAATCTTATCTAGGGCACAATAAAGAGTGTACAAGCCTTAGTCTGACCTTTCATCCCAGTGCAGCAGGCCTGTGTGTGTTTGTGTGTGTTATATTAAAATCTATTTAAAATCCTGTCTGTGCCCTAAAACATAAACACTGTTGGGCCCAATTGTCTTCACATCTGCTGAAACCCGGGCATCAGAAAACGGAAACATACCCAGGGCGACTGCTAACAATCTCGCCCATTGGGGGGGGCACAAACATCACTGTGCCACCCATCCTCCCCTCTTCCTCCTCCCCATCCCCCTTTGAGCCATTCATGCGACTGGCATTCAAGAAGTGGAGGGGGGGAGGGGGGTGTGTGTGTGTGTGGGGGGGGGGGGTATGGATAGCAGGCAGGCAGGAGATGAGGATGAGGAGTAATGCAGCTCATTCTCCTTTTTTCTCTCTCAGGAGGAAGTAAAACAGCCTTTATTTGGGTGCCTTTTCATTCTGCCTCAGACAGCGAGGGAGGAAAATAGGAACTCTCTCTCTCACACACACACACACACACACACACACACACACACACACACACACACACACACACACACAGACATTCACACAGACGCTCACAGAGACAGTCAGTCACGCCCTGTCTGTTTCTAAACCACATCCTGTTCTGCTGCAGTCGTCAACCGTGTCAGAGATCAAGCTACAGATACGTAGATATATATACTTCCTGGTCGAGCCATGCAACAACAAGATATTGAATCTTCTTGGCTGCCTGGATTTGTGGCGAAGAAATTAATTTATGTCTCCTGTCTCCTCTTTAAACTCATCATTTTATCTGCACAGGTCCCTCAAAAGTTGCTCTGAGGTTTTATATGTGTTTTAATGGGGGCTAGTGCTCTAGTGGTCACACCTGGCACCCCCACCCCACACAAACACACACACACAGACACTAGAGGAGGTCTTAATCCAATAAGCCAAGCAGACAAATCAATAATAGCCCACAAGGGAACCAGGCAGCAAAGTAGGACATTTAAAGCAATACACTTTTTCTGGTGGAGGCTGTCTCAGTAACTCAGCACTGAAATGAGAGTGTACATGTTCAGTTCTTGACTTGTTATCTGCTGGGAAAGCTTATGTCTTCAGTTATAGATGTGTATTATGGTATAATATAAAAAAGTCAAGTGTATTTGCCACAAAGAGAGATTATAACTCAATCATCTCATGTCATGAGGGAACAACAAGCTAGTCTTGTGTTTGACCCCTCACGAGTGCTTAAAGGAAGAAAAAAAAAAGGTTTTATTTCTTACTGTATGTGCTGATAAGGAGATTACTCAACTTATTTTTGTTTCCCTTTTAGCCTTGGACAAACAGACATGCGATAATAAAACAGCGGGGCATATATGAGGACAGGTCTGACAGGTGGACGGTTAGACAAACTGAAATGAGAGAAACAAGAAAAGAGAAGAAGGGGACCACCAGACAGCCAAGACAGATGAGGAGGCAAAGAGACAACATGTGACTGACTCAAACACAAAGAGAAACAGCAGAGCTAGACAAGCACAATGATCAACATCAGACAGACTAGTCATGCCAGAGTCACAACACACACACACACACACACACACACACACACACACACAGGCAGATAAGGACAGGTTCATTCCTGACTTGCTTTGGCTTCAGGCCTCAGGCACATTTTTGCGTCACATGGGCGCTCTGTCTAGACAGTCAGCACACACACACACACACACACAGACTTACTCCTTCCCTCCTCCCTGCCCAATGTGTTGAGCTCCTTCCTCCATAGCTACAGTTCCAGTCAGCCATTTTACAATCGACACACACTCTCACACAGCCTTGATAGCCACAGCCAATGGGATCCAGTGGAGAAACGGTTAATGGGAGTCTATGAGAGAAAATGAAGCAGGTTATAAAAAGTGATGTGAGTGAGGAATCCCCACCTCCACCACTACCCCCACCCCTAATAAATGCACTCACAATCTACTGTCCATCCACTGTAGCTTCACCACAGACAGGAGTTTAATTTGGAAACCAGCTACAGTATTTCTCTATGATCAGTTACATAAAAAGCAGCCTCTGTGAGCTCCCTCGATCAATTTTTCTATTCATCTCCCCTGTCTCTCTCTCTCTCTCTCCCTCCCTCTCTCCCCACTCTGTTTCTCATGTTTCACAGTCAAATCCCAGGCGGAGGTCTCTAGTCTATATTCACAGCAATACATGAGGAGGGTTGTAATAATGTTACCTCATGAATGGACAAATTGTCTGACTGGAATACACTAGGCCACACAGGCGGAGGTAACCCCCACCCCCACCACACAGACACCATCTACAACACAGCTCGTATTAAAGTAGTGGAAGAAAAATACTGTGTAGCATCAACTAATGATTACCGTCTTTAACGATTAATCTGACAGCTACTTTCTGGATTAACTGAATAATTATTTTGGCTTTGAAATCTCAAAAACAGAAAAAACCCAACAATATTCAATTTACAATCAAAGAAGATTAAGAAAAATCAGGAAATATCAACATTTGAGGGTCTTTTTTCTTACTGACTGAATAAAATGAATTTCCCGTTCCCTTTGCCGCCTAACCTCGTTTTAAAATGTTACTACAGCTACATGACTGAGTAATATTATGCCTCTAGTTGCCTCAATGATCATGGATGCGATTAGTGCAGATTGATTAGCTGGTCAACAGAAATGATTGTTAATCATTTAAAGTCATTTATCAGGCTGAAAATCCTGCAAAACATTTAATCTTTTTGACGTAATGCCAGATATAATTGTTGTAGCTCATTATTCAATTGCATTACTGTAACTGTAAATACTTCAGACACTGTACCAGAAGCAAGAGGTGCAACTGAGTTGTGGCATTCTTCAACTCATCAAGCTCGAATACTGCGATTAATAGTCACGTACAGTCAAAATATATCGTAAAACAAGATCATTTTAGCCATGCTCATGCAGGCAGCTACGTGAGAAAGGAAGTATGATTCAGTCTTGTGAAAGATCAGTAAGGGTGAGAGATTTGTGATATCTGAAATTTCCTGTTTGCCCTCTCGGCTGCGTAATACAGGGCAAAAAGTGAAAAGTGTTTGTGTGCTTTCTCGTCACGTTCAGAGACATATTATGAGGGCGTAATGGCTCTGAGTCTTAAAATCCATATGAAATCTTCCCCTCATCGTCTCTACCACCATGATAAGTCATTAGGTTAAAGATGAAACATTACGCACCTGCTTCAGAGTGTGGCCAGTGGCGTTCATCCTGTCTACACAAACATATATGCACAAGGAGTGTGTTTGAGTCTGTGAAGGGCATTTAAAAATCATCCATGTGCATGAGAGCATACTATCTGCATATACATGTGCAGCTCACCGTCTCCAGCACAGCAGCTCAGTGTGTGTGCGTGCTCTACTTTCCCTCCTCACTGGGCCCCCCAGAGCGTTAATTACCAAAGCTGTCGGGGCTCACCTATGTGAGTCAACCAGGCCATGAGACAGAGAGACACACACACACACAGATGCACAAGCAAGTAAACAGACATCCCATCAAACAACAGCTCCATCAAACAGCAGTGTAGGAGGATGAGGAGAATGACGTAGTTTACCGCAAGCAAACTGTCACGCACACAGACACGAGCAGACACACTTCATGCTCCCAGGAGGACACGTCGACTGAGAATGAGGCCAGTGGGCTCTTGTCTTGTCTGAGGATGACTGTACTCATCATTTGAGCTTCATCTGGGCCAGCGTATGTGTGCTTTACCATCTCTAAAAAACCCCCCCAAAAAAGTCTCTGGAGATGGGTGCTGCAATGGGGCGCTGTATGGAGGTAGGTTGGTTACTGGTTCAAATCCACAATTAGGGATACACACGCCGTCACTATACACACACACAAAAAGGCAAATGAGCTGCCTGGTTTTCTATATAAGGGAACTCGGCTTACTATTCAAATGGATAAAAAACAACTCAGAGTGCTTGGAGACAGAGGGGAGCGAGAGAGCTGCAGAAGAGAGGACGAGCGTTGCTAAGCAGACTGAAAGCTGAGAGAGGCTGTCAGCAAGCCAGCAATGCACTGCTATCACTACAGAGAGAGAGAGAAAAAACACAAAATGGAGACACTGCCCGACCCTCTTGTCTCTGGAACAAATTACACAGCATCCACTAAAAATGCCTCGAAATACGTGCCGAAGTCTGCTTCTAACAGCCATTCGGTCGCTAAATAACACCCAGCAACTGTAACCTCATCATAATTTGGCCTATTTTAAGACCAGTCTTAATGCAATCGGACACCATAATTGGCGAATGTTTATTGGTGAAAGGTGGAAATAAAAACTCTCCCTTCTCTTGTGCTGCATCTCTAAAAACAACTCTAAAGAAAAACGGGCTTCGTGCTTAAATAAAGTGGGTGTTTAAAGAGTTGCCCCTGACTAAAATCCCCTCTTCACAAGTTGTAGTGTGCAGTCATATATCGATCTGTGGTTTGTTTACTTCTTCCTCAGCGCAGGAGGCTGCTCTGCTGTAATGTGGAGTACTGCAGTAAATGTCAGTGCTTGGTTGGTCGACGCTGTCTGCAACGAGGCTGGGGGGTGGAAGGTGAAAGACACAGGGGGAAGGAGGAAGAGAAGAGAGGGTAAGGAGGTCTGACCCATGATACAGTCCCCTGCGCTACAAAGAGAAAGCTCCACCTGGCCAAAACACCCCGCAGGGTAAAATCTATCACAGACACATGGAAAGAGAGACAGTTAAATCCAAACAGGCCCTGGGACCTCTGACTTGTTCTGCAGGGAGCTCCGGTCTCATCCATATTACATGCAGGAGCTTGTTTGAAGCCTCTAGTGTTCGTCTCTGCTTGGGCAGCTTGGCTTTGCTGTCCGGGCCCCTCGGGCTCGCCTGTCTCTCTCCCACACACACGCACACACACAAACACACGCACACACAGCTCCTGTAATGCAAATCCATCAGCCACCATGACTCTCCCTCTATCGCTCTCTCTCTTTCCCTCTGTCACAAGCTCTTGATTTTCAGAACAAGTCTCCACAGACCATTCTGTCTTCTTTAACTGTGGCTTGTGGACAGCAGAATATACATTTATATATTTATACATTTACTTTTAATCTAGCAAAAATCAGAAATATCAAAAAAAAAAAATCTACATTGAACACATGCAATTCATTTCCATCCCTGCCTGCACTGATATTAACACACCAAAGGCTATGACAGGTGAACCTACGGTCCACGCACACTTGATCACCAGACTTCCTTCATTAAAACAGTCACTGTCTGAGGCGAGCTCGACAACAGCCTGTGCAAAGCGCGGCTGGGTTTGGTAAATGTCATTACGGTTGAGTCAGAGCTCTAAGTGAACACACCTGGGTGTAGATCAAACAGACTGAGCGAGAGACCCCGGACGGTGATAAATCTTCGTCCTGGCTCCACAGTGACGCTGATGAGTGGAGAGCAGACCGCGGCACTGATGGAGCACCGTGACTACACGCTGCAGGACGAGGGTTGGCGTGGTGACTGGAGGAAGTGGCTGGTGGTGAATGGCGGTGGTTGTGTTTGTGTGTTTCTGGCTATGTCTGACCCTCGACTTCCTTTAATCATGAAAAGTGGATTGTGTCATTTGCGCCGTATCCCATGCTTCTGTGTGTATTTGTACTATGCGTCATCTGTCTGATAAGAGATGTCACCATATGGACACTTCAAAGCTCACGTCATGGTCAAATAACAGTCTAGCTTTCTGTCATTCACCTCTGATGACGCAGGGACAAAAAGTTTGACTTTCAAATTTAAAATTTCAACAGTCTTTCATGAAGCCCGCTGCTTTGCAGACCAAAAAAACAAAAAAAAACAGGCTGCCAAAGCGGCGAACAGAAAAAAAGGCAACCTTGCCAAAATTTATCATCATCTGGCTGGAGGCAAGATTTTTTCCCTCAACATGAGTCATTTTTATTAAGAACTACTATACATATGGCCTCATCTGGGATCAGGATGCGTCTCAGCCAGTGCATTTTTTTGATGGTGATGACAAAGAAAACGTCTGGCATTACAAAGTGCACTTGTCACAGGAACTGGTTAAAATGTAGCCAGACTGTAAACCACAAGGCAATGCTTCACTCATCAAAGGATAAAGTCAAGGGTAACAGGGCTCCATGCCGGCCAAGTCACCCCAGCAGCAAGGCTGTTTTAATATGAGCAACAGTGGAGCCAGGGGGAAAAAAAAAAAAAGAGCTGGACACGCAAAGAATCAGTGCCACATGCGCGACAAGACACACAAGCACACACCACACTCTGCTGCTTGGGCACAGTTAAGAACGACTTGACTTAGTTTGCATGCAAGGATGCTGAAGTGCACTCGCCAGCTTCAACACACGCAACCCTTAATGAGGGCTTCCACAGCTGAAGTACACTCAAATAAAAACACAAGATATGTTTTATTAAAGCTATTGTGTAATTAATTGCATCTTGAGGTCAATGACCTTGAGGACTGTCTACTACTTAGCTTATGCTGTAAAGAGGTGCAGTGGGACTGTCGAGGGTCCAGAGAGAGAAACAGTCATCTATTTACAGGATCTAGATGAGCTGGTGCAGACCCCTGAGGGATATGAGGCAAAGAAGACTTTGTGTTTGCATGTGTGTGTCTGCCCTAAGAAATATCAGGTAGACAGATGATTCCCATGAGCGGTGTCACTGCAGGTGGGAATAGTGAGCAGTGAGATAAACACATCAGCATTCACCATGGCAGAGGCAGAGAGAGATTTAAGTCTGGGCCAAACCGCAAAATGTCACTTGTTTCACCTTCAGTAATGCAGTCTGTTTCCCAGCTGCTAACTTTACAGCCTTGCCCTGAGCAACATCAGTCAGGCCCCCGGTGAGATAAGGATTTACAGGGTATAGAGGCAGCCAGCAGTGGAAGGGAAAGAAACAGTTGGAGTTTGATGTTAGTGGAGCAAAGGTGAGGCTGCAAAATAAAGGACTAACAGGACAAGTAATCACCTATCCGAGCTTAGCGAGTTTGAGAGTCTTGCAGTGGTTTGCTCTGCTTTCTGCTTTCATCTGGAGCATATGTGGCGAAGAGAAAGGTCAAAACTAGCACAGGCCGTGGCTGCACTTTAGTCAGCCACCATTGTTATGCGCATTTAAGCACGTGGGACCATTTGACGAAAGAACGTGGACACTTAATCAAGCATGGGAAGCAGAATCACTTCCATATGGAAATAACAAGCCATTTACCAAACACGCAAAAACATTACTAGCAAAGTGGAGAGATGGGGATTCCTTTAATCATACAGACCGACTATTTTCCCCTGATTTCCCTGTGTTTGCAACATGCATAATTGATCAGTGTAGTGGCTGGGCTTAATGTGTTGTGGATGTGCCGGGTGATAACCCAGCGGGACTCACGACACGCCTTTGATATCCTGTGTTTATCTCCCTGTCTGGGAGACTGAGGCTATGGGAGAAAATATCAGAGGAAGAGTCTAAGTGCCTATATGGTGTGTGTAAGTCTGCTGTGTATACCGTGCTCCTATGGAAAGTGCCGTCTCTGGGCCTCTCCATTTATATCTTCATTAATCACCGTTCCCACCGTGAAGGCGGCACAGAAGAGCCTTTCAAATGCAAACGCACACTGGCTGGCAGTCTCCCACAGTCCTTTTACAGTACACCTCCCTCGCCTCTGCCTCTCCCTGCCCCCCTCCCCCCCCACCCTGCCAACACACACACACACTTCCGCAGGGCATTTGGCTGGGAGGGGCTTCGCCAGTTTGTTTAGTCTATGAGACTGTTGGCAGACGTGGCACAGGCTCCACTTTATCTCGACTGACCTATCTCTGCTGCTTGCTGCTGTGGCTAGCTCACACCAGTCCCACAGCAGCACATTATCTTCTTCTTCTTCCTCTGGTGGTGAGGTGGGAAAAAGAGCCCAAGCCAAGGAAACAGTCAAAAATAACAAGCTGCAGCTGGGGTGGGAAATAACCAACAGGCAACCAATAATACATTTTTTTAACTGTGGGGTTGCAGTGCACAGAAGAAAGCTGTAAGCTGTTGCACGACTAATTTAAGTAACAAACTGAACTGTGACTGAGACTTGTGACCGTTTTCAAATGTTGGCTCAGAAACCAAAAGCCTGAGAAGATTCTTATCTATTCAGGAGAAAGACAGAGAAGTAATGACTCTGGCGTTCCTCCACTGAACTGCACTGCTGTTATGGAGCTGTGATACTGGCACTGACCTGATGGTGACATACCAGAGGCCCCTCGGCTCAGCCCCTCCTACCTTGCGGGGCCCCATTTAGCCCTTTACAACAGGCAGCAAACACTGGCCAAGGCCCAACGTGTTGTGCACATGGAACACGGAACAGTCTTCCACACCAAACTATATACAGGCGCGACAGACTGTAGGTTACTCTGGGCCAGCGTTCAAAGAAGCTGCTGTGTTTTCAGTATAAGTGGATAATTGTTCTTTGGAAAACGCACAAACAGACATAGAAATATGTGTATGGGTGTCTTGGGTTGGGGTGGGGTGGGGGCAAAGGAGAGAGTGCTAGCTGGGGAAATGCGAGCTAGCCCAGCATGTGATTGGCCAACCAAGAGGGCTGTTCCAGGCTAGATTTGTGGTTCAGCTCAGGTCTTGGGGTGGGGTGGGGGTGGGGGGTTAATTTTCAACCCAGGGAAAGAAGAGCTGGGGCCTCAAGCCCCCCGTAACAACCCGGCAGACACAGCGCGTTTCATGGAAGTGTAGAGTAGTTTGTGACTGAGACAACAGCCAGACCCACCTGTCCTGGCCTTACCCTGTCATCTTCTTACTCTTTACTTCTCTTCTCCACCCTCACCTCATTTGCTCAAGTGCCCCCACCCCCGTACCCTTTTTGCATGTCTGCCTGATCCATGCTCTGTCTGGCAGCCCGTCTGAGTTACAGAAATTAAGGTGGGCAACAGCAGAAGTGGAGGTGAGGTTAACTTGGGAGACTACAGAGGGGAACTTATGCACCACCAGCTGCGGCACCTGTAACCAAGTCTCCTCATTTCACTCTTCTTCCATTTCCTCCTGCCTCAGTCCATCTCCTCCTCTATTCAGTGTCCGTGTCACCCAGCAACTCGCCACATCCATCAAGGACAGAGACCCGATCAATAGCCACTGGCCTGCCTCTCATCCGCCTCACAGACGCACACAAGTGGTCTTATTGCTTATGTAACGATTGACTTATCGGGTCATTTGGCTGCTTATTTTGTTACTGTCCACTGACTGGGGCCCGAGGGGGTATTGACTGTTTACAGACATACGTGGGAAACAGCAGAACCATCTGGGGTTAAAAAAAGGTATGATGAGCTGATGATGGCAGAGTGAAGAAGAGACTAAAGGCCATAAGTCAAGATGTGTGAGGACATGAACCCAAGAGAAGCAGGCAGATGGAAGATTGACGTCAAGATAGAGGGAGAGGTGGAGGAAAGGCAGCACAGTGAACGATTAGCATGCCTGCCAAAATCCAATTAGATACAGCCCAAGAGAATGACTGACAAGCAGACAGACAGACAGAGCAGACAGCCCAGGAGACAGCCAGAGAGTACAGCTGCACTGGTCTGCGGTAATGAAGTCACTGGTTTCCAAATAGCAAATAGAGGAAGCCAGAGAGATGCAGCTGTCTGCCGTCTGTGCCGCAGCCACTGTGTCAGCCCAGCCAGGGAGGCAGACAGAGGAAGGCTGTTCTCTCCGTCTGACACTTCTGACTCTGGGCCAGCAAAACACTACAAACAAGGCTGAGGCAAATAAGCAGCACACAGCTATGTTCACTATGTTGTGCTCTACCACAGAGGTTCGCAAACACGCCTAAAATATCAACCTGTAAAGTTTTTTTCTTATTTGGAAACAGCTGATTTGTTCTAGGAGAAAGGTTCATGACTCTGGTGAATCAAGTTGTATAGTTGTTTATAATTTAAAGAGTAAAATGACCTTTGTGTGTCTCTGCATTTTGACACATGACTTGACATAATGTGAGCACTTCTGGGGATTGCATCATTCAGACGTTTGGCAATACACCGCTTCACTGTCTGATGACACGCCATGTAAACACGCAACCCAAACACACAAAATGTCCCTCCAGCAAGACAGATATTTCACAAGGTGGTGGGGATGATCATCAAATTGGACTTTCTGTTCCTTCCTGTCTTCCTGTCTTGTCGGGGTAAAAAAAAAAATCACCCAGTAAAAATGACGACACGTGATCTTGCCTCAGTGGAAAGTACAAGTGTCCGTCACAAGCCCTGAAGGCAAAATGAACTCATTGTCTGTCGGATACTAAAGTAATTCTTTAGATAAGGCTTCAGCTTGTTGCTGTCTGTTGGTGGCGTCTGTCTAGCAAACTCTATTTACACAGCAGGGATCAGTAGACATGGTAGCAGCGCCTCAGGGCACAAAGCGTCGTTTATGGAGAGCAAGTCCTGGAGTTTTTAACTGCACCTTCTCAAACCAAACACTCCTAACAGGATATGGGACTAGTAGCCCATTGGAGAAAGTGGTAAAAAAAAAAAACTTCCAGAAGGCTCCCCTTGTTTGTCTCTCTTCTCCTCTAGAGTTCCCAGAGCGCTCCGGTAAAACTATGAACTCCTTGTAAATGTGCGCATTGACACTGTGTGTAAATAAGGGCCACTGGGAAAGGGGTCTGCTGTCGAGGTTAGGCCAACACGCTGAGGTGAGCCATCTTTCTTAAAAGCATGTGTGACTATAAGCTGCCTGGCTGGCCTTCCACTAACATCCACTGGGATGTGGAAAGTATGAGTCACACACAGCCAGTGCAGTGGAGGCGGCTGGACAGAGTCTGGAGGATGTTCAGGGTGAGAGACATGTCCGTCTGCCTCACTTCCTGTTCAGTTAAACACACACTTTCGTAGCACAAACACACACACACATAAACAGAGAGCAGCTGGACTTGGAAGGCAAACCCCCGGTGTCCTGACTGAGTGAAGTGGGGACACTGCCAGGTCACCTTGTTCTGTGGCCACTGACCTTTCGCACACCCACACATCCGCTCCAGTGAGGGGGGTGGAGGTGGTGGAGTGGCATCCTCTTTTAATGCCAAAATCACCTGCTTCCTGTGGATTCACAGGCAACTGTCGTTCCAGGAATTTACCCATTTGTGCTTTGTGCATGTCTGTCTACACAGACATGACCACTGCACAGAATCTCACTTCCACAATAATTTACATTTTTACACCATTTCTGATGAAGCCAAACCCTCGCAAGTAACAGAAGAAGATAAGATCCAGCTGCGAAAACAAAATAAAAAGAACCACCAACAACAACAAAGAGGAAAAAACCCAGCGACTGTGAAATCACCCCATAGAGGCGGCACCACGACTGTGTTGAGGCAGAGGCTCCAGAGAGGCTGGCAAAGTGTGAGACAGAGAGAGACGATGATGTGTCATACTAGCCACCAGTTAGCAGCTAATTACACACACTGAGGTTGGCAATGTCTCACACATTTAAAAAAAAAAACACACATACTGTACACACAAAAGATTGAAGCACTCATCATTCACTTTGAACATATAAAATGTCTATGTCTATGAGAGAGAAAGTCTACGCCTTTTAAGATGCTTATTTAAACCAAGGTAGGAGGAAGACAATTGGGAAGAGGCGGGACAGGAATGCGGTTGGGACGCTAGACGAGACAGCAGACGGTATTTCCGCCATACTTGCACACCAAGTTAACCAGACGGGAGGGAAAATCTAAACATCTCCGTATCTAGGGTACACAAACAGTTCAAAATGTATGTGTTGTGTTTCAGAAATGTGCCCTTACACACCTGCACACACACACTGCAGTCTCTCTTCTCCACAGTCTCTCAATTCACCTGCTACCTAGTGCACTATAATCACAAACAAATTTTGGCAGTAAGTGTTGTAGGAGAGCCCCTCGCTGTTCAAGATGAGTGTTGGTGCTGGTGATTTGAGTGTGAAACAAACCACACCAAACAGACAAAAACACAGCCCTAACTTTACCTACAAAACAATACAAAAAAGGCAGTCCACTGTGGTCAGACTGAGGTCATGAGACATAAACCAGTCAATGGCAGGGAAACAATCTAGAGCTTTTTTCCCCCCCGACTGAATGCTGACTTTTCAATAGCCCTGCTGCCCTTGTGGGTTAGATACTGCAATGACATGATTTTTTTCCTCCATAGTTAGAATAAGAAGAATCGGCAAATTATCCTCTTTGGAAGACTCTGCAGTATTCTGGCTTCAAGGGGTAAATACTAGTAAGGTAATGAAGCCATTTCACTGTCAGGTTTGCCTGGAGGTAAAACTAATAATGTCCAAGCTCCAGTCCTGGAACTGCGACTCATACTACATCTAGATATTTTATTTCAAGAAGCACCTGTATTTTGTCCGAGTTGCTAGGAAACTCATAACAGAATTTATAAAATAATTCTCTAACAGATGTCATGTAATGTCTCACCAGCCAAAAATGTCCTGAGTTTGGTTTACACCAGATCTGCTTTCCATTTTCTCAAACTGTGTGGGAATGTGCAAAGAGGATTTTTCTTTTCCAGTTACCTTGGGCAGACTAGAACACATTTTTCAACCTAACTGCATGTAGGAGTTTAACGGTCTCTTCCTGAACTTCGTATATTGGCCTTTTGTTCTGTGACATTCCCTGTGACCTCCAAGTGACCTGAGGGGACAAATGATGCACTTCCCCTTCAGCTGTGGCCAGCTGGCCTCACCTCGTCTGATCAGACCTGGCCAGGCAAATGTCACCACCTGTCCTCTGTCACACGTACCAGGTCAACCCTGGTTTAAGAAAACACCAGCCGTACGACAGGCTGGTCAAACCTGCTGAATAGTTAGAATATGGGACTTGACCAGAAGAAAGGTCAACTAGCCATCAACTGGAGACTTTAAAAGATGATGAACTACTTATTGTTGCATGCACACAGGCAAAGAGAAACAAAGACACAGGTATTACTCTGAAGTGCACTTACTTTGTCTAGCGACCTCTTGAGCTGGTAGTGGAACTTCTCTTTGACCTCATTCAGGAGCTGCTTGAGCCTGGGTTCCTCAGGCGTGCCCTGGTACTTCCTGGCAAGCTGCAGGTAGCAGGGCCACTTGGCTGAGTCAAAGCCCCAGTGGCAGGTCCTCTTATCAGGTGACTTGTGTGAATGCATGACAAACTTCTGCGGTGAAAAGAGCAACTGGCACTCAACGCACTGGATGCAGGGCGCCTCTGGCTGGGTGTAGAACTGGGGCACAAAGAGACCCTGGCACTTCCCCAGACACTGGTGCTCCACCTGGAAGCTGGCTTCGCTCTCCTTCAGCAGGCCCTGGGCCGACAGCTTGCCACTGGGGTCGGCAGGCAGGGCCGCCCCGGGGCGCAGCAGAGCGTTGCACAGCCGTTGTGCATCCGTCAGCGTAATGAGGCCACAGGAAGGCGCGTTGAACGGCAGAATGCCCAGCACTTTGAGGATGTGCAGCTGCTCAGCGTCGCAACGTGAGCAGTAGACATAGAGCTCGTCACACACCGTGTTGATCTGCTGCAGAGAGAAATCGCGGAGCACAGAGTTGAGCACCTGGGGCAGGCAGAGCCGCTTCTCTCCCCCAACGACGAAGCAGGAGATGGACTCTCCTTCCAGCAGCGAGTGGGTGAGTTCGGTAGAGCTGTCACAGGGAACCAGCAGAGGGCCCCCTCCGAGAACAGGAGGAGAGGGCAGGGGGGGCATGCCGGCTGGGGAGTGCTCGTGGCCGGTGCGGGCTGAGAAGGCAGCTGGGCCCCCAAGGGAGCTCTGGCTGCTCAGGGTGAACTGGGCCAGTGTGTGTTTGAGCCCAGGGCTCAGGTCCAGGGCTTTAGCAGAGCCCACCACATGTAATTCAGCACGGCCCATCAGATCCATGTCAGAGTCGTGGTGCAGATCCTCGATCTGCTCCCTCTTCACCTTGGGAGTTTTGGGGAGCGAATCCAAGCTGCGGCGCTTCAGGTTGATCTCTGCCATCACTCGTTTCTTGATGGGTGCGTCTTCCAGTCGGTCTCTGTACAGCCGTTTCATGTTGCCCTTGAAGGAGGTCAAGTCTTTGAAAGGGGTTTTCAAACTGGTCTGGGTGCTGGCCATGTCTAAGCACTGGGTTATTGTTGTTTCTGTCTGCTGACTGAGTTCTTGTATTCCTCCGAGTCTTTATTTTTCCCTCCTTAAGTCTTTTCAAATGACACAAATCTTCTGGTCCTTGGACACATGCATGATGGTGACTGAAGTTTTCTATGTTCTGATTCACTTCCTGAGTGTGAAAAAACATGAATTTAGAAAACAGAGTCGAGGCAGGAAAAAAATAATTCAGTCATTATCTAAACTATAGCTAATCAATTCTTCTCCTGTAGAGGAATAAACAAACTGAAAATTATCTCATCAAAAAATGTTGTGGAGCATGAAATATCCATAAAGAGTTTAAATGTTTTATGGCTGCTGTCCCACTGAAGAGGTCAATGGCTGTTTGCATGGACCACTAAACCAAATGGCCATTACCATACTTGACATGAACACAAGGCTTTCTCAGCCCTTGAACCCCAGGGGAAATTTGCATCAAGGTTTTCACTAAAGGTTTTGAAACAAACTTTCCTGCACAAAGTGAGAATTTTAACAAGGTGAAACCAGTTGACCAGACATAACAACCACCCCCCCTCCCCAGCCACCACAACCACCACCCTGCCCCTCTCCCATTACTTTGTTAATGTAAGGCTGATACACAATGGTCGAAAACATTTCACTTTGCAAATGAAAGTGCCCTTCCCAACCATATTGTGCCTTCCCCTAGGTCTGCTTACCCCACGCTGACCCCATCAACTCCATGAAAAACAATTGATAAAAGCGTTAACAGCAGTCGTCCCCTTCTCTCAGTCCCTTCACAGCTTGACACAGAGCTGTGTGGAAAGCGGTGTTTCCCCCCACCACCACCTCTTTCACTATCAGGCTTTACTGCGGAATTACCAAGTCTACCGTAATAAGGTAAACAACACTTAGCCGGTACCCCCAATTTAAAAACGCATGTAGTTGATAATAGCTACTGCTGCAATATGACACTAAGAACGGCAGATTGGATGCACTTCAGCTCGAAAATGTAACATTTGCTGTATCGTGAATTTGCCGTGACATGCATTTGATTTCTAAATCTGCACCACGCGGAGATTTCGGTTTATCAAAATGGCAACAAAAAAAAAGAGAAAAAAAAGCCACACGTCGGGTTAACTGACCACAGTGACTACATTTGCAAATTTCTGCATCCCATCATTTTTTTTCCGCCGACTGATCAAAGGCTGCTGCTGCTGCTGCGGAGCAAAAACCTCGAGCTCCCATTCCGAAACGGGTTGATGTTTGTGGGCGTTTTAATGGCAAATATCACCGTGGGCCGATTGAAAAAAAAAAAAATTAAAAGCAACACTGCAAAATCAGACAAGCAACCAGTAAATGATGATCTACGGGGAGGCAGCTTCTTCCCAAGCCTGACTGTTTTTTTTTTTTTTGGGGGGGGGGGGGGGGTGCTAAAAGACAGAAATCACACCGCCCGTATTTGGTTTGCTGTACAACAACGTTGTGGCATTTCCTCTTAGCAACCTTAGTCATTCATAGCAATAACACATGTTTCTTAATGTCACCCCTCGACTTCTGGTATCCTTTTTTGCTGCAAGGACACCGCGTATAATAATGCTCCTGCTCTGCTCCATCCCCAGCGACCCCCCCACCCCTCCTCCTCTCCAGTCTGCAAACTGTACCTCGCCTCCTCTGCTGGCTCGCCACGACGGCACTGGTATGCAGACAGCGCTGATAATGACATTCACTGTCTACACTACAGTCTGGTCTGGGAAGGCACCGCGGTCGAGCGTTACGCACACACCGATTTGGTGAGGGCACGGCGGGGGTTTACAACCGCGGCGCGACCCGTGTATCTAAACTCATCGTAGGGTTATAAGCGCCTAGTCCGATACACTCGACGTTAAAATCGCTTGAAACAACACATTTAATGTTACGCACTTGTGTGTGACATTATTTTAAACCGCTGATAAGGCGATGTTTAGATTACAAACATCAACACAAATACAGGGAGAAAGCTGCGCAATGTGTGGAAACAGCTATAATGTTTTCTAACGTTCAACATTAATTGCGCTAGCTAGCTTAGCAACCCCCCAGCTTACCCGGGTACAGTCGGCTATGAAGCAGACTAACCAGAGTAGTGGGCTATGAGGCAGGCTAACCCAGCTCTCAGGAGCACAGACAGGCTAACTTAACCAGGATCTCCCCCCTTCCTTTGGCAACGAGAGCGATAATAGAGCAGACTGGCTCAACCAGCACACACAAGCGGGGATAACTGAGCAGCGCTGTCCGCTGCGACGGGGCAGGATACCCCGCTACACTACCAAGACAGGCTAGCCCAGCGTAGTGACCGATAAAGCACGCTAACCGAGGGGAGCGAAAGCGCTAACATTACAGCAGGCTAACCCCAGATAGAGAGCGACACGGCAGGCTAAACCAGGTTAGCTTCTCCCCTCTCTCTCCGCTCCCCTCCGTCCACTGCGACTGAATTCAAACTCAACCGTTAATCGTCTCGGGCTGGGATCAACTACCAACAGCTACATCCGCAAACTGTTAAAAAACACATCCATTTAAAAGGCTCCCTCCGTCCGTCCATGTTTAAAAAAAAAACACTTGCCTGAACGCAGCGTGTGTCTCTCCGTGAGCCGTCCTCACTCGCCCGGGGTCTTCTCAGTACTGGAAAAGCCTGGCGGACCGTCAACAAGATGCAGCTAGAGGCTCCACTACAGCCCCGTAACGTCACGCTGCACACGGGCTGAGAGGCGGAGACGTCACCCGGCTGACGGAAACTATGCGGGGGTGTCTCTCGTCCGTCTGTCTGTCTGCTCGTCTGTCTGTCTGTCTGTCTCACACAGTCTGGGACGTTTCTTTCCTCCAGCAGTTGGTATAACTGCGAGCAGAGAGAGAGGAGTGGGGGAAGATGGTGGATGTCAAAACCAGGGTCCGGGGACTTTAAGGAGGTTTTTAAACGCACGACCGGATGAACCTCCTGGGGTTGAACATTTGTTATTGACCCCCTCTATACATGGTAGTTTCACCCCCCAAAAACCTGACTGATCGATTGATTGATTTTTGATTCACTTATACTAGCTTCTTATTTGTGAATGTATGTGTTAATGTAGGTTTCAGGGGATAATAATAGTATAGTATAATAGATAATCAGTTATTCAAAAAAAATAGCTGTCAAACCTCTTAATTTAAAAATAATTGTTGGCTGTAGCCTTATAATTCTCCTATGTTGGAATAATGCTACACATACAACTTTAAAATAAAGAAACTCAATATAAAGTAAAACAATTTAGGGCTTTAAACTAGATTTTGACTTCTTCTGTAGTAGCTCTTTATTGCTCTTTACTATCACTGCTGTGAGAAGTACTCAGATCCTTTAAGTTAAAGTATCAGTACACCAATATATTAAAAAAACTACACATTCTGCAGGAAAATGGCCTCTTAATGATATATATAAGACAGGAGTCAGACTCACTCTAAAGGTTTAAAACATAAATCTGAAAGGACATGAGATTTTTCTCTTATGTGTGAAACATTTGCAGCTCAAACTGTTAAATAAATGAAACCATGTGAGAAGCTTACAGGGGAAATCACTCACTATGATTATTCTATGTGAAGTCATAATCTGAAAAGTAACTGTATCTACCCAGATAAATGTTTTGGAGTAAAAGGTACATTGATTTTTAGGTAGTATCATCTTAAAAATTAACTTACTTTCTTTCCTCGTCCAAACCTATATTCAGCTTCATGTCTCTGATTACTTTTGGCTTGAATCGTATTGTAGGTCAGGTTTATTGATGTGGCCTTGGGTGACATTTGCCTGCATGAACTTAGATGACACTCACTTTATCCTGTTGGCTTTCCATCAAGTTTGCAAAAAAAAAAAAAAAAAAGAGCGAGAGAGGGGATAAGAGAGGACAAACTGATTGGCAAAAGGATGGGGTTTTTGTCTACCACAGTTCCCCTCCCCCCTCGTTTTATGGACCTATCCTCTGCAGAAGGTCAAGAGGTCACTCAGGCGGTCTATTGTCCTTTTCAGTGATGATGGGAGTTAATAAAAATCTGAGTATAAGGAGCTCAGGAATTAGATTTCATGAGTTACAGAGCATATATTTTCATTTAAAGGACGCTGAATTCCCTCAGTAACTTTTACTCTTGAGTCTGAATGCACGCTATCATGTATAACTCCTGTCAAACCTTAATCTGTAAAGGTTATCGTGCTCTCGTACGTACGCTGGGGTTTTTTTCAGCTAGAGTGCACCCTGGCTGGCTGGCTGACCCACAGTCTGATGTCACACGTCTGCGAGAGAGAGAGAGAGCACAGAGAGCTTGATAAAGCTTTGATAAACAACACCGTCGGCCGTTTCGCCGCAGCCTCCCTCTCTCTGGCTCACTCTCTGACAGCAAGGTCAGCAGTTGTATTATGAGAGCAGATGTGTGTACACCCCGTCCAGCTCCAGAGAACAACAAGCGGGACATTGATTTTCCTGTAATAACATCACTCTGTGCACTGCGGGGAGCAAATTAATCTCATATGTGCAATAATGTGACCAGCGCTGATTGTTCATTAAAGCAAAAAAAAAAAAAAAAAAAAAAAAAAGGCTGAGGGATGAGGTAGCATGGACAGCAGTGGAGTGAGTTGGGATTCACAGACAGAGAGGACACATCACATTGATAAGGCTCTCCATTAGTTGAGATTCACGTCTAACTGTTATTGGACTCAGTACTAAGTGGACCCCAGGGGCAGACACCTCGCAGTCGTTTTCATACATCCAGTCTGGAATCAATGGTGGATATTGAAATATGTCCCGAGTTGTTCGCAGGTTGTATCAGTAATTTGGGGCAATGATGCTTGCTGAAGTGGTGGTGCGAGGTGTGAGTGTCAGCAGGTTTTGGTCTGATCTGGCAGCCACATTAAAACCATGTGCTGTGCTTTTAGTAAGTGGCTCTAAAGTATTTGGTTTGTTTAAAGCTGGAGTCACCATTTGGCTTCTTATGACTCAACTGTGTATAAACAGGAGGCAGACAAAATAATGGAAACTCTGATGTAATCACAAACACAGCTATAAAGGTGGATTACGTTGAATGCCGGCGAGCGCGGGAGTAATTTCCTGATATTCCAAGCTATGTGTTGCACACGTAAACATCTTACCCAGGTTTTCAGTAACTTGGATATGCTACCTCAATAGAAACTCCAATAGAAACCAGGATTCTGTTGCATTGTTTTTTGTCAAAAATATAAAACACGCCAAGTGATCTCTGGTCATGTGGCGGTGCCATGTCCATGAACAAACTTTATAGTGAGAACTGTTCTTTATGGTGCTTTCTCTGCCTGGAATATTCTCCCCACCAACATTAGGCCAATCAAAAGTAGATTTTATTTTTTTTAAAGTTGATAAAACATTTCATTTTGGTCCAGAAAATAGCATGAAGTCAAGATACAACTGCACACAGATGATCATGATCATGTTTACAGGGAGACAAATAACCAGGTTTCTCATAAACATTGTATCCTTACTAACATTAAAACCAGGATAAGATTAAAATACTAATGTAAATGCACTCTACGATACCTGTTTGTGTTGATACTGAGCATTTTCCCCAAATTTATAATCTGCACGCCTGAATGTGTAGATGCAGGTCTGTAGTGATACAATATTCACTTGCCCCCCTGTACTTTAAAAGACTAATTGGTACTCAGGGATAGACTGTTCTCATGTTTTTGGGATTTTCACAATGGGAAGATATTACTGAAGAAATAATGAACAATTTTTTGGAACAGAAGTTGATTTCTCTTTTGTCACATTATACCTGGGAACAAAATCCCAGACAAACTCATGGCTCTTGATGAATATCTCTTTTAAAATACTCAGCTGTAACCAAATCCTCCGACAAAGGACGACTGGGCTGTTTTGAGAAATGGACCTTTTCCTTAAAATGGAGACATGATCGTTGTTTAAAATACAGGAAAATATTGTCTACATGATGTAACCTATTACATATATCATTCATTACATTATACAAGTATAATGTAAATCTGTTCTTTTTGCCTGAAAATGTCAATAAAAAAGTTGCAGAAAATGTCACTGATGGTCGTTGTATGCTGACCATGAAGTGACCCCCCTCCTCGTGCAAATCCATTTTTAAGAGATGGAGTGCAACATTCATAAAAGATGCTTTCTAATGTACATCCAAAGTTAATACTTAATAATGCTTCAGCAGTCAACCAAAGGTTACAGTCGTTTTTTGTATAGAACTGCCTGTTTGTTGCAGCTCAGTAAGAAAACATTGCCCAGGGAAACGCAATGATGGAATCTCATACGACTGTTAGTTTGGAAAATACCTACTTGATTTGTCTGACTCAGACTGCTGAAGCTTCACATTAGCTTCAGCAGGATGTTAAGATGTATTTTTTTTACCACAGGAGGAGGAGGAGGACGACTGTGGAGTTTGTCCTCCATTCTCTCACATCTCATGTGTCATGCTAGGAAGGGACTGTGGGAAGCTCCACAATCTGATCTGCTGGATTGGTTTTGGTTTGATAATGACCTTATTAAAAGGCTTTACAAAGAGTCTCTTCACCAATATCACCATAAAATCCAGTGTTTCTGCTGTAAAATACATTAATTCAGTCACAGTGGGCCACTAACCCTGGTGCATAATGTTGTATCAGCAGCTACATGCTATGATTACAGCAACCGATATCTCTTTCAACACACATACAGTATGTGAGTTATGTGTTAAGAAAGACTTAGAAAAAAAATCTGCACACTAACAGTCTTGCACAAAAAAAAGAAGACATATGCCAAAAAACAAACTGCTGCCAAAGAGCAGCTGAAACCAGACTGTCTGACAGAGATGAGACAGACATGTTCATCACTCGGGGGATTTCCAAATGCTGCCACTTGACATTCAATATGGACCATGTTTTTACTAGTGATCGCTTTGCTAATTCAAGGTCCCTGATCTTGAAGTTTTTATTTGGTATAATTAATGCTACATACAGTACAGCAGACGTGGAGAGCAACGTATTTATTCAAGTTCTGTACTTGTACTTTACTTGAGGATTCCCATTTGATGCCACTTTGAATTTTACTCCACTATATTTCAGAGGGAAATATTGCACTTTTTACTCTACGTTTTACTCATTTTGCAGTTGAGGAAAGTCACAGGTGCCATTTTATTGATACTTTAAGTACATCATGATGAAAATACATATACACTTTTACATAAATAAAGGATGTGAACACTTCTTCGCCTACTAAGTTATAGGTTTTTATTTTAAGTATAGCTCCTGAAGTGAGATCTTTCCCCCATACATAAAATAAATATTATGGAAAATGCCTAAGCAAGGAAGTGTCTCTCTCCTTTTCTATTCAATGTATTTTCCTGGAGCAGGTTCCCCCGTTATTCTACTTGTTTCTGGTGGTCATGAGGAATTATTTCGAGTGTCTCCTAATGAAAGAAACGTTTTTATTGCCCAAGATGTCTCTGCTGTATTATTACAATCACTGAAGTAGCACACACCAATTTGTAGCTACCTCACAGGGAGGATGGAACAAGTATGTGTAACTACTGGTGCTGGAAATCACCCAGAACAACTCATTACCTTGGTGCTACAGTCAAGAGCTCCAGTAAATGTGGTGTGATGCCATGCCAAGTAGAAACACTAGATGCACCTTAAAGTGCAGTGTGTGTGTTTTACTAAGGGATTGCATTTAGCACCGAGTATGATTCTTCTGCTGCCTAATTAATCCCTTCAGGGACGGAGTAAAACACCCAACAAGATAACAGCAATTAAAACAGGATGTTTTTTCAGATCCTCCTTCGTTTTACATCATTAATTATACAAGGTTAGTCTTCCCTGTGTCTTCCACAGGGTGATCTGGAGCCACAGTGCCTGGGGAGTCGTACACCAACCCCCCACCCCACCACCTATTCTCCCCCAGATAGGACACGGGAGCAGTGTCAAACATGTCACCATGGGAATACAGATTTATGCAAAGGCATTTGTCCTCGTCCTGCTTGCAGCAGTGCCGTATTTGTCTCGTATGAAGTCGTACAAGGGGAGTAATTTTCCACAAAATCTGGTTCAATTGAGACAATATACAATGGTTTAGTGGAGCAGGATGTGAAATAAGCCTCACACAATGGGTTTCTATCCACCATTATGCCCGTTATTGCAGCTCACAAATCAATCCTTTTTATTATTTTTGAAACATCATCATTTCCATGACCCCTTTCCCCCCCACCTCCACCTCTCAACGCTCAGCACTGTGTGAGGGGCAGAGCGGAGAGCTATGGTGTCAATGACCTTTTCACCCCTGGGGGGGGGACGCCCAGGACCCTTTTTTTTTTTCTAAAAGCCAGGAGGGAGTCATGTGACTGGCGGAGGACATAGGCAGCTGGAGTGGAAAAGCTCAAGCTTAACGACTAATTCCCTTCTCTCCAGACACCCATGTGGGTCTGAGAGCTCAGGTCTGGTCTCAGCAATAGAACTATCACATGGCAAGGCCTGTGGCTGTGGTGTGAGAAACAGTTCCAGTGTGGCATCTGTCCAGTTCAGGACACGACAGTTTTTCATGTGTTAACTTGATGGACTGCTCCTTTAAATGAATGACAGAATCACATATTACCACAAGGAGAGAAATAAAATGTTTATTTTACCGTCAGTGTTTTTTTTTCTTTGCACACTAATAATAAAGTTCGGCAGAGTCCAGTGGGAGGTAAACACCGCCCAAAACACAAGTACAACAAATAGTGTTTCCATTGGGTTCACCCAGTAACATGTTGGAATCAATGTAGTGATAAAAAAAATCAAAGTTGAATCTGATACACAAAAAAAAAACGTAACAAGAAAGCAGAAGTAATGTGTAACAGATAAATGAGTTCCTCCTGTCACCACGTGAGCCCAAAAATATTTTCCAAGTAGAGACAAGCTTCGAGTGGAGGAAAGTCTGGAGGTTCATGCACCATCACTTAGTGTCGTTAACGTCGGGGAGAGAACGTGGCTCCTCTGAGCCCTTTATATGCTTTGAAGCGGTTTTACAAAATATCTAATGAACTGTGGGGTTAGATGTGGTAGAAATGGAGCACAGCAGACACAGGTTACAGCTTCCAAGCCACATTTTTTTTTTTTTTAGGACCACAACTGAACTGTGTCGCGGCTCGTTTCAACTAGCTCTTAGTATTTTGATTTACAACAAAAAGACATACACGGAATGGAGAAAAGTACAAAACAGATAAGAGACCGTAACGTTCAGAAAGGCATATTATTAAAAATGAGCAAAAAAGAAATCTGAATATATAAATTCTATGACTTAGGACAGCACATCTTTCATATATATACTGTACCTTATACGTACCAGCAAGACATTTTTCAGAAAAATGTTTTTTTGGTCCTGTGTGAATGTTTATATTTCATGGATGGTCTGCACAGCTAAATTATAAAACCTGTGCTCCAGCGTTCAGGTATCACTTGCTTCCAGCCCATTTCCCAGCATAGCGAGCTCTTTCGTTCACAGTTTTTGAGAGTATTAACTCACTATTAGTGTTAGTCAGATACTGCTGTTTATGTTCCTTCATTCTGTTCTCCTGATGTTCATCTGAACAACAAAGCCTGAACCTTTTTTTTTTTGGTTCTGTTAATACTCAGAACAACATATATAGTGACTGCTATGTTGTTAAATAAAACATGAGAAAAATATATACTTTTTTATCTTTTTCTTTTTTTAAAATGCTAGTGTTATGATTTTGTTTCCTCTACAGAAGAGAAGGGGTGTTGGGAGAAAGCTAAATCCAAAATGACTTTATGACAATTAAGTTGTCAGTTTTGTCCGACTGTGGCTTGAAGCTAAAAAAAAGAAAAAGGTCTTGTCTACCGTTTATCCTCAATAGTAATTTCATATATATTTATGTACACAAATAAAATATGCATTGAAAACACCCCGCCAGCTGGAAGGAGAGGATGCTCAGTTCATGTGTCAGGGGCCGTGCTTCATCCCTCCAGCCCCATCGTGTACATACAGCAACCTTGGAAGAACTTTGTAGCCTCGATGGCTACCGATAAAGAGGCCCCGATGAGAAAACTTGATATCAGTGCAGATTTACATGATATAAAAATAATTAAGAAAGAAGGTAGGCTTAAGGGCAAGTGGTTATAAATGGCAGAGTGTGAGACTGGTTTTGGCAAATAAGCGTTCTACTGTGCATGTGTGGCCCCTCGAAAAAGAAGGTTGATGTCGTCGGGTTGTCTCGTAACCATGCAGCTTGAAGACACTGAGACACCACAGAACACGTGCATGAGTGTGTGTGTGTTTGTGTGTGTGTGTGTGCATGTGTGTGTGTGTGTGTGTATGAGCGCAGACGCCAAGTCCCTCACACGCACTCCTCTGCTGACATCAGGAGCGGGTTGATGTACTCGAAGCCTTCGAACTCAGACTGGTCGATCTTCTTGACCACATCACTGCAATGAACAGAAGGACGTGTAAATTCAAGGTGTTCAAAATCAAAGCGGGGGGTGAGAGAGGGAGGGATAATGAGACGGGGGAACTCACTCGTCGTCAGGCGTGAGCTGGATTGGCTCGTTAGTGAACTGGGCGTCGAAGTTGTCGAGTCCAAATTCCCCTGAGATGTTGGGCTTGAATGGAGGAACCACCTGCTTCTGCTCCAGCTGAAATAACAACACAGGCATCAGGTGGGAGCACAGCACAACCTCTATCTGTTTCTACTGTTATTAAAAACACAGGTGATCACTCGCAGGGTTGAATAGTAATGCTGAGCTATAACCACTATTCAGACAACTGATTAGTCAAAGTATTTTTACAGGTCTGAACTATATTAATCTATAAATAATGACATATTAAAACAGTTTATATTATTCACAATAAATAGAATATAAATAGAAATATCACTTTTTTGGCTTCACATCACTGAGTTTAAATTAGAGCTGCAACGATTGGTCAATCAAATAGTCTGCAATTATTTTGATAACCGACTGATAATTTCAATTCTAGCTTCTCAAAAGTGAAGATTTGCTGCTTTTTCTCATCATATATTGTAGTCAATGAAATACTGTTGGATTTTAAACTGGTGGTCAAACAAAACAAGCATTATGAAGACCTTTCTTTGGGCTCAGGTAAACTGCAATGGTCATTTTTCACTTTGATATTTTCTTGACTAAATGATTAATTGATTAAACTAAAAAAATAATCACCAGATTAACCAATAAAATAGACAATTGTTAGTTGTAGCACTTAGAATATCAGTCAAACTGTAATCTGGTCAGGAACTGGGTCTGTCATTTTTCAAAATGCACTGAAAAGGACACAAGCATTACGACCCTACATTGGTGGATAAGGATGAAAGTGAAGTAAAGATTTCACAGGTATGACTAAAAGATACAATATACAGAGACAGACAAAGGACAAGGACGACACACAACACATCCTGTATACAACAACTGGACAGAAAAAGGGAAATAAAAATACATATAACAATAATATCTCTATAAATATCCTATTTTGATAACTGAGTGACCAGCAGCATCTTCTTTGACTTAAAACCTAAATGAATCTTTATTTCTACCCCCATACACCTCTGCCTCTGATTGTATTTCCACACATTACTCCTCTGCACGTCAACAGCTGCTCCCCCTGCAGGTCAACAGGCAAACTGCAGGACAAACTTTCAGGTCAGAGTGTGTGTGAGTGCATGTGATAGGAGGGGGTGAGAGTGGTGGGGGAGGTGTAAGCCGATCCCTCCAGACACTCTGACCGACTGCTGGGTCCCAGCTCCAGACCAAACAGGGAAAAAGAGGTCATGGTGATCCCTGTCGAGCTGCCCTGTCTGTCTGTCTGTCACATCATCCACCAGTGCACGTCTGTCTGTCTGTCTGTCTGTAAAGGTCATGTCTGTCTGCCTTCAGAGATGAATCGTGCTGGGTCGTTTTCATGTGTACACGTGTTTCATAAGTAAACTCCCTCTTTTCTACAGACATACTGATAAAAAGTGGTTCCTTGTGTTTTTTACTGAACAAGTTCAATTGAGTGTATAACAAAAAAATAATTAATAAAAATAAATAAATAAATAAGGACACAACCCCATGTCAGGGTTTGTGCAGCTTCACCAAGTTGTATTTAAGATATCATAAGACATTTTAATACCACACACAACGACATTTAACACCTGTTACATGATCGTAACGACCAAACTATAAAAACAAGTAGGAACGATAAAGCCCAGAATTATTTACCAGGTGCAACGTGATACTTCCTGGCATATTCCTAATAATACAATGTACTTAAATAATGACTTAAACATGACCCGGACCTGATTAAACCTAAATTAAGACTACATATACCCTGCACATGCATTTTCATATTCACCTAATATGGTTTATTTTCTATCATCGACATAAAATATAAAAAATATAAATTCAGTCTTAACCTGTGTCCAGCTGACTTGTCATAACAATCTGTATTTAACTTAATTTACATACTTAAAAATACTTTTGTTGATAAATGATCAACTGTTCATGTCAAATGCCAAATATCTGCTTCACAGTTTTTCTAAACTGAACATTAATGGCAGCTGCAACCCTGCAAAGTAAATATAGATCAGCCTGTCAGTCTTTTCAATGTGGTGACGACACTACAGCTCCTAAGAAAAAAAACTGCCAGACATTAGTTTCATTTTACAGTTCAGGGGTGTCATGAAACAGGAATGTCATTCACTCATAATGATTTACGTTTACTCATCTCTGAAACTGAGAACAGGAAGCTTCATAAATAGCTCTGAGTAGTTTTAGTTTGATGTTCAGTGGGATTCTTGTAAGTGTAACTGACAAGTTGAGTTGGTTTCATTTATATTTGTCCTTTGAGGCAAATCACAGAAGGTCTTAAAGGGCCTTAGCGTCTGTACAGCCGGTGAGCGGTCGTAATGCTTTGGCTCACCGGCGTAAGGATTCAACCATGTGCAGTATGTGATACTGAAGCTTAGTATAGTTCAGTGTTTCATTTCACAGGGAACTTAAAATAAAATAATTCCTTCCGGAAGCTGAAATTAGACTTATTAATGGCTTCCTTGTTTCGCCATCTGATCGCTCAGATGTAAGAATAAGAAATGTACATCCAGAACTCTGTTCTGCCCTAGTGACTGTCAGTCAGTTAGTGATCTGTCTCCACTCATTTCCTCTCCATCTTTGGCTTCCTGTCTCAGTCAGTCTGTTAGTCAGCCTATCTGCTGTTGTCAGTCTTCTGGCCTGCAGTGTATGTTTCCATCTGTCTGTCTGCTTTGCACAAGGACACGAGGCTCATCCCATCGCTAATAACCCTCAGCTCTGACAGAGCTTCCACGCCTGCAGGGCAGGGGAGCGAGAGGGTGACCCCCATGCACTTAGATCTGACCTTCTGCTGTCTGGTAGTATGTTTCTATTTTTCTTTCTCCACAGGATCAATACATGGATTGATTTTGACCTGTTAGGCGAATGGCATGCACCGGCACGGATTTCCTTCATTAGAAATTATGATGAAAATCGTGATTAAGGCGACAAATGAGGTAACTCAAGAAGAAAAGGAGTAGAGGGAAGATAAAAGTGAATTACTCACAAGGTCCCAGTCGACGTTACGGAAAAACGGATGGCCCATGATGTCGGCGAAGCCCGTCTGCGGGTGGCAGCCCAAGCGCTCCTTGGGATCCTGTGGGAGGGAAAGGGTGAGAGGAGGTGATGGAGACACACAATGTGTCAAGACGACAGGCAAGAAAAGGTGGAGAAGGTGAGAATTTGCCAAGAAAGGTGGAAAAAGAGCCACATTGAGACACAGAAGAAAAATGCAAGAAAGTGAGAGACGGCACTCGAGTCTAACTGAGACCATAATAATGTCATTCTCAGGGGCCAGCAGGAGCCAACGCTGTTTAAGATTGATCCAGGCCTGTATGACCCCTTCTTACCTTGTTGAGGAATCCCTTGAGGACGCTGGCGGCTTTGACTGACAACGAGCGGGGGATTCTGATCTGTTTTTCCAATATTACTGCAGGAGGTGAAAGGAAAGGGGAAGAAGAAGAAGAGGAGAGGGTGAGACAGACCGTCCCCTGAGGCTAAAATGACAGAGGGCAGCACTGACAATGCTGCAGTTATGAGTTCAATCCTGTTGGGTACCTCGTGTTGAACATACCCAGAAGGGCCTTTCAAAACAGTACTGAAATATGCCTTAGTCTGTCAAGTGGTAACTTTTAATTCCCATATATCCAACACTTGCAGGCAGTTATAAGAAAACAGACACACTTTAAGGCTGTGTTTACGACAGACAAAAACACACACATATTCACACGTTTCCCTGTGACAGATGGTATGTGCCTGGTACTGAGAGAAGCGGCCATCGGAGAGGTGTCAATACAAAGGTGTTACATGCCTCTACAAAGCTGTTTTGTTTTGTTTTTTCATCTCCTCAGCAGAGCGCATGCGTTACCTTGGAAGAGGTAGTCTTCTGTGTTCTGGTCCGGGTTGTCGGAGCTCCCGACGATGTCGAAGGGCGACCGGCCCGCCATCATCTCGAACATTAGCACTCCCAGCGCCCACCAGTCAACGCTGAACCCTGAGGATGCACACATTGCAACATTACAGATAAATGAAGGATGTGTGAAACTGCAGGACGAATGGCCATGTGTTCAAAACTGCCATTTAATCTCTTACAAACAAGATACACAACTACCTAACAGCCCTTTATTAGCTGAGAAGGCAGATATACTGGGTTTGGTGGCAGCCTCATTAATGTTCACAACCTGTACCTACAACCAGAAAATAAGGTGAACAGGCATGGGCTGGTTACCGGCTTCAAGGTATACCATGGTTTGAAAAAGTCAAGGTTTCAAAACCATCCTACGTTATAAGCTGCTCCCCCCAACATTAAAATTAACACAACCCATCCCCCTCCTGTTTGTTCAAACTAGCTGTATTCATGATGGCAGAAGGAGGTGACCCCTCTGAACTTCCCCCTATCCAAAAAAATAAAAATCAGCTGTGTGGTAATATTTCAAGTAAAGAAGGAAGACAGATGGCTGCAACCTGGAAGAGGAAGGTCAGCTGACGTGCAGGACGTGCTTGCAAAGAGAGGCTGCAAGAGGAAGCAATACTACAAGCCTGATATCACATCCACAGGAGCACCACCCATCACTCTGTGCCAAATTCAAGGTAACACTGTCTTGAAATTAACGTACGCAACAGCTACAAGAGTTACCATGTCTGGCATCAGTGAAATAAATACTACAGGCTTGCTACTGCGGCAGATAACAATTAACTAGCTAACATCAGCTAGCTAACATCAGCTAGCTAACGTTACTTCACGGAGCAGAGAAGAGCAGAGATGTACTAATTTTCTGTGGAATTAGTACTTTAGTACTAAAGCTGTGATTGCAACACTGTGAACTTACTGTGAAACCGTGATATTTGTGCTTAAGGTTATCATATCGTCTCTCAATCTCATACTGGCCCATGCCTAAAGGTTAACAGCCTAATATATGAAATAATTTTTAAAAAGACTGAGGAGAGATTAAAGGTTTGTTTATGATCTAAAATGAAACCCCCAATTTGAACCCATTCCCAATCGCACATAATTTCCACACAATTCCTTTTTTGATGGCTTCTTGCTTCATCTTCACTTTTTAAAGGGAAATTCCTAACAAGTGTTGTAATGTTATTCTATATTTTGTTGTTTGATTGATTATTTTTGGTCACTGGTTATACAGGAAGAGCCAATGCAAAAGTCTTTAGTAGAGATTTAAAAGATGACACTGAGGTTGTTTGTCATGTAGCTGGTTTCTACCATGGTGGGTCTAATAATTATAGTGCGTCAAATGGGAGTAGTGCACATCCCTAAACTGCGAGTTTCATGACAGTGAGCCAGTATGAACAATAGAAGGACCCTGACACTGAAGCAGCTAAATGGATTTCAACCATCATTAATTTTATTATTCACTCCTGCTGTGACAAGTTAAAATGGAAAAAGGCCTCATATGTAAAACAAAAAAAGGAATTTAACATGCAAAAACTCTGATCTGAAACTATGATCCCTGAACAGTGGAACTTGTTGCTATGATACCAGTTTTGGTAACCAGGGAGCTCTTTTTTCTATTTTTATTGTGTTTTTAGATGCGTGTATGTGCAGTACTCAGTCATGATGTGGAGACTGATATTTCACTCAACACTTCAGTCCACACCTTTGTCCTTAACAGCTGTAAGATACTGAACTGTGAGCCATACATTAGTCATCCTTACATCCATTTGTTCCAGTAATATACTCTTTAATAGCATTCATTCAGAGGATGTCCCAAGGGCTTCAATTATTATTATTATATTGCTTTTTCAAATGTGTTTGCTCATTTGTAACTTTTATCTTATTGCTTTTTATAGTTTATTTGCTCATTTCTTCTTTCTCATTTTCTATCCCTTTTTTCCTTTTATGTTTCACCTGATTCTTTTTTGTTTTGATATTATTATATTTATTGATATAACACTTTAGAAATAGTGTAGATAACCCAGGTACCACACCACTGCACATCCTTAATGGTAACTGGAAGCAGCAGCTCAGGTATTCCTGCATAATGCCTCATATTCTGTATGACAGTAAATCATCAGATAGCATTTCTGGTAAGTGCTTGTGTGCTGTAACTCTCACCATAATCCTCTCCTCTGAGTATTTCAGGGGCGATGTAATTGGGGGTACCGCAGAAAGTGCTCGTCGTATCGCCCGGTCTCAAGCCCTCCTGCAAAAACACAACGATCATCAGCCGTGAGAGATCGTCTCAGCGGGCTGTAAACTGACACTTCTGCAGCTTTGCAGGTGCTTTCATCCAAAGTGCTTTACGATAACACGAGAGCCTCCAGTAAACTGCAAACCGCACCTTGCACATGCCGTAGTCTGTAAGTTTGATGTGTCCCTCCGAGTCCAGCAGCACGTTGTCCAGTTTCAGGTCTCTGTAGATGATCCCCCTCTCATGGAGGTAGTTGAGCGCAAGACTGATCTCTGCTGAGTAGAATCTGAAAAGGGGAGCGAACAGTTTAAAAAATAAATCACACAAATACAAAGAGACACAAAGTAACACTGGTCTTCTTCTTTTTAATGACTCTACCTGGCGTGTTCTTCTGGGAGTTTCCTTTGTCTCTGCATGTGGAACATCAGATCTCCACCGTTCACATATTCAATAACAAAGAAGAGTCTGTGAAAGACGGAAATGTAACAGTGAGTTTTTCATTGTAACACTGAGTCATCTGTTTAAGCGTCTATAGGAGAGGAAGAGTGAGTAGTGAGTAGAGAAGAGACCCAGCATCCTGTTTTCTACCTAATGTCAGTTCTGTTTTTCTAGTAAGGACCTGAAACCCCTTTTTTTTTCAAAGTATGTGTCTTCATATCAGTAATCATCCATTCCAACTTCTTGGATACAAAATTTCAAAAAATAACCATCATCTGGCAGAGATGTTGAGCTGAGTAGAGTACCTGATTTTCTTTGACTTGACATAGTTTGATATTTCCATAATCTATCTAATGTGTTTGTATTTCCTGCACCAATCAGAATTTATAAACAAAATGTAACAAGAGACTGTCAATCAAATTTGTTCAAACCAATGATTTTCTTTTTTCCTGGACTTTAACTTTACTTAATAACTTATTAATGTTTAATGTCATAAAGATTTCACCATGATGAGGTTCCTCCTTTAACCTTAACCTTGACCTCACTCTTCCCTGACCTTAAACTGCTCTATTTAAGTAAACCACAGGAACAGTAGGTGAGGAAACACTCTTATGTCATTTTGAACTACTCATACATATTGTTGTGTAACGTACTGACAAGCAACACTACCTATGTTGACATTTTGGTTTGACTTATCATGACAGGATGTTTTCCTTAAGCAGTCAGGTTAATCCTGCATCCCTGTGTTCATTGTTCATTTATCTCGTTACATGATAAATATGTCTAAAAAATCATCCTTTAGTTGAGTTTATATCAAAGTCCTTCCTGTAAAACATTGTATTTATGGTGACTCATCTTGAACTCAGAAGGAAAATAAATTTAATCCAATCAAGTGTGATTTAGGGTGAAAGCTATCATATTAAACCACAGCTGACTGTTAGCTAGTAACAGATAATACTGTAGCAGGATGTGACTGTTTGGATTTCAGCTGGCAAACACTTAGTTTACACTTCCAAAGAATGCGGTTGAGGTATTATTTCCTCCACCAAGGAGGTTGTGTATTCACCTGTGTGTTTGTTTATTTGTCAGCAGAATTATGCAAAAAGTAGAGAATCGATTTTCATAATCACTTTCCCTTAGATAAAGCATTTTTTGACATTTTCATCAGTTAATCAGACTTGTTTATGGTGTTCAGGTCTGAGTTTGATGCAGATAACAGCGAGACAGACGTGTGTAGGATTGTTTGGCCTTGGTGGAGGTATGTGTTTTACTGAGTGCCCCTCTAGTTGATTAATTTAACCATTATCCTCCTCTTCCTGATCTAAAACTGCAGGAGATGGAGGTGTGGATAGAGATAAACTTTTCTACAGCTCTGTCTGACGCCCACTTTTTCACATCCAATCACATCTAAATGACTTGATTTACATCCCTCTTACTGAAGCTAAAGACGCTCTAACTTCTGAAATGACTCTAAAAAGGTTATTCTGTCACGATTTCAATTATTTTAAAGTCGTTTTTCCGACTTTCCCAAGCCTTGAAGAAACCTTGCGACTTGCAACAGGAGAAAATGTTATCACCTGCTTTCTGTCTGGAAACAGGAGTGGAGGCCCACCAAGAAGGGATGATTAGAGGCCTGCTCAAAGACGTGCTTTTCTGTTTGGACCCAGTCGATGTCCTGGAAGAGAAACACACAAAGGCACACCCAAATGTCAATCAGATCATTCTGACATAGTACCCTTGAACTTATAAAAGCTGAATAAGCACATAGCTCCATCGACCACGCTACAAAGCTTGAGGTCCGCTCATGTGAACGGTGGGCGGTGGTGGGAGAAAAAGGGCTGAGCCTATAGAAGCAGCAGCGGGCTTCTATCGATGGCTGGACGATCATATGTCTGGACGCGGATGCTGCTCACGCTGACAGGGCAGGGACAGCAGAACACTTCACCATTGATCGACAGGCACTTGTCAATTTGTCAATCACGCTAAGTGCGTCTAATCAAGGCTAACTACTCCCACTGCCGCCGGCTGTGCTGCTACATGTGTTCACAAAGATCAATTTTTGATGACATGATGGTTTATCTACACCTTCTTTAGAGAGACTGATGGCTTCGAAGAGCTCTGTCATCTTCACTCAAAGTGTCTCAGACAAGACAAACAATCGCGCAAGACAAACGTTCATTGCGCCATGAATAACAGCTCCCATTGATCGTGCTAATTACATTAACTATACATGGCAGTGACATTAGACTGATGACTACACTGTTAACTAACCCTCTCACATCTCAATAGATGGAGGTGTTGTCTTACGGTCACACTATACAGACGAGAACAGACAGTTTCTTAAGAGGATAAACACCTTTAAACCTCTAAAACTTAAATGACATGTCTCACTACATTACATACTGTAATGTACTGGGTCACTTGTTTTGCTATTATTTGCTATTAATAAGTAAGATGATATGAAACATCTAAAGTTTTTAAGGTTCCAGCTTTTCTAGTTAAAGTATTTTTGCTGGTATTTTCTGTTTTATATCACAGTAAATTGTAAATCTGACGTGAAGATGTCACACTGGGTTCTGGGAAACTGTCATTTTTCAGTTTTCTGACATTTCATAGTATCAACAACTAATTGATTGATTCATTAGTTGCAGCTCTAGATCATCAGCTACAACACCTACACTGGCGGATGGAAGAAACAGTGGTTGGGAAAGATTTTTTCAAACCTCAGCACTGGAGAAGACCACTTGGCTGATTCCTGTCTTTGATCTAAAGCCAATTTCACCCTTTAAAAACACCTTCAGAATGCATACATAGATACTAAAAATGAAAAAAAAGTCACATTCACAGTGAGTGAGTCCATGCAAAGCAAACAATCATCATAATGTCATGTGTTGTGTCTCGGATTTTACATAATGCTGTTTTTTTTTAATCATCTCTCAATTCTATTCTTATATTGTATTTGTAGTTTATTAAGTTTTAATGTAAAAGTGTTTGATTTTTGCTTTTACTTCAGTTGCTATCAGTGGCTGAGAAAAGAAGAAGTTTGACTTCAGTGGTAATGTCAGGCACCAGCACTGTTTACTACTGCTCTGATTTACCTCGTCGTCATTGACCAGCTCCTTCTTGACCACCTTCATGGCGTAGATGCGCTCGGTCTTCTTCAGCTGCACTAGCAGCACCTTAGCATAGCTGCCTCTGCCAATCACCCTCAGGAGATCGAAGTCTGCCAGGCCCAGGCTGGAAGGTGATTTACCCGTGTCTCTACTGCTCCGCGCCTGGGGGGCAGTTATGGAGGGAAGACAGTAAACAACATAACGTTATAAACGCAAAGTCAATTCTGCGACAGTTTGTCATGCAACATATGAGTCCATCAACCTTTCTCTGAATAATTTTTTCACTTAACTATTGATAGAAGTGGTCATTTGCTTCATGCAAGAGGCTGATTTCCTTTGGGTGATTTTGTAAATGAAGTTTAAACTGCTCCCAGCTCTGCTTTTTGAAAATAACTCTTACTAATGACTTTCTTGCCTTTATTAAACACCATCATGCTGCCTCCATTAGATGAGGCACTTTCTGTATTACAGCTCTGCCTCTCTGTAAACCTGACCGCCACCTTCACCATCTCCTCACCTATCTTCCTCCCTCTTCCCTCCTCTCCTGTAATCAGTTCTGTGGTGAAGCGTTTCCAATGGCGATCCATCTAACCTGCCTTCACGCGACAACCTGCCTTCCCCAGAGTCAGACATGGAACCGTAGATAAGATCATTTGGCTTGCTCTCTTTTATCTCCGTCCATCTGTGTCCAACTCGATCCATTCTTTATCCATCTCCAGCTTTCCCCGCTCCGTTCAACAAACCCACCCACCCCAACCCCAAACTACATCCTAGGCCATTAATCAGCCTGTGGTGTTAAGAGCTGTGATAAAAGGTTACTTTATTAGCTCCACCAAAGGAAATCAATATCCACAGCGCTGCAAAAAGTGCCTGTGTCTGTATGCTCTCTATATCACACATCCACAGCAGGTGGAAGAAGGATCACCCGAATGTACGTCCTAGCAAAATAAGTGGACAAAAACCTGCTTCCAATTACAGGTGATCTTATTCTTTCTCCTTCTCGCACAAACCATCTAAATATATGTATACACACATTCATAACCATCTAGTTTAACATGACAGGTTGACAGACTGTGAGTCATACATCAACAGAGTTTGAAACGATTCCTCTCTCTCACCTCTTTCTCTTCTCCGTCGTAATTCAAGCTTTCTCTGGAGTCTTTATTCTGAGGGCCTGAGAGAGAGAGAGAGAAAGAGGGAGAGGAGAAAAGTGACAGACAGAGTGACAGACAGACAGAAGGAGAGGGGGAGGCAAGAGAGGGAAAAATAGAGACAGAGAAGAAGGAGAGAGTAGAGACGCTTTGTTCACAGCCCTGCAGTGCCAGAGTAATTCTCTCTGCTTGGTTAGACAAGAAAATACCCTTTTGTATTGAGCCTGTAAACCCAGAATGTTTAAAATGACAGGAACAACGCGTGGCCTCTATTTTGCATCTAAATACATTAGAAGAAATGTTTTGTTCATGGACAAGATGATCTATCCTACACGTATCAACAACTGAAGATTGGGGCATTATTTAAGCTTCCATTTTAGCATAAGTGCATTTAAAAACGAAAGCTAAATAAAGACATTTCCATCACAGTGTCATGACTGTGCCCCCACAACTGCCCAGGTTGGCCCGTGAGCATTCAGAAGGAGCCAGCCACCCTTACCAACAATAGCAACAGTGATCCTAAGTTGTCTTATCTAGCCGGGCCTCTCAGCTGCCTGACTGGACTTAAGTCTGCGGCTGTAGGTAAACCCCACCAGCTGACCAACTTGTAGTCTGGGTGGAACAAAGCTACACAGATGCCAGAACGGTCTTAGTCAGTTTATTTACTCTTGAAGGATAAGATAGGTAATCTAATATTTCACTTATATTCAATTTGTGAACAGTGGAATCAATTAAGTAACAGGTGTTATCTGTATTCCCCCTGTGTTACTTCCAGAGCTCTCTATTGCTGCCTAAAACTATTAAATACATCAGTGAGCCAAGCACCTCTGAACTGAGTGACATGATCCTTCATTATGACATTGTTGGGGTTTTTTTTTTCCTCACACGCACCATCTCGCCAACATCGACTGAAAATAGCCCTGACAAATGACAAAATGTGTGATCTGTTTTAAAGATTTAAATCTTCCAAAGAAACAAGTGGTTTGAAGCGGAAAGTTGAAAAGTACTCAAGATATAGCTAATATACTGTAGGTCACGGTCTCTTTCACAGAATTTGTTGTTGACAAAACATGTGTGAAGAGTAAAATATATTCAGCCTTGGCTTTTAGGAACAGTTGGTAAAATGCTGCCGCAATGAGTCGTACCAAAGTCTTAAAGTCAACAGCATTGGAAAAGTAAATTTGCAATTGATGTTTCAGAAAGTTGCAATTATCAGGAGGTTTACAGGTAAGAAGAGGATATTGTTTGTTCTGAAACCATTACATCCTTACTCCGTGTAAAATAACGGCTGTTCAGTTTGGTCTAATTGACCTGGCGGTGGGCCTGGCATGATTGGTTCCTAGACAACAACATTCTCATTAAGTATAATCAGCACAGAAACAGAATGGGCGACTTGCAGTGTGACTGTGGAGTGCGCAGTGTCACGGATGGTTAATGATTCCAGCCTCACCATCAAGCCAATGAGTACCTATATTTGTCACAGCCTCACCTGATCATCGGCCCGCCGTGACCCAATTGCCACCAGTTTGTGGCATTTCTTGTGCACCAGCAGTTTGCAGTTGATGCATTTGTAGTTCTGTCTTCCCAGGACCCCAGACTGGGTCTGTAAGCAGATGGCACATCGGCACGCTTGCCCAGGGGGAGTAGACAAAGAAAATCATCATCTCAAACATGCACACATTATATTCGAGGGATGCTAGAGACTGTGATGGCTTCAAATATTCACCTGCTGGTTCATAGAATAAAATCCCGCTAAAGCTTTTGTTCTGTCGCCACCATCCATCTAACAAAGACAAATTACCACACGGAACAGTGGATGTCTCATTCCTCCTTTAAATATACATGCTTAAGCTTTGAAGTGTGATTTGTGTTTAAATTTATATAATACAGCAGATATTTCAAGTGAATAATTCAGCAATGAAAAGTAAAATATAGAACTTTAAACATACAGAATGGAAATAATTAAATTCAGGAAAGTAAGGAACAGAGAATTTTAAAACACTGTGGAACAAAGTTCAGTGGAGTTGGTGTCTCACCCTGTTAAAGCTGCCATTTGGAAACGCGTGGACCACTGCTAGTAAAGCTTCCTCCAGCGCCTGGCCCCACGCCGATATATGGACTCTGCAGAGAGAGGGAAAGAGCTTTGACTGTGTGTGCAGAAATACAAGTTTCTAACCATTTGATTTAACAGGAAGGTAAAATTTTCTGAAATGTTTTAAAAATTGACAATTAATACTTTCCCCTACACATTTAATTTAGTTCATGTGCTGGTTTTCAAACTATGTCCTAAAGAAACTTTATCAAAAGGGCTTACCATTTTCATTGTTTTTGACACAATGTTTTATAGAGTCTGCTATGATCAGTAAGATTTTTTAGTTTGTGAATTATGTTCGGCAATTATTCCAGAAGATATGGACTGAAATTGGATTTAAAGTAACCATAGCAAACTGATAATTTTATAAGCCCGTGATAAAGTTACATATTCACACACAATTTTAAATTTTTTCTTTAAAATCTATCAGCTGCCACAAACGCTGAAACGTCTTGAGTGAGATAACAGGATATATTGAGGCCAATTATCAGTCGGGCTCCACTTGCACTTTGCGCAGTGTCTTCTGCTTTAGGTCAGTAGCCAAATGTTTTTTCTCAGTTTCTGTATCATCACTATTGATGCACATGTTTTATTTAGATGTACTTTTTCTACAACTGCAAACATTCACAGACTGACACCAGTCTCTCATGCTGAGTTTTCTTTCCACAACATTATTACGTAAAACTCAAAAATCTCATAACCTTATATTTGAACCCATAAGTTTGACTTATTTCCATTTTTGAAATTCTCTGATAAAGGTATTTCACCCAAGCATTTCAGCTCTAAAACGTGAATTACATGTAGATAAACCAGCAGAAGTAAATGGTTAAACTCACTGTCTTCCTGGGCAGGGGTATGCCAGGTTTCTCCAGACACATGGGAACACTGAGAAGCAGTGTGAAGACACAGTTACACTTAGAAAGTCTTGACTTCATCTGTATTTCATCCGAGGCTGACAGTGTTCATGTGGAGAGGTTTGTCTGCTGCTGAGTACATTTCACTCCTCATCATGACGGTAGTTAAGACTACAAACTGTCGCCGGCGCCCGTGATGAAGTTCACTCGCTTTTTTAACAGCAACATGTTTGTGTGCAACATAACAGAGAAAGGGAATAAGACAATCTTTAAGAAGCCTGTGTGTGTGTGTGTAAAGTGCAAAGACTCATCGAGCCAGACTAGCAGTGTGTGAGTCAGAGGGCAGGCGGCTCCAGCCAACGGTGCCCATTAACGAGCAGACTCATGGCCCCCCTGCACCGGCCACATCACTTCCTCTCTCCTCCAACCTCACCCTCCTCCTCTATTCATCCTCTGCCGCCACGCTTGACATCCACTGTACTAGACCCGCCAATTTTGATTTGATTAAAACTTTATATTAACTACACGGCCTGGCCCCTGCACTCTAGGTTAAGTATGCTTATACACACGGCTTGTCAATCAAATGTTCATATAACTCCACATGTACAACTCCTCTACCTCCCCATCTGGAAATAACCCTGACCTCAAGATTCATGGTTGTACAACTATTTGTCAACTGGGCTGCTTCTCGGTAGGAAGTGAACGCCTTAAGGCACACAGACAGACGCCAAATAGAGGAAATGATGTTGTTTAAGCAGGTCAGTAGCATTAATAATATGTTTGATGCTCTTGTTGTGTGGTATCTCACCATCCGCGGTCGATGAGAAATTAAAGAAGCAGCACAGCCACATCATCACACCCAGAGATTTTCAGATTGACAGGAACTATATTTAAATATGTCATTTCCAGCCTTTTGCAGGGTAATATGAAAGACACATAACAGTTCCAGACTCCAAAGGAACCAAATGTAAATGTCCGCTTATAGCTGTTGTGGCACTGTCTTGATCAGGCTTCCTGTACTTACACTGTAATTTAATACCTATGTCCAGAATGAACAGGTACTCAGTGCTTTATTTTAATTAGACATTTATTTATATTTAGCATTTTTTTGATATTATTATAATGCTAAACTGTGGTAGACATTCCTTGAGGAACTGGGTAACCAGATACTGTACACACTGTACATGTACAATACTACATTCCAATTTAAAATAATGTAAATTATTCATATTTCCTGATTCTTTTAGGCAGGCAAGTTAGAGATCTGTTTATTTAGTAATGTTTGCAATAGGAGTAAACAAATATATGTTTTCATAAGGACAGTACAGAAAAAACTTGATTTCCATATATGAATAATATTTTTATCTGTAAAATACATTACTACTGTGTCTTTAAGAACAAAATCCAAACAAAAATGAAGAGGAAGTCTGTATTTTTACCAATATATTGTAAATAGTAAATGTATTTTATCATATGAAAATGTTTAAATTACAAGAGCACATTCTGGTCAGAGTGATTCTCCTAGTATCACAAGATATTAATTAGTAGTACTGGCAGGAAGTTCAGCACAAACGCTGCTGTGTCCCTGACAGCACAGCCCGGGTGATCTCTGTTGGCTCTGCTTCATCAGCTGTGATCCCTGGGGCTCCAGGTCTTGTGTGTACTTTAGCTTAATGGCCATGATAAACAGAGCAGGATGCTGCCAGCTTGACTGGTCATAAAAGGCTCAACTAAGAGGTGAGGAGCCAACAGGATAACAAGCTTCATTCAATTCCTTACTGTCCAAGCACCTGGACTGAATCAACATCTTAAGCGAATATCCTGTGAGTCAAACTTGAAACTGTATATGTGATGTGATGTTATAAATAAAAGCCTGTGCTAGCAGCAAGTGCCCACCGTGGATAATGAGCCCAGAGTCTTTGCTGAGTTCAGAGACGAAAGGCTCTCCAGCTCCATGAGACGACACTGCAGCCTAACAACGGAGGACAGACTAGATGCGTTGTTCACTACATTTACATACATATACATCAGGTGTATGGGAAGGAAACCAGAGAATGTTTTTGCGTTCCTCTGCACTAACCTTTGTTCTTGCAAACCAAGAATACTTGAATTACATGTTGTAAATTTCAGCAGCTGAACCTATTAAGTATTCTAAGACAATGAAATGACACAGCAGCCAGAAAATATAGTTAGATTTGACTGACAGCACAGTAAAAGGACAGGTTCTGTATTGAGTGTTTGAATTAAATGACACATAACCCACCATTTAGGTAATGGAAACTGACTTATTTACTTCAGTTTTAAGTAGACATTTGATTCATTATTTGTCATACAAGTGGAGCTCTAACAATTTATTACTAGTTAAGGTAAAGCTAACCAAGCAACTTTTTGATAATTCTACAATGGTTTTATGGTTGTTGTTGTTTTTTTTGGCAAAAATGCCAAATATTTGCTAGTTTCATATACTGAAACATGAGGATTTGATGCCGCGAGGGAGGCTGACCATGACAACGATGGATTAGAATCCAAGCCTTAAATTGCCTGTATTTGTGTTCATATTTAGTATAGTAGATTTCTTACTTGTCTGCTTTTTACCCACTTTTGTTAAACCCTTGTTTGCAAGCCAGTAAATGAAACCAGGCTTCTCATTTATATGACATTTAAGAGATCACGCATTGCAGAAATGACAACGATCTGTTACTTTTTGCTACTAGACCACGACGAGCAATAAATAAAGTAGAGATAATTTATTGGCACAACAGCTGTAATTTCAGTTCCCTGAGCAAAAGGTTGTGAGTGCAAAATGATGAGTTATACAGTAAGACAGCATGACATTTAAAAGCACTTCTGTCTTAACCACTGCAGGTGTGACATGAATTGCAATACATGAACTTATGCTATTGGAAAAAGTGTGTGGGTGGAGCGAAGGAGACATTTCGCTTCCTTTTAATTGCCCAGCTATTTGTTCAGTGATCAACCCAAGTCAATAATTAAATACCAGCTGACCCAGATCTAATTATTTCCTATCGCCACGGGAAGCCGGTGGCGTGACAAACATGGAGAGGCACGTGAGCCAACACTAAGACCAGTGATTCTATTCTTAGTGTTTTACCAAACTAATCACAACGCATAAACGCCTGACTTTATAAATAGCTCCAGAACAGAAACTATGACAGTATATCTAAATGATACTGCTGAGGTTGATATAGACCCTGTGATAATGATCACATCATATGTCATATGTCCATGTATGATACAAATTATGTTGTAAATGTCTGTAAGGACTGCAGGTAACTAATAATTTCATTACCACTACTTCCTGATTTACTTTAAACAGATTAAATATTAATAAATAGTAAAAAAAGAAAATAATAAAAAGAAATACCCATTATAAGTTCCTTGAGCCCATGACATCTTCCACATTGTTTGTTTTCTTGAGAGGCTAAACCATTATTCTAAGCTCTGTACACAGTGCATAAATGTTTATTTCATCAGTCCAAAATAATCGTAGTGTTTGACCGTGACTGAAAAGAGTACCGCGTCTGAAGGGATACACCTTGGGGTAGCAAAGTACTTTTTGACAGTTGACGGGTTATAATTAAAGTTAAAAAATCAGGGTCAAATCAGGTTATGGAGTAAATGTTGTTGTTTAAATCACAAGGTGTTTACGGAAATATTTAACAAGTCTGTGATACAGAATTTGGGTGTCAAAGGTCAGGTCACATGACTAATTCCAGGAACATACTGTAATTATCTGGGCAATGAGTTGAAGTCACACTGCACGGCTGTATATTTGTGGTTTCATGGATGGGGCAGTGAGAGACAGCCACTACTGATAGAGTACTCTAATAGCACCCATCAAGCAGCTTTTCTTTCTCAGACAGGCTAATGACTGCAGTGACTGTATGTGGGTGGTAAACAGTGGAGTTGATCTGTGCTCCAATGAGTCAGGCAGGCTGACCTTTATCCTGAGCAGAGCGATCTGATGGCTCCATCTTCCTATGACACTCATTACTGCTGCCTGACTAACTGGCTGACAACAAGGAACTGATGGGGGGGGGTGGGGCTGGGGCACTTTCTTGACTGACAAGTAAAGACTGACTGAGATGGCAGTGTGTCTGGGCGTAGCTATCTCGCGCCCCTCTGCAGCATGTGTGGAGAAAAGGCTAGGCGGAAAAATACGAGAGCTCAGACTCTTCCTTACTCGATCCACTCTCCATGGTGAAGAGTCTGGTCGCTAACCATGGAGCACATGTCCTCTACTTCCCGCATAAGACCTCAATGAGATGGATGGCTCAAATGGTAAATCATGATGTCCCTGTAGAAAAGATAAATAAGCAGGTCGGCTGTTAAGTAGATGTGATTTGAATAGTGCCAAGAACAGAATAAAAATATATCCACCATCAAGTGTGTCATAGACTCGAGGGTGACATCTTCAGATGCCACCACTGGTCCAAAACTCCAAAAATATTCAATTTACTATCACAAAAAACTATGAAAAAGAGCAAATATTTACAATTTATTGGCTAGGAATCAGTGATTTTGCTTTAAAACTACTTGAAAGACAGTTCTCAAATGATCACCAGTTAATTTTATTTTGACTCTCTTGATCAATTAATTCTAATAAAAATCATTAACACAAACTCACAAAGATCTTGCCCACGCTTGAATCTTTTTCTACCATTTCATCAACATTTCTTCTATTACAGAATCTATTAGGAAAATAAAATCATCAGAGTCCCTTTTGTTACAAATGTTACAATAAGTGTTGGAAAATTAAGACACCTTCCTAAACATCCAAAATAATACACTATTGTTACTGGGGTTGTTTTCTTTATTGATAAACTGTTCAGATTATAACATATCAGAGAATAGTGAAAATGCCCATCAAGAAGCCTGCCTAGATGACGCCTTCAAAATAACTTGTTTTGTCCGACTGACATCATAAAACATTCCAATTCATATTTATATCAAATGAAAAGTTTGGTATTTATATTTGATAATTAGTCCACTAACTGTAACTTACAGACTTTAACTTAAAACCTCTCATGTGTCTAAAGAAAACTCAAGAGAACGCCAGACTCTTCGGGACATGAGAGAGAGAAAAAAAAAAAAACCTAGAGGTGAGAGTATCGTCTTTTTTTTCCCCCCAAACACTGGGCTGGAGTGTGAGTCACAGTCTCGCAGTCTGTCATATCTGTGGTGCATTCATCTGTGTTGTTATGATTGTGGGTGTGAGAAAGAGTAAAAACAAGAGTTAGAGAAAGACTGCAAAAGAGTGAGGGAGGCAGGAAAGAAAGAGAGAGAGAGAGACTAAAACATAATGAATCATAGGTGATTGTGACCGGCCATGGTTAAGGCTCACTGTCCACCATTGCACTCCATTACTTCCCTGGAAAACAGAAAAAACCCTGAAAACTTCTTGGCTTATTGCCCTAATCAGCAAGTCCATCACCTCTGCCTTTCGTTTGCACAGACATAAACACACCACCAAGGTTGCAGAGGGAAAATCTAGAGCATCTATCCCTGTCCATCAGCATTCTACGCAGCTTAGGATTGATGCTGCCTGCTCCGCACCCTGCGGGCCCACCTTAACTGTGCAACCCAAGATGGGGGGAGGAAGGGAGACCTGTACACATGTTTTTACAGGTCTGGCAGGCTTACAGGAGTCTGAGTTGTACTAATCTAGGGAGCAGCAAGGAGGCAAAAAATAAAAATAAAAATGAGGTGGAGGGGGCAAGGATGAGAGTAAAATGAAGAAAAAAGGAGGTAGATGTGTAAAAGCCATCCCACCAGCCAGGGAGTCAATTCCATAAGGACAAACTTATTCCTTTTACTACCATCGTTGTGGACCCTACTTACTGGTTTGAGAGCTTGATACAGGATGATAAAACCTTAACACTTTCAAGGAAGACTAGTACAAGTCCACATATTGTAGATAGAGGTAAGGTCACCGCGGGGTCTTACCCTGAGGCAAACACATAAATATGTCTAGACTGTGATTTACTGACTATACTTTTACAGTTTCATAAAGGCTTAAATTTTAAGAGCAGCCTCTCTCTGTAGCCGGTATTAAACTGTCTGAAAATCACATCAAGAATGAATAGCTTTCTTGATAGAATAAACTGATGCACAGTCGACTGATGCCTCTCTGCTTCCTCCCCCTATTTTCTCAAATTCCTCTTCCTCCATCCTGCTGGTGTTAATCTTGGCTGCCTGTGAGAGGGGAGGGAGACTGGCACCACCCCACAGTCTGATCTTCTCTAGGAGCAGCATGGCAGCCCCACTTCCTCCTAAAGCCCTGACAACATCAGAAGATAGAGAGGCCAGTTCCCCACACTCCGTGACTGTCGACAATCCAGGCGACGCATTAATGCCAGCAGGTGACTCCTTAACTGTGTGTAACTGGACCTGAGCTGTGGGTGTCTACTAAAACAATGTGTGTCCCACTGTAGTTAGTAAAGTTAAACCACGTCTCAGGTGCCTCTAACAACAGCCAGACACAGATACAGGCTCAGCTTAATGGCTACGACAGTTACAGGAAAACTGGCTGAGACAACAAAGGATAAGAATAATAATTGAGAGCAGTGGACGCAGAATACTTCTACCTTTCTGAAACTGCAGGGTTTTCTGATTTATAACTGCTGTGTTAGTGGAGCTTAAACAATTAATCAATACTGATATTAAAATTAATTGGTTTGAGTCATTTAATGAAGCAAAATGCTAAATATTTGTGGTCCCAGCTTCTCAAATATGGAAGATTTAAGGTAGAGCTCAAACAATTAGTTGATTACTCAATTAATTAATTAAGTCCATCAGTAATTATATGGATACTACTTATATGGATACTTTCTAGTTTTCTGGTTTTCTTGCCAAAAAATGCAAAAACATTTTAGTAGTAAGTGCTTTAAAGAAGAGAAACATTGATGTTGTTTGTCATATGAAAGCACTGAATATACTGGGTGGTTGAAAATAGCAATGTATTACACATCATACAAATCACATCACAGGACAAAGAAAGTGATGGAGAAAAGACTAATTGATAAGTTATTGGTAGTCCTAATTTGCCTTTTTTTTCTGCATTTCAGAGCTGCGCCTGCTTCTGCATGAGAGCTTATGAATAAATTAATACAAGGTTGGTTGACAGAAATGAATTAGCAAATAGTTTTGATGACTGATTAATCACAGACTTCATGATATTAAATTGAATATGTTTGGGCTTGAATTGTTTGAAAACAACCATTTTGATAGGCCCCGCTATTTACTGACACTGTACAGACTGTTTTAATGTAAATCAAAGAGATAAAATGATTCTTTTGTCACACTCACTGGCTGGAACGTTGAAACTGAACTGAACTGAACTGAACTGAGAGTGACTCTACTCCTCACCCTCAGCTGATTACCATTTCTGTGCTGTGTCCTTTGACTTGAAAAATATATTAGCCAATATTGCCTTTGCACACAACATTAGCCAACAATAGATTCAGCTGACAAAGGAACTTTAAAATATGCTCAAAAGTAGTGACCTGTGTTAATACAAAGAAAAGTGAGCTCTGGGATTCTCCGGGTGACTGGGCAGTAGATGGATTGTAATGAGCGACTGGGAGCTCAATACTGGTGAGCAACAAGGAGGAAGTGGTATTCTCATGAGACCTGGTATTCCTCCGCCTGTGCTGTCCCCACACCACAGCTAAATTAAAAGGCGGAGGGGATGTGGGTGGAGGGGAGGATGGGCCTGTGCCTTGGTGTCTTAACAGCCGCGAGTAGGACTCCCAGCCCCATCTGCCCGCATGTAGCCATTCGCCACTGGTGAGCGCCAAGCAGGAAGAAGGGTCAGGTGCCTCCAGGCCCAATGCAGCACCCAGACCATCCATCGTCAGCGCCTGCCCACGCATGGCATGCCCCCGCCAACACCTTCACACAAACTCTAAGTGAACACGACAGAGAATGCAAGAATCACGCTTAACACCGACGGTAAAGCAGAAATGCACACACTGGAAGTTTCCCAAACAGCCACTCTATACTGTACTGACTGATCAAATCTGCTTGCTCCAGCCTCCCACAGCTCTGCTGGTCCAGACCGCAGGATGCTGCTGTCTCCAGGCAACACAGCCCACCTGTGGTGTTGAACAGGAGGGAGCCTCGCGACACAATCACACCAACCAAACGCACCCCTGCTGAGCCTGGGGACAAGGTCACTCATAACAACAGACACACATGTGCACGTGAAACACTTGAGCTGCATTTCAGACAATGTGGATGTAGACGGTAAAACAGACAATACACTGCATTACATGTGAGCAGCAGCCGGTCATACTCAGACTGCTACTACAATCATGACTGGAGATGTGTTGGTGGGGGTATGACTCTTTGTGGTTCAGTGCTCGAGGGCTTTCTAGAGCAAAAGTAAATAGCAAGACAAGGAATGCTTCCTATGTTTTAAACAAAGCTGAGCTTCAAGCCCTGATGCAGATGGTAGAGTCTTTGAAAAGAAGATAACTCCTTTTTCAAAAAGAGGAAATGACTGGAACTGCTCCGTCAAGCTGTAATCCCATTTTCCTGCCAAACAACATCCCTCAGAGGAATTCCCCCATGATCTGCACATGAAGAAGCTCCTGTGTTAGTCTTGCTGGGCAACTCTGCAAAGCAATTTTTCATCCTGGCTCAATATGGTGACACACTGGCAGTAAGAGACAGACGACTAGCTACAGTATACATAGCCCAGTCCTGTGTAGTAGGGTATAATTTTGAGCTGTGTTTATTTAATCTCTAGAAATAGGCTTTCATAGAAAGTTTTATTTCCATGACAACATTGTCAATATTGGCAGAGGAAAGGAAATGAATACAAACAGAGCAAATTGTCAGTGTAAAATCTCTGGTTTAAAAAACGAAAAAAAAAAAATCGATAAAACTAACTTTTTCCACAAGTCCACACAAGCATTACTACTTACTTTAATTACTTACAGTTATATAAAACCTTATACGTTCTCACTGTTTTGTTAGTCAGCTGTCAGAAACACTGCGCTCAATTAAAACACTTTAAATACACAGAAAAAAAAAAAAAAAAAAAACAAGAGCTTACGAATTGTCAAACATGTTAGATAAGCGAATTGTAATCTAGGTCATAGAGAATAAGTGGGCACTGTGCAGCTGTGTTAAGTAGGAAAAGTAGAATTAAAATATATCTACGAAACAAATATTTGACTTGATACTGAGAGAGATATTCAGTATCACAGTTAGATCAGGAGAGCAAAAAGATGTTATTTGGATAAGATACTACACAGAATTTAAAAGGACTGTAATACAAATATACTGTCTTTATTTTCTATTTTCTAGAAAGTATGAGGATTATAACAGCACTCAGCGTTGCTAAACTCTGAATTGAAACAATTAATTGATTAATCTGTCAAGGAAATGAATTGCCAACTATTCAGATAACCAGCTTGTCATAAATCAAATGTGAAAAAGACGCTTGTGCCTGCTTTGCACGTGATGATTCACTGCTCTCGTTTTTTATCACTGTGAACTGAACATATTATGGGTTTTAAACTACTGTGTGGTTTCTACAAAAAAAAAAGTTTTATCTAAGGAAACTCACCTGGGAAAACTGATGACAAATATCAGTGTTTTCTGACATTTTATAGATGAAGCAATTAATTACAATAAATATTTTTATGTTTCAATCCATTTTTCTTCAAGTAACAGTATCTGCGCTTAACACGGTCATGCCAGTGTATATTTGCAGCCCTCTATTGACCATCAGTGTGAATGAAAGCAACATGAAGACGAGGGCAGCGACAGGTTGAGATAGCTACAGGCTGACACCAGTCTGCTGATGCTGCCACCGACAACAACAAACAATGGACTCAAGAAGAACTGAAAGTAGATGAGCTGGAGATTTTATCATAAAAGACACTGAAGAGTCTGACAGAATCTGGTATTTGCATGTTGTTCAGGGTTTCAGTTGGATACCTATAACAATCCAGATAGTTGTTGCATCAAGAATCTACAGTTGCACAATCACCCATCAGGTGATTTCATTGAAAAAAGAGAAACAGGACAACATACATGTTTACTAAGGGTGAAACCAGCTGTTATTTTGATTAATATGATGTTTGTTTGTTTTTTATTAGTCAAATCAAATCATTAAATGTCAGAAAATTGTGAACATAATCATAACCGTGCAGAGTCCAAGGTGGGATAAGTCTCAAGTGTTTTGTTTGTCTGACAAAAAAATCCAAAACCCAAAAACAGAATTAATTTAATTATTTACAATAAAGAGTAGGGGGCTACAGAACATTGAGCCTCTTTTTTTCACCCATCTTACTTCCCCCAAAAAACAACTTAAACATGTTGAACTAATTATTTAGTTGACTAAATATTTTCAGTTCTGACGCTGCAGCACTTATTCACTATTTGTGAAGATGTCTACACATTAATGTTCTGTTGAGACTGTTTTTGATGGTTTATCAAAGCGGTGACATGCCATAACCTTTATAAAAACAGTGTAAGAAAACACTGAATGAGGCTACTACCTGAACTGCTAGCAAATCTAATATATTGATTTGAGCATTACTAACTCTCCTAACTCCTACTCTTAACATCTGCAGGGAAACAATAACAACACTGATGGCATCCTGACTTAATGCATCCTGATAGCCAAATGGTGAGACCATTTCCACTGCATTCTCTTGCCAACATAGCTGAGATCTTGGAGCAGCAACCTCATAAATACTTCACATGCGCTTGTACCGCGCAGATGACATGTAATGATCAACACACACCGTAGAGTCCTTGAGGTGTCACAGAGCTGGTGAGGAATATATAATATCCTGGGCTGAGGTGACTTGCAATTACACGCTTTTCAAGTCTCTATTGGTCTCAATCACCGTTCCACAAACAGACAGGACAGGGAGGTCACAGGAAACAACCGGTAACCAATGATTTCCATCACTAGATAATGAAAAGTAAACTAAACAGGCTGAACTGCTCTGCCAGGGCTGGAGGTTAATCAACACCCTTATTTGGTATGACAAAACTCAGCACTGGCATTACCATAACTAGTACCTGGGTATTATCAGAGATGGATAATACACTGATATTTATTGTTTGTACATTTGTTGTCTATAACTTACATGCTGGTCTGGTCTCAAAGTCCTTTTCCCTTCAGAAACTTTTACTTTATATAAACATTAGTGTGTGACAGAGATGACTGGTTAGAGTTAAATAAAAACAACTACTTAATTACTGATCAGATGATCAATAGATAATAAATCAGCAGCAACAGCTCTGAATAATATATGTTAAAGGTCATAGGTTTTATGACGAAAAAGCCAAAAATTTTAATTCTGCTTCACAAAATGTTATAATTCAATTTTCTCTCTTTTAAACTGTTTTAATTTCAATATCTTGGGTTTTAGATTGTTTAACAATTTAGAGACTTCTATCCTTGGTTTTCAGAACTTATCTTGAAACACTTTCACTTTTTATTTGACCTTAATAAACATTTCAATGCATTAGACTCAAAGAGATTGCTCAAACATGAAGATCATTTTACTTGCAGCACACAACACTGACTTATAGGCTTAGATGTTAAAACTTCTGTTAAAATGAAGGTGCAATGATTAGTTGATCAAGAAACTGATAGACAAAACATTATTAAATTATTTGTTTTATTTTTTCTTTGCAAAAGTGTAACATTTGCAGGTTCCAGCTTCTCAAATATGACTATCTGAGGCTTGTCTTCATATATGGCTGAAGACTACACATCTTTTGGATTTTGGCCGTTGACGGAATTAACACATCTCCTCGGCTTTTCCACACCTCTATCGACATTTCAGGAGCAATGAGTAAGCTTGTGAAAGTAATTTGTATATTAACTCAAATATGAAAATAAATGGTTTGTAGCAGTTGTAGCAGATAAACGGTAGACGTTGTTTTTGTTTAATTACGGTGTTAACATTACAGTATTTCAGTAGTCTTGAAAATGCCATATGGCCAGAAAGCAACACAACTTCACCTGATCATTTGCAACTCAGTTACTGTAATAGTATAGATATCAATGTCCTGATTGATGCACTAACTGGTTGTGATTCCATGCCCATCCTTAAGGGACATAACAATCGCACGTTTACTTGCCAAACTGCCAAATGGAAATTACCACTGGTCACCATTAACAATCACGCCATGTGTTCATCAAAACTGAGCCGAGCTGATACCGAAACTAATAACCACTGCTAGCAACTGTTAGCCTGCCCAACAACTATTTCTGACTGGAGTTCAAATCACTTGACAAGTTCGTGGTGAAGCTGACACATTTGGAGTAAGAGTCTGGTTTAAACTGGTAGCGTGTCTGGACAGTTCAACGTCTGTCCGCCTAGTCAAGTTTACTTCCAAAATTTGGTACTCCAACATTAGCAAGTTGTTAGCTTGAGCATGTTAGCCAACCATAGCCACCTTTCCAAGTCTAAAACCGCTACTAGTTGGCTTCTAATAACAACGTCGATTACGCTGGGAGAACTGCGATTTCACCCTTTATAATAGGCCTTCACCTGACTTGGTGGGAATTTCGCTGGTGAATATGAAGAACCCCAAACGTCGGCATCGATAAGCCCAGTCGCGGTCAGTCCGACTACCGATACCTTCCTTCCTTCCTCTTCAGCTGTGTAGTTGTGTACCACACGCCCAAACACACTGATTTTTGCGGTAGTCCGTCGAAACGCTGAGTAAACAACGAGGCAAGTTGTGCTAGAAATGAAGACTTTACCTCTATTTAGACAAACAAAATAACATGGAAAGTACAGGAAAATCCCAGGGTCCGCGTAAAACAACTCCCTACTGCAAAAGGCTCTAACGACGGACGAGCGTCCACTACCGGAATGCTCGTGTGGAGCATAACTTGGCATCTTATAGACGTACTCACGTTAAACAAATATTACAAACATACATTCGTACGAGCCAGTCTTACGTCTATGTATAATTATAAACTCTAACAAACCAATGTAACATGATTTATATCTCATTTGCTAATATGTCAGTTAAGCATCTGACTGTACCAACTCAAGCTTTTTCGCATGTGTACGTGCTACATCTACGTTCAAACAACTGAGCTCGACATCCTACGTAGACCCCTCAAGACACGTCGAGTATCTGAAGTGCTCTGGTTCGGAAATAATAACAAAATTGACCAGCAACAAAGCAAAAATATTTGTTTTGTTTTTTTTTCCTCCTTTAATTTTAGAAATCGTGGTGAGCTATTATTGCTGTGATGAAAGGGGAATGTAAGGGGGAAAAAGAAAGAAAAGTGAAAAATACAATCTACTCACACTATAGTAGGCTTATTTTGACATGGATCTCAAACAGCGTCTAACAATGATTTTTAATATTAGCATTGATTAAATTGATCATCTAATCCAGTGCAGCATTGTATGATTAACAAATGCGTATCATTAAACGAGTTTCATCTTAATGAGGTTTATTTAGGGTTCACCCTGGAGACAGAGACAGACCTGAATAGCAAACATAGCCAACTTTCTTCTTGGACCTAATTTTTGATAGTTCATTTGTTTGTACGCCTTAGCTAAAACCAATGCAGGCACATATCCTAGGAACAAATCCCCCGCTTCTATTACATACATATAAATGTTCAGTATTTGCTGAAACTTTACAGAGAATTTTTGTTACCTGGTTATTATGATGTTATATAATACACATGGATCAATTTATACAATATGATGCAGCCATTATCCTCTAAAACCATGTGATATTAAAACTTGCTTATGTGTCGATACATCAGTACAATAATCCAGTAATATGATATATAAATTTACCCAACGAGTACTTATGCTGTTACATTTGCACTTACATCGAATGGTATTACCACTCACAAGGAAATGGCTTTCCTTCTTGATACACATGATAACACTATTATAAAACAAACTAAAATGTATGCCTTTATAGCTGCTAATTCTACTGAAATCACTGGTGAGTGGTTTGTGTATTGAACAGTCCTGACGCATAATGTTTGTTTTGATTTTTCTCATGTGCTAATTTATATTCTTTAACTGAATATCCACGGCCTTACATGAATCATCGTTATAACACAAGAGATGCAAATAAAACCATTCAAAACAAATTCAAAACAACTGTCAGGACACCTCCGACCCTGTCCACGCAGGAGGCGGCAGATGCAGCGGACTCCTGGCTGTGAAGGTCCTCCCACTGCGAGCGGTGCTGTGTGTCAAGGCTTTTTTATTGCCTACTGTGTACAGCGTCTGATTTTTTATTTTTTTAACTCCATTTTGATACAGTACTGACGCATCAGTGGGCTTCATGACTGGGACAATGTGCTGGGCATGGTCAGTTCCTGATGGCCTGTGTCTTTCAATACCAGGCAGGTACCGACAAGAGGTGAATGATTGTGCATGCATAAAGTTGCCTGATGAGAGAGCGATAGACCGATGGGGAATGACAGTTCGATTTATGAATTTATGTCATACCCGAAGGCAGAGTCTCAAATTAGATAGTCCATTTAAGATAAGACTGATTTCGTGACTGTTCCGGGTTTTTATTAGAATCTCACGCGCCTGTGTTCAATTAGACAGAAGGCTCTGCAGCAAAAAACCAATCAATATTCAACGTGTAATCCATCAGGGTTTGTCCCAATGAAATACGGCTGAGAAATTACCATTATTAGCCTGGCTCTTTCAGATTATTTACTTGTCATTATGGGAAAAACATTTTCCCTATAATTAGCTGGCTTTATAATAATAATAATTTTAAAAACTTCCTGTGTTGTAGCACCTTTTGTCTGATAAGCCTGTCAATGAACAGATGCGAGGGCACAAAACACCCATCAGTCAATCAATTAGAGAATTATTCACCTTTTCATACATATTCACCAGGTCTCTACCACATTGTTTGTTTTTCACGGTTTTATGCAACAACCATCTGTTTTCTTCAGGTTACATCTTCTGTGTAACTCGTAGCTTATAAACTGACTAATTTACAGTTAGGATTGTTACATTGAAATGACAAAGGTAGCCTAGAAATAAATGGGACACGCTGGACATAATCAGGATATTTATAGACATCTACTTATGACAGATTGTTATAAACTGTGTGGTATCGTTTATTAAAGTGCTGCAGTATCGTTCAAGTTTATTATCTGTGAGTTTATATTCATTTTATTTATATGTATTTCGAACTGAGATTGAATGCTATCAAATATTATCTAATGAACGAATAAAATTATATATTTTTAAAGAAACAAGAGTAGAAATAGATCTTTCAGTCGTGGCTGAATTAAAGTGCATAACAGGTTGAGTTTAGACCACGTCTCTGGAAAAACCCTAAGGAGTCCCCAAAGTTTGATCCGCAGAATCAGATTTTAGGGAAACCACGTGCCCACAATCCTTTCCTAATGTAACAAATATAGTTTTCAGATCTGCAGCATAAACACTGGCTGTTTTGTTTTATAATAGACTAACAACTATTCTTCACGAAAAGCTTTTGCGGAACGGGTGGAGAGGAAACTGCGAACAATAAAACAATTGAAACCTCGTTCAAGCACGAGCCTGATTCAGATGAAGTTGGAATTTAACCGCCTCCTGTCAATTAACGTCTGTTTCTATCTCCGCAGTTTTTCCGTTACTGAATCTGTGTGTGTGTGTGTGTGTGACCCCGGGAGATGGAGAGGCAGAGCTCAGGAGAGAGGCAGGCAGATACTAATAAGACTGTAGCCGCCGCCGCTACCCCCACCACCGCATCAGCGCTGCCGTCACCATGGCAACAGTCAGCTCCAGCAGCACCACGTGCACCCAGGCGCCCTCCGCTTCCCTCAGCATCATACCATCAGACAGACAGGCAGTCCAGGTAACAGACAGCACCTGAGACATCTGCATCTGCATCTGAGTTTTGTCACTTGGCTGCCAAGTTATTCAGAAATAGACAGACCCCTGGAGGCTGTGCACGCTTAATTTACCAAGTAGATAGTCCAGAAATAGACTGCACATGGGACCCCTGCATGTTTAATTCAACAGGTAGGTAGTCCTGATAAAAGACAGTACCTGGACCCTGCATGCATTGTTTGACTGACTGCCACGCAATCCAGGTAACTTGGATCTCTTCATATGCATTATTCTATTCCAGTGAGCAAACAGGCCAGGATAGACAGTACCATGGACCTTGGGCGACATAGTTTCAAATGACAAGATGGGTAGTCCAGGTATTAGACCTTATCTGAGACCTCTGCATAGAGTTCTTCAGTTGATTGGGCAAGCAGCCTGGTGACAGTAGACAGAACCCCAGGGACCTCTACATGCATTGTTTTATTCAACACTTGGTAGTCCAGGGCTGTAGACAGTATTGACCTCTGCAGTGCATAAGCATCATTTAATAATTTGACAGAAGAGAGTCCAGGTAATAGACAGAGGGACCTTTGCATGCATTGTTTTACTTGACAGGTAGGTAATCGATAATACACCACCTAAGACCCTGCATGCATTGTTTGACCTAACTAGTATTTGAAAAATAGGCTGTCCAGGAAATAGACAGTCCACTAACATTTATTTTTTCTGGGGCTTGGCCAGTAACAAGGCCAAACAGGATTTAAATGATGATAGTATTTGTGGTACGCTCAGTGGACCGGAAATTCCCTTGCAAAGCACATGATGTTGTAAATGATATGATCTCCAGGTGATCCAGCACGCCATCCACAGACCTTTCAGAGCATGGCAGCCCAGTACCTGCACGCCAGATGTACGGGCCCAGCAGTAGCACCTCATGCTGCAGACAGCAGCCCGCAGCAGTACCCAGCACAACCCCCATCTGCAGCCCGCCACACACAGCAGGTTATGCCTTCTACGTGTGTGTGTGTGTGTGTGTGTTAGTGATATGAAACGATAGGAGGTGGGAGAGAAATTCTTCCCACCTTTTCAGGCTTGGTCTGTCAGAGGCAGTTCTGCCCCCATCCACTGGCGGTTTGTCTAACCTGCTGGTGTTTTCCCAAAGCTCCAGTGAGGCCTTGTGTCACTGCTGTCAACCTGACCTACCAATATCAACCCACTCTTTTTTTTTTTTTTTAACATCCTTCATCAGGCCTCCTGAATCCAGATCATTTACCAGCGGCCCGTGACAGTTCAGCCAGATTGGCTTAATTCCAAACGTCCAACTCCTGCTAAGGCGACTAATTATATCCCAGTGGCCATGCCCTGGGAACAGACCGCCAACTGTAATCCAAGCTCAGATGTACTAACCAGATGGTACAAACCTCTTTGAAATTGGCACCACCCATTAGAACAGAGCATCTAATAACAGGCGAGAGGTACACCGCGCTTTGTGATTTTGATGCAACCTCATATCCTCAGGGTGCAGAATCTGCCTCATGCGCCCACTTGCTCGGAGCTCTACAGCCCACAGTGTCATCTTAAAGCCGCTCGCCCAGTCCCAAGCTCCTGTTCCAGCCGCCTCTTTGTCCAAGGCGCTGGTTTGCGCCTGAAGGCCAAATCCAGCTGACTGACGCCTCATCTGACACGGGTCAGCCTGGACCCCAGATTATGTTCCCAGGTGAGTTAACGGTTCAAATAATGAGGCTGAAAAGCAAGCATGAGTCACAGGGATGAAGCTATGTTTCAGTCAAGTCACTTTGCCAGGTGCATTTCTGCTACAATAGATGACAACAAGCCTCCATACAGGTAGAATAACAACCAATCAATAATCATCTATAAACACACAATACAAGAAAAGATCAACAACACAATCAATAAAGGTGGATCAGGTTTTCTGTTTCATACCTGCTCCCATCATCTCTCAGTTAAACAATGATAGATTCAAGTATCTCTGAGTATTTGTAGCACAGCATTAATTCTTCCATCAGTAGTTCTAAACAGATATAGATGTCTTTTTCTACATCAACGCAAACCTTCCTCTTTGATGTAACGCTGAATATTAGAAACAAACAGATTTCTATGTGTGCTCCAGTCAGTTTCATAGGCAATAACTCCAGAGAACTTTAAAGGAATATTCTCATCTGTTTCTACACAAAATCAAAGCCAGACTATTCCTTTAAGGTTCCTTTGAAGATGGAAAAAATAGATGTTTTCAGACATAATCCTATGAAACACTGATATGTATGTCGTAATTCATATAATATCGCCATCAGGTTTAAATAATGAAACACATTGATTACATCTGGTCTGTTTAAAAGTAGTCCATTTTGTTTTAAGTCTCTTCTTGATAAACTGATTCAGACTCTTTTAATGACAAGAGAACTGGGTGTTATTTGTTACTAATATGTTGCCTTTTAAATTATATTTTCTTTATTAACTCTGCACCAGGTAAAGCTGACAGCCTGTCTTTACTCAATTTAGGTCATTTGTAGGACTGTGACTGTGGCACTTGTTCAAGTCTCATGTCTTTCTACTCTGTCGCCTCTTCCTGCAGCCTATTCCCTCCGTGCAGACCCACGCCTGGCTAGCTGGCAGCTGTCCTGTCCATCAGGGCCAGCGGGTGGCGACTCACCAGCTCATCCCAGCAGGCTGCAGGCACTCTCAACCACAGGCCAGCTCCAGCCCATCGCCTCAGAGTAGCCCCCTCAAGAATCCAACCCAGCCCTCTTCCTCTTTCAGTGAAAAGACTGACCACCCTAGCACCCAGTCACAAACCAACAGTGATTCCTAAGCCCCATCTTCCTCCCTCTTCCTCTTCTTCTTCTTCATCTGTCACCAATGTAATGGTGTCGTCGGCTCAGACCTCAACCTCAGCTGCCACTGTCTAGCCTCAGCCTCCCTGGGTGGCCGCCTCCGCAGCCGGACTCATTCCCACAAGTGCAGAATCAGCCCCGCCTCCTCCTCCACCCTGAGCCTCCCAGGCTGCCCCCAGGAACCCACCAGCTCCCTCCAGAGGCTGTCCCTGCACTCCGGCCCATGGCCCAGTCGGGGGTGCAGATGCCACGGAGCAGGAGCCGTTTGTATGAGGCTCTGGTCCAGATGCCCTACCAGAACCTGCTTCCTCCGCAGACGGTATTGCCGATCTGAAAGTGCACCCGTCAGGCGTAGCTTAAATTTGATCGTGAGTCGCCGGCCCGCTTGGGAGCCTCCCTGTCCTCTGTATGTGTCGGTTTGACCGGGGCTGTGGTTTGAATTTCAGCCGGGCAAACGGGGTAAAAGGAATGGAGTGAGCCCAGAGGAGGGAAAGATGAACGCCCTCAAGTCGACAGAGGGACAGGACACCCATAATTTCAAGGCGTCTTCCTACAGAAATGGTGCAGGCAATATATGATGATGAAATAGTAAAATAAACAAGAAGAAAATACAGTACAACCATTTCTAAGTCTGCTCACCAGCCAGAGGGACGGTTCATAAAGGTGGCCTAGAAAACATGGCTTACTGTGTCTTGAATTAACTCTAAAAATCTGAACTTGACTAACCGGGTTTCATAAAGCTGATTAAAGCTAACATCAACAGTAAAATGACAAGTTAAGGCTAAATATAATGTCTACATCCCATGTCAGTGAGTGATGTAAATTTTATATGTTCCAGTGCAAAAACTGATGTTCACAAAGGACAAAAGAGAAACTCTAGAGAGGAACTTTTGAGAAAACTTGGTTTAGCCTGTGAAGCTTACAAACCAGACCGATCAGGACCAGGCTAGACTGTAGGCTAACTTTTCCATGATAGCTTAAATCAGACTCCATTTAAACCTGAGAAAATAAACCTGAAATTGGTGAAAGAATCCTGGTTCAAAACGCCCACTGCTGTGTTTTATGCCCCTCATTGTCCAGCAGTGATGGGTCTAGCCCTGGCCATGTCCACAGTCACTCAGTCAGGTCACCACAGGTGGAGAATCTCAGCTCACCACCACTACCACTGCCACCGCCCGCCGCCACCAGCAGCAGCACTGCAGCAACCTCCTCCTCTACCTCCTCCCATCCTTCCTGCTGCAGCCAGAGGCTCCCAGCTAGCCTCCTCTGCACTGGCCAGCCTCCCAGGAAGCCCTGACAGGATACTCTACCACCCACGCCCTCACACACCTGGTAGAGGGCTCATCAGAGAGAGGGCCTGGAGCCATTCCTGCATAAGTCCCCTGAGGTGCGTAGAAGAGGCCACAGTGAGCCTCAGTCAGAGGTTACAGTTTACACTCTACATTTCAGATAATGCCTTAATATGAACAACCGATGCCAGGTTCAAACTCCCAGTCCAGGTGTGATGATGAGAATGTATAAAATATTTCCGATATCCAAAACAATAGTAAATATGATAGAAGAAACACTTGGGTGTCAGGAAGCATGTAAGTAGTTTGTTTTGAAGGTGTGCCTCAATGCAGGTGGTTCCCGCCTTAGCAGAGCAGCAGGCTCTACCCAGAGTCCCAGGAGATTCACACCAACGGGATGTAGGTAGAGGACAGTCCCTTGGATGCTGACCAGTCAGATTCAACTGACTTAGATGGAAAACGTATGGCCCCTAAGCAGCAGATGGTGAGACTGTGCATGTGTGTGGGTGTCTGTGTGAATGTGTGCATGTGACTACAGCTGGTCCTCTGGGGTTGCAGAGCCTGGGAGAGTGTGGCAGGTAAAGGTAGTGTGAATACTGCGGGGCAGAGGTTACGCTAGACGCTTGCTACTCCAAACGCTTCTGCTCCATGAGACGTAGTGTCAGAGTGTAAAGAAACACACACACACACCTCACATCGTGATGTGATTAACACATTTCTGGTTCTCTGATGCACAAACAACAGGTCAATAAGCACAAGTAACATCAAGCAGCTGTCTTGTTCTGTGAAATAACGCCAGGCCAGTGCTTTCAATTGATTAATGAACCTCCAGTCTCACCGTCGTAGGAGTTAAAGGAGCTGTGGTACTGTTTCAGTGTTTAACGACGTGAAAGGATAAGGCACAGCAATGCTCTATATTTTCTATTGTCAAATCGCATGAGAAGAAAACCAAATAACTGATTTATTGTAATAACAAGTTCTATGTGTGAGTCCAAAGCCCGATGACTGGTCTCCTTGTGCCACAGCTGATTTTTTGTCCAAAAACAATCAAACCCATACAATTGAACCAACTGAAGGCACTGGCAAAACTATAAAAATGGTTTTACCCACCATCCATACAAACTAGAGGAATTGCCAAATGTGTTTTAATCCACTGAAAATAGTCCCCAAACTAAAGGACTACTTTCTGTTTGAGTAGTTGAAATTAAAACCAAATGCCCAGCTGTTTAAGACATTACAGAGCTTTTTTAAAGATATGAACATACTGTATTTGTGGTACATAGACTTGAGGCTATTGAGGGACAGTTTGTTTTAATAAAATAAGGTGAAGAAAGCTACACTGCATCATTTTATACTGTAGCCTTGTTCCATTGTTCGTTTGATGCCTTAAGTCACGACACTGTCTGAGAACGTATGAGGAAAGAATACACCGCCTCATCCAGCTGCTTAGAGGCAAACATCAAGATCGGCTCTAATCTCATGAATGAAAAAACAGGGTGTTGCCTTCTGTATAAAAAAATGATGTGTAAGGTTTTATGCTGCCTGCTACACGAGATAAGTAAAATGCAGCTCATCCTGTGGTGATGAGACACACCTTAATCTGACATCTGGAGTCCATTGAGCTCAATTTGCTTTGGGTGAAAAGTCCCAAGTGTATAATCATCTTGTGCTCTCTTATTCCATCCAGGCATCAAGGAGGACAGCCTGATCCAGCTAATACCCACTTTAACTGTCTCCATAAATCTGATCTATTGTGTGGCTGACTCTCTGTGTCTAGGGTTCGCGTGAGCTGCACCAAGCGATCACCATGCTAAGAGCAGGTCACAATACAGGGCCGTGGGGCCGGAGAGGACGAATTTGCAGAGTCACAATGGAGCTCCAGAGAACATTTCCTGAGACAGGTCAGTTAACATGGCGCGTGACAGGGAAGTGCAGGAGGGTGGGATCACTGGTCCCCAAAGACAAGCTGCTCTCTGGGGAACAGCCACAACCGACAGGAACAAAGCTCTGGAGGGAGACTCCTGTGACTAAATCTCCAGTTGTAGCTGACAGCATAGGAACCCCAAAAGACACTTGCGAGGGCTGTAGTTTTAAAATCTAATGCATCCATGGAGAGTTTTTAATGTCTGTACAGTGAGTCATAAACCTTTGGATTGTGACGCCTCATAAGAAGCAGTGACCACTTGTTACCTTTGTCAGTGGATGATTTCCACAGGTTTCACTTGTTTGACTGGAGTCATTTGAGCCTGAAGAGAATCATCCAGTAAACTATGAGGAAAAAGCAAACAGTGAGGAAAGTCTCATTCTTTTCTGCATTCCCCATCCTGGTGATCATCAGATTTATCTTACAGCACACCAGGATTGGAAACCACACATCTGGTTGGTAGACAATTTAATAATAATAAGACAATAAGAGTCAACCTGGCTCAAAATGTATTACATCTACAGAATGAAATGATGCTATAACCCTTGTGGTACTACTACTATTAGCAGAGGTAACGTGCAGTAGTAAAGACGAGTATGGCATTTTCCCTAATCACAGCTAAGCAAATTAGCTACAGGAAACAAATACAGTGAAAAAATAAATGTTATACTGAGACGATGCAAACAAGACAGGAAAGTATCAAGAAAGATAGAGAAATGTACAATATAAATATAAATGAACAATAAATAAATTATAGTACAAAAAAAGTAAAATGAAACTAGCATGAAGAGAGTTAAATAACCAAAGTTAATGTACAATAAAATCTAGGAAAAATCATTCATATAAAGTCCTTAAACTAATTTGTTCAGAACAAAACAGATTCTTCCCCTTCATGAACTAATAATTCAATGTTCAATACATTAACAAATAAATGATAACTGAAAACAGTTTGAAGGCAGATACAGACAAAAGCAGACACTGGGCTATAATATATATTTTTTAATAATAATGTCAAAACATTTATAATTTAGTGTTTTCTTATTCTTTTGTAAAGGCCTTTAAAGCAGCACCTGGGAGCATGATTTGATGCTGAAACCCAGCTAATTTTAGGGTTAGTGGCTTTGGAAACGAGGAAGTCCACCATGAAACATCAGAGGAAACCTTTAGATTCATTACTCTTTTAAATGAAAGATCACTTTGAAAACATCATTAAAATGTTGAAGCCTGCCTAACCTAAAGAAACCTAGAGGATACGGGTTTGTGCTTCATAGGCTCAAGGGGTCATGGCTCATAGAGGATCCAGAGTTCAGTGAGAGGAGGAAGAGGAGGAGGCATATGGGAAGAGGAGGAGTGACGCACGGCAACGAGGAGGAGGAAGATGAGCCTCCCGTCCCCATGAAGACCAGGCTCCGGAAGCAGGCCGAGAGGGAGCGGGAGAGGGAGCAGGAGAGAGAGCAGAGGATGCCGGAGACCATCAGCGTTTCTGACGGAGAGGAGGACGTTGACTGTCCGTCCCTGTGGAACGTGGAACAAGTGTTTTCTTATATCAACTCCCTGCCAGGTACTGATGTGACTTCACTTTGTCTTTAAGGACACAGAAAGTTAGTGATGAATTTTAGCTCCCATGTTGTGCAAATTGTGTGCAGACACATTCAGTATTGTAATTTCATTTGTTAAGAAGAACTTCCTGCACGTTTTTGGGACTTACATTTCCCCCAGGTCCGTGTGTTTCCTTCAGGTTAAACCTAAAGTGGGTGGGAAGGATAATTAATAATTTGTTCTTTATATTATAGATGAAGGAGTGAAGAGGGAAGAGGAGGGACACTGGGGATGGCAGGGGAGAGGCAGGCAAAGATGTGGGGAGGGAATGGTGGTGGAGGCTGGCGAAGGCGGCATGAGGGTGGAAGCCACGCCCCCCACAGAGATACAGGAGGAGGAGACGCAGGGGGAAACATTAGAGTGAAAATGCTCCTGTTACAACCAGCCAGCACCCAGTATTGTGATACCTTTCAGTGTGTTTTATTTTAGATTAGAAAGTCATTTAAACTGTTGTTATAGAGTTCCCGTAGGGTGGTCGAAGTTACAAAAGTCCCAGTTCAGTTTCTGGCTGATAACAAATATAAAATATACGAACTTGCATAGATTTGATGCTCGGCCAAACAGCCAAAACAATGTTTTTTCTGAGAGCGTGGTGGTCAGTATGTTGTTCCTGCCTTTAACTTCCCACCTGTAAACATAAACAAAGTAAACAGGAGAGCACTATTCTGAGGATTACAATCGAATGTGAATTTATGTAGGTAGGTAAAAGCAAACTACAGCTTTTCTCCTGTAAACTGTTCAGTATATTGCAAACACTCTGCTGTTGTTGTCTTCTTGTAGATATAAAGTGAATCACCCTCCTGTGGAATCAAGTTAATGCTGCCAGATGTTCAAAACAGTCATGTAGCGTTGAAGAAACAGGCCTATAAATACAGTAGTAGCCCTTGCCTTGCTCTCGTGTTGTTGTATGTGTTGTATAAAAAATCAGTTAATTAATCATTTTAGTTATTTTACAAGCAAAAGATCAAAGATTCATGATGAAATGTCGCTTCCAGGTGGTCAGGATGTAGCCAAGAGTTTCAGCCCAGGAAAATCGACGACAGGTTCTGCCGTTGCTCACGGAGGATCACCTTGGTTGGGCACCCATGAACCTTAAACTGACCTGTACTCGAAACTCTGCGCCTACATCAACTCTCTCTAAGATGCACAAGAAATTAATATTCCTATTTTAAAGATACTGAGTTTGTGTTGTTTGAAAAATAGAACAACGGTCTTTTTAACCTCCTCCACTCTCTGCAGAGATTTAGGAAGCACCGCCATCTTTTAAAGGATTTATACAGAGCTGATTAAAAACACAGAGCGGATTCATGTTGAAGTGAAATCATGAAACGACAGGCTGCAGTTTCTCTGAGACCACTGCCAAGGATTTCACTCTGTGACTCTTCCAGCTGTTTTAATCTGTCACATGGAGGTTTTCAGATTGAAGTCCACTCACCTCACAGCTTGATTTTAAATATGATGAGGCAGTTCTTTTCTCACACTTCTCTGGTTACTTCATCGAGTGATTGTAGCTGTTCAATTTCAGTTATCCATTTGTTTCCAAATGGTTTTAAAAAGGTCTTGTAATTACCTGTAAACAAAGAAACAAGCTAGCATTTCTACATTATTACACATGACTTGATGCTGTAAGAAGTTTCTTAAAGTTTACACAGATTACCGCCCACTGTCTTCAAGGTGGACTTGATACATTTATCATCAGCAAACAGTTGTAATGAATTATGAAAACTAACTGAAAACAAGGCTATTTATTGTTATTTATTATTGTATTATTTAATTAATATACAAATAAATCCATTTGGAAACCATTGTTTTACTCTTTAAGTGTTATTGATAGTTTTTACAGTGAAGGGAGCTTTATTAGTTTTATTAGCTTTATTGTTTCTGATCTTTATTTTATCTCTTTTTTCATAATGAGCAAATACTTAACACTTAAGATACATTTTCCCATTCATACCTCTAATTGTAATGGGGCATTTTCAATTTTGTGCTGATACTTTTAATCAAGTGAAGGATCTGAATTCTTCCTCCCAACATGGCAGCAGCAGAGAGGCTACACGGAAAACACAAGATTCAAAACTGAAGATACTTTTTAAACCTCATGTATTTTGTTATATCACCACCAGAGGGCCTTCTTGATACTTTTACTAAGGAACTACAGGCTGCATGGAGCTCAGTACAAAAAGGGACACATAATCAGAGCTAACAGTGGACAAACATTTTGTTGTTGTAGAGGATAAATATTATCTTATCTGAATAACCAGAACTGTTCTAACTCTGGGTGAACAGCCTGAGGACTTAGCTGTACATTTTGTCTCCTGCAAACAAGAATACATCAATTGATAACATTACCAACCTCTGTAAGCTCTGACTATATTATATGTTATATTACATATATTACATTATCTGGATCTGCACCAAACTGTATAAACTCATAGATTCTAACACTCATAAATATGTAATATTTCTTTACCTCCAGATCCATTATTTCTTTTGAGAGATTGATGAAAATTTAGAGACAAGTCCTACCTCACCTGTTAAGGAAAGGAAGAATCTCCTGGATCCACACTCAAATGTACTACTTCTTTCCTACAACACCCTATCTCTCCACCATAAGTTTAGTGCAACTGTCTGTATCGCTTTTATGAATCCTGCTGACAAACAAACAAACGGATAAACAAACACATAGGTGAGATATAACCTCTCGGTAGAGGTATTAAAACATAAGCTAACATCAATACCATGGATTAAGTCACTTCCACTATCTTTACAGTCAGCTCTAATCAGTAGAAATATGCCTTTGCCAACCTGAATAATAATCATTTATACAAGGTGAAGATAAGAGCAGAGTTTCCATTCACAATAATAACATATAAGTGCGACTCAGTTACAGTGATAATCAAGTTTATTTGAAATAAAAATGAACCCACTGTTCATTTTTACAGCTCTTTTCATACATAACAGACAGATTAAATATATTTTTTGAACACTGCTATAATCTTTATGCAAATGAGTATATTTCTACTGAAAACACTACAGACTACATCATACTTTCTATGTTATACATGGGGAATGTGTTGCCTGATGTGAAACTTATCGATGGAATGTTTCCAGTGTGCAGGGATGGTCTGAATGAAAACAGGAAAAATGAAAACTAACAGACAGATACAGTATACAGAGAAGGTTTCCATGCACACTCATTTGGTTTACAAGGCTACTGTGCAAAAGTTGTTGTATTTAAGACATTGAGCCATATCAATGTGATAGAAACTGTTGTTTAACTTGGTAACAGATGAGTGCTCGTAGAGGCAATGAGGTCGATCAGATTACAGGCACCGCAAAGATGAGTTTATACATTCTCAAATCTCGCTACGCTTTATTTTACAGGTCTGAAAGTTCTGATTAGTTTCAAAATAATCTCCTGGAAAGAACTGCGTTATCTGGTACTGATTACAGGTAAAACAGAGAGTGATCAGCTTTTATACACTTCCAGTTAATTTCCAGTGCTAAGCTAGGGCAACTTTGAGACTTCATTCAGCAAATGTAAAAGGGTAAAGTTGCCAATAATAAATTAATGATTCATAAATATTTACTGGGGTTTAAAAGGGGCAATGTCCTCCCTGTAATTATTACCAAATTACATTGTTCTTTTCAAGAATCTTTAGAGAAATTCAGACATAATGGACTTGTAAAATAAAGCACTGCCCTTAATCCTCTATGCTGAGGATTTATGTTTATTGCATCCTTTATAGTCGCCACCCTATCCCAACATATGAGAGGAATTTAATGTCAGCTGCAATCGAATCTGAAATGCATGTAACCAGATAAATAAATACCCCTGATTTCTGTGCAAACCTGACACTATAAGCTGTGTATTGTGAAGCTTTCTCACGTTAACTGGCCGATAACCTGAGGCTGGAGCAAATTAATCAGACGTCTATGACTTTTAAAGCACAAGAAAATTCAGATGTAATTGAGTTTTTAAAGAGATAACCAAGGTAAGGAAAATAAACAACCAAATTCTACATCTGCAATACCAGAAACAGCAAGAAAAAGCTGACGTAGTTTTGCAATGAGAGCTGAATTACAGTACGTAAAATCTCTAAAATCATAAATTAATTTATAAAACACAGGAATGAGCCTCTTTGTGGGGGAATGGGTTCAGTATATTGCCTCTCTGCTTCTTGCTGGTTCTCTCAAGCATGACATAAACAGGGTGGAACATCTTTGCTGACGGGCAGCAGCAGCGTAGCTTATGATGACAACTGACCCGCTCAGACTCTGCAGCGCAGCACACGCGCAGAGGACACGGGCAGGAGGATGCTTGAGGATGAAAATGTCTTTGTTGGACGTCAGCCCAGGCTCAGGGCATGCCCCCTGAGCTCAGCCCGTCCCTCTCTGCGGATATGGACTTGACCAGCTCCTCCACCCAGCGGACCTCGGAGGCCACCTGCTCAGCCAGGACCTCGTAGCGGTTCTCCAGGCGTCCGAACTTGCGCTTGAGGATGTTGGCGGCCTGCATGGTGACCCGCGCCTCCTCCTGGCACTTCTTGCGCTGGGTCTGGGAGCGCTGCAGCTCTTGGCGGATGTGGCTCAGGTCGCTGGAGATGCTCTGGTTCTCCTCCTTGTACCAACCCTCCTTCTCCTCGTAGATGGACAGCAGCGCTGCCACGTCCTCTTGGCACGAGCGTTGGTTGTGCTCCAGCTCCTTCAGGCCCTCCTCGGCCGCCGCAATCTCCTCGAGGACCTGGGAGAAGCGTTCGAAGTTGACATAGGTGTTGTTGGGCGGCATGCTGGAGTGGGACTTGATGGTGTACTCCTTCAGACGAGTGGTCTTCAGGCGCCGGCGCTCGGTCTTGTGGTCTCGCTCCTCCTGACGCACGTTCCGCCTCTTAATCACCTGCAGAGGAAAAAACGGACGGTAATTTGGTAACACACCCAGACTGATTGAGGCTAACACCAATACCAATATCTGACAGTTTAAAAATCTAATAACAATATTTCAGTCTTATCTTTGACGTTCATCTACTATAATTTCTTGTTATCAGCCAACATATTCACTTCTTACAACAACAATTCAGACATGTGCAGAGCTGTAGAGCTCATGTGGAGCCTGACAAGTAATACATTTTAAGCTACTTGCAACTAATGAAGAGAGACCATCACTGGAGTAATGTGCTCCCTTTGCTCTGCCTTTGTTAGAGGATAGGCTGCAGCATTTTTATCTATATATCAACGAGTTATCTCTCTTTGGCTGAGGCAGACGTATAATTAATTATAGTAATCTAGTCATGTAGATGCAGAAGCATGGCTTCATTTCTCAGCACTTTCAGAATATTAAACATGTCTGAGCTTATATTTCTTAATTAGAAAAAAAACCCTATGATTAAAAATGTCTTTTAATATGGGCAGGCAGCTCAGAGCTCCGAGCTGCAAACATGGCTGTGAATGTTAAACTGTAAAACCAGATATCAGTGCTCAATAAAACACCCACCTTAATCCAGGGGTGCTCAAGGCTGTCATCAATTGTCATTCTCTTCCTGCAGAAGAAAATAATCCACCATTGAGAAAAGGACTGAACAGAGTTTTCTCTTCTTGTCTTGTGGCATTAAATGAGAGGATATTCTTACTTTGGATCCTTGACCAACAGACGGCGTATGAAGTCTTTGGCCAGCTCGCTGGTGTTGCTGAAATACTCCTCGTCAAAGTCGTAGTTGACAGCTGAGATGTTGGTCAGGGTCTCCTGCTTGGTCTCGCCCAGAAACGGGGAAGCGCCGCTCAACCTATAACGCAGACAGAGGCTTTAAATTTAGACAACATGTGGAGGAGGAGTGAGGTGATTTCTGTCTCTGCGGGTGACAACAACCAGGGATGATGTGGAAACATTACTCACAGAATGTATGTGATTACTCCGATGCTCCTGTGGAGAAGAGAAGAAGCAAACATGAATGGAAACTGTGGTACGTGTCAGTGTAGAGCTTCAGAGGGGATAAACATTACGTTGACATCTTACCACATGTCTGCCTCCAGTCCAAGTGGCTCGTAGTTGACTATTTCTGGCGCTGTAAAGACACACAGAGGAATGAGCGCTTTAATTCAGACCAGATGTGAACATCTGAAACACACGTAGTTTACAGGACTTCCCAGCGTGGGCACAAACTAACACAAAAACTGATTTGGGATTTTCAAAGTGGAACATTTTAACAGTGTGGAAAGGAAATGTAGGAGGAGAAACTGGGTCTCACCAACAAACTCTGGCGTTCCGAAGATGTTCTTGAACTCGTTTCCTGCTTTAATCTGATGAGCAATCCCAAAGTCAATCAGTTTGATCCTGGGGTTGGGGACGTTCTTGTCCAGCAGCATGATATTCTCAGGCTGAAAAATAAAACAGTGAGAGGGGAAGGTAATGTTTTAATTTAGTACACATACACAGTGAGTGCTAAGAGATTAAAGCTATATTAATGGATATTTCAGCATCTTTGAGGCAGAGGAACAAGGACAGAAAGGTGACAAATTATAGGAAAAATCTAAAAAATTTGTGGATTAACAGGATGACAACACTCCCATCCATGGGGCAGGAAGAGTCACTGAATGGTTTGATGAGTATGAAAAGGACATAAATCATATGCTGTGGCCTTTACAGTCACCAGATCTTAACCCAGCTGAACACCTACAGGAGATTTTGGGCAGAAGTGTTCTTCAACACCATCATCAAAACACCACATGAGGAAATATCTCTTGGGAGGAACAGTGGTTCATCCCTCCAGTGGAGTTCAGAGACTTGTAGGATCAATGCCAAAGAGCAGTGAAGGCAGCATGTGGTGGCCCAACACCTTACTAAGTCACCTTATATGTCAGTTTTTCCTTTAATTTGTCACCTGTCTGTATCATCACCCTAGAGGGTAATATCTCAGAGAAGAAAAGTAGCACATTTTTAACATATTTGCGTGAGAAGTGACTAAAATAATAAATTGATCAGTGAAATAGTTGCCAATTATTCTTACTTCAACTATTTGACAGATGGACCACTTGTTGTTGCTCTACAAAAATCATCAGTCAAAGATTTCTTTCAGATTTGCACTGCCTGATACTTTTTACATATTTCTCACAGCCAGGCAGCCTTATGTGTCTACAGCCCTGCCCTGTGTTACAGATGGAAAAACCTCTCAGAACACACGAGTGTCAGATACTTACAGTAAAACATAAACTTCTTCTAACACCTTAACTGAACTTCTCACCAACATGTCATTAATGACTGTTACCCCAGAGCCTCACAAACAAGCTGTCTAAACCAAACAGACTGCTGACCTTGAGGTCAAAGTGAGCGATGCGTTTGGAGTGGAGATACTGGACGCCATCCAGGATCTGTTTGAGAAACTGGGTGGCCTCCTCCTCCGTCAGCGACTCCTTCTCAGCCAGGAAGTCAAACAGCTCCCCTCCAGACACCAGCTCCAGGATCAGGATCACGTCCGTCTTGTTTTCAAAGATGTCGTGCAGTGTGATGATGTTGCTGTGCTGAATCTCCCGCAGGATGTTGACCTCGCGCTCGATTTCCTCGCGGCTCACCCCTCGTCGACTGGACGACAGCCGCCGCTTCTTTATGAACTTGGCTGCGTACTCAACGCCTGTGCTCTTCTCCTTACACTTACGAACAATGGCAAACTGTCCGCTGTGGGAAGGAGAGAACAGAGAGACAAAATAAAGTTAATATTATTTAAGATTTCACTTAGAGTAATCATTGTTTTTAATCATTTATAGACCAAGTCAGTGTGTCCCAGCTTTTTTGGCTATTACCTCTCATCACAGATATTGTGAACCTGTGGTTAAACCAAAGAGTGTTTTTTCTTTCCCAGACTGCATCATATGAGGCATTTTAAGAGGCCTAAAGCAGTAAAGTATCCAATATTTTATATACACTTGTTTAGACCCCACAGATTTAACATGGGGACGCACTGCGAGGTCCCGAGCCGTGGGTTGGTTAACACTGGACTAAGTAATGGATTTCTGAAAATAATAATTAATAGAATAGTTGGGACCAACCAACAAAATGTGGTTAAAAAGGGCAAAGAATAAAAAATCTGAACTGACACAAACAGTAAGACCAATTTGCAGGTATGAACACAGTGTTTCATAATGCATGCCTGTGCAGAGAATTAAATTTTCACCCATTTAATGTGTGCATACCTTTCTATCTGAGCACGCACACACACACATACACAGAGTGCCCTCTCCTTTAGAGAGACTACACCGTAGCAGAGGCACATTGAAAGGCAGTGATGTCATGCTTTTGCTGCATTACTGCAGAAAGAAAATAGCTAAAGGTAGAAAGTTTAGTTTAAGCTGCTAAAATCTGATGACTCACTCACAAACTATCAAGCACAGTGTAAAAGGATATAAAGTGATATTTAATATGTTGCTGACACATTCTTAAATATTTTGGCTGTGTTCAGATCTAAAGTCTTGGATGGACTGCAGCTCACACCTGGCATCAAAATGCAACTTGAGTACATCTCCAGTGAACATGTGTAATCTGATTACACCTCATGATCACACTCATTTTTATTTATGGAAAACTACAAGCACTAATAATCAGAAAAAACACACATATGTGCGCTGACTTACAGCTAGAAAATATAGAGTTTGGTACTTTGTCTTACAAACTTGAATTTAATGGTCATGCTATGTACACACTATGATCTGAAGTTTTTCAAGTCCTCAGGAAGGAATCTGTATTCACACAACACTGCAGACGGTATGTGGACACCTGACTCTCTGACAACCTTCAAATATACATAAATTAATGGATCCTGAAGCATCATAAATGTGTTTTGTGTGTGTGGAAATTTGTATTTAGAGCTGTCATCCAGCTACTCAGACCCTCTAGACACATGTTACTGCCTAGAATGAGCAGTGTGTGTTTGTTTGTAGAGGTGTCAGCCGGACGCTACCAGACACAATGTGCTTTGTCAGGGGGAAAAAAGTCAATAAATCAGCATAACGTACCTGCCCAGCTCCTCTCCCATCTCATAATACAACTCAACATCCTCTTGCCTGAAGCCAGCCATGGTGTGATGGGAGCGAAGTGTTGATATTCACTGCAGCGAAAAAGAGAGAGATATAAACCCAGTAGGGACTGGAGAGCCATGACCCAAAACAATGCCATGTTATAGTGGGTCTGGCCTGTGATAAAAGTCTTAGTTAAAAGCCAGAATTGCAGTTTTTCACCTACAGGGCACTTCAGCTCTTATTACCTGGGCTTCTTTCCTCCTTATTTGGCCCGAGTCAACACAGCTTTAGTTTTCAGAGACTTTCTGGCTGATGTCAGACCTCTGCATACCAGTCCTACTGACATCACCTCCTCCCCGGACCAGCTATCTCTGACTCAATTAAAGGGACTGGGGTTTAGCCATATTATTATATTCTGTCCATATACTCATTTAAACCTGATCTATAGTGGCTAATCTATTTAAAAACACGGTTAATATAAAACAATTTCTGATTCTAGCTGATAAAACATCATAAAGATGCTGAGTAAAGACGCTGCCGCTTGTGTTACAAGCTGAGACATTTTTTCCCGTGGGTTATCATTAGCAAAAGCAGGATTAAGGTCGAGCTTATTGCCACGAACACAACGGGAAACTCGTGCTAAAGGTACAACATATTGACTTTTCCAAGATTAAAGGAAAACAAAGAGTAGAAGTAACGACGGAAGACAGCTAACGCTAACCTAGCTGGGTAACTAGCTAACCTGCTGTACAAACACCGGCTCTCGCTGTTTGTGACTTCAGTCAGGAAAATATACGATTAATAACACTGAAATGCTGTCAGCGAGGTACATATTTAACCAAATAAGGCGATAAAAAAGACGATACTACAACGGATACTTACAGTATAGTTGGCTACGAGAGCTGCATTCCTCTGTAAAGTGAGTGAAGATTGAACAATGTCAAATAGCCACAGCGAAACACGGAACTTCCGGTCCTGTGCTTCAAAATAAAAGCCTCATGAACGCATAACTAACCTTTGCTGCCAAGTGATATGTTATTTATGGCAGGCCTACACATTCTTGGTGTGCATCTTTTTGTAAGGCAGTGGTGAATAAATGCAGTTTTGTTCAAAACCAATGTTTCTGAAGTTACACTGAAAGCATACCTTGTATATCTAAAGTCTCCTGGGTTCAAAATGAATTCTATTTTTTGTTACTTCACGTGGATGTTTGCAGAATGGTGTATGTTGGTGTGAGTTTACTCACTGTAGAACATGGATTAACCACCAGGATTTGTGATATGTTAGCTAGTGTAGAGCTAGTCATGGTCCAGTATGTAAATTTAGTCATGGCTGATGTGGAAACTTTTAACTCTCTAGTTCACATATGCTGAGAATGGATGTTTTTTAATTACCTGTGGAGGAAATTACTTTTAATTCTGTATTTTTTCTTGTTATACATCTGTAAAAAATGTTGGCTACTGCCTTGATAAGCACTCCATAGTGTGTCAACAGCTGTTGACAATACTGTTAAATGTATATATTTCAAGTTTTATATAGTAATGTTAGTTATAAAATCTTTTCTCTATGTAAATTCAACAGGCTGAGTTTTCATTATGTGCAACATCCATCATTATAGAGTCAGAATAGACATTTTTATGTTGTTTTCTCCCCCAGTGTAATGCATGTAAGTACACACCGAATCTGGCGTTTTTGGTGTGAAGGCAGAAATCATTTAAGTTCCGGTGTTGCGGTGATACTTGCTGCAAGTAAATATCCAGCAGACTGTGGGACATATGGAATGACATCATGCTGAGTGAATCAACCCGCTGCAGTACGTCAATGAATAACAAGATCCAGCATGCAACAGCAAAGATTAAAGAGGGACTCAGGTGAATCAGACCACAACAAAACAAATAACTCTGGGTGCCAATGCTGATACCTATTTAGAAAGGAGGATACTCAGAAACAACTTATATATTCACTTAATTTTTCTGTGTCGAGTTATAAGTCAGCGAGTTAATGGTTGGTTGGATTTAGGCCAATTAAAACGGGGCAAACGAAATCAAGAAATCATGACTTTATACACCCAAGTCAGTTGTATCTTTAAAGTCTCCTGAGTATTAAAATCACATGGTGTGCCTGGCAATGCAGATATAGCAAATAGGATACTAGGTATAGTATCACAGAATTGGGTGCAGGGAAGTAGGTGATCCTTAAAACAACTTCCCTGACCGGGAATCGAACCCGGGCCGCGGCGGTGAGAGCGCCGAATCCTAGCCACTAGACCATCAGGGACTGTACCACCACTGAGAGTGTGTGTGTGTGAAATTGTGGGCATAGATGGATAGACATTCAGTGTGACTGCTCTTCAGATTTTCTCATTGAATCAGGTGTTTGGATGAGAGTTGAAATCTGAAGTTATTCTGGACGTTTAATTTCATCAATAGACTAATCTGAGACTGAGACTGATCTCAAGATTAATTTTTATATTCACAGATCAATGAGGGAGAGTTATTGGGCAAACGTCTTTGTCCCAAAATCTCGGAAGTTTGACACATGATCAGCTGAACTAACAGTCGGGAGGGGAAACACATATCAACATATATTTGAATTAATTTCTCTCAGATAAAGTGCACAAACCAACCAACCATAAGAGAACTTCCCTGACCGGGAATCGAACCCGGGCCGCGGCGGTGAGAGCGCCGAAGATCTGTACTGAACCATCAGGGAGCGTGCTACTACAGAGCATGTGTCTGAAAATTGTCTGGATAGATAGATAAAATATAAGCAGGCACAAACGGCACTGCATGATGCTTTGTGCAAACCAATCCAACAAACAGTGATCCAGAGTAAATAGAAACTCATAGTCCTCCACTTTGAGTGACTGAGCTCAAGTGACAAAGAGGCTCTTTGTCAGACTGCTGTTCATCTCTGCAGAGCCTGAATAGCACTGGACCTTTTTCACAGCTGGAGAGCCACGATGAAAAGACACATTCAGACTCAAAAACCACTGCGAGAGGCTGAATTAATGTTGAGCATCAGCATGATGATTAGACGAGTGAAGCCATTCAAAAGTACAAAAATAAAACACACCAAATATCAAATACAATGCTTGTTTATTATATGTATTCCTCAACAGAGGTATTAAAAACCACTTGGTGACAACAAACTATACTGGTGAATGGATAATCTCATGTCCTGGAAAACACTGCTGCATTGAATCAGCGAGGGCACACATCCAGACTGAGCTGCTCTGATCAAATCACTTTTACCTTCAACCCTCAACTTTTACACAGAGCTCAGTTAACAGGCATCGTAAATGAATAAGAATCAGAAATATGTCTCTACTGGTGTACAGAGTGAAGTGACTTCAGGGCTCTGGTGTTTAAGAGGACTCCCTCAGGATGAATACTGGATGTACTGATATCTTGGTTTTTGTTTCTTTAAACCCTTGAATATACATTAACATTATACAGACATGAACCAACAACTTCTGTCAGCGCATGGATTAAAAAATATTGTGCAAATGCTTCATATAAACTAATCTAGGAACATTGGTAACACAACCCGTCACTTGCTCTTCAGTTCACACATTAAACTGCTGCACGTCATCATTTAGAGAACAGTACTTGTGTTTTTCATAAAGCAACTTTTACACGTGACACATTCTACTGTACCTCCCAACATGGACACTGTTAAGGCCAAAACCAATTCTTAAGACAATATGAAGATCTACTCAGGGAACAAAACCGCAGTGGCCGGCGTTTTTAAACTGTCGCACCACCGATAATGTATATAAAGTCTGGGCTATAGGTTATACACTGGTTTTTATATAAAGGGCAAAATCTAAATCATAGCATGCAAAACAAAATATACCAAAAGGAAGATGAGAAAACGTCAACAAATGCTTTAGTTTAAAAAACAAAAACAAATGTCTCATAGCTTTGGCTCAGTCAACAACGATAGCACCACATTTTAAAGGTTATGAAATTTTAAAGGTTATGAAACTATGATAATGACAGCTAAAATGGCTTCTTATGTGGTGTGTCAGTGTGTGCTTTTGAAAAGAAGGGCCTTAGTATGTTTCAAATTAAGTGCTTGAAAGCTTCTCTACCAACATTTTTCATTCCTCAGATCTGAGGAGACTGCATCCAACAATATTTCTGAAGTTTTACAGAAACAATTTGAATTATGCTGATTTCAGAAATAATGATTGGCTGGCTAGTGCCTTTGAGGACAGGTTGTCCGAAAGTGTGCACCGTTAACCTCATTTGTAACAATCCATCGCCGGGGGCTCTTCACGCCACCTTGGAGTGTAGCTATAACAGCCTTCGACAGTTTGACTTTAGACGTGGTCAGTCGACATACATCAAGTCGAGTATAGTGAGATGTTTAAGGCCCGGTCACACCAGAAAGTGGAACAGTGAAATATCTGGTTCTAGAGCCTTGGCTAGTTGGTAAACTTCTGTAGTTAGTGTGCTAACTGCTAACACACTAATCAGCCCAAAACATGCTAGCATGAGTCAGTCACAAGTAATCTCTTCACTTTTATTTTATCTGTCCTGGGCTGTCTACTCCCCCCCAGCATGTTGTTCTCAGGATTGTACATGTTGTTTAATAAAGAGCTACTGAAGGAAGAAAGGACTCCCTTCACTAAACTTTTTAGTTTGTGTTCTAACAGGACAGTGTATGTACCATTGACACCTGTCTCATAACTGTAGGGGTGCAACTAATGATTATTTCCTTTATCGATTATCCAATTAGTTGGTTTGGCTCTGAAATGTCAGAAAATAGTGAAAAATGCCGTTATAAGTTCTTAAATTTCAAGATGATGTCTTTGCATGTCTTGTTTTGTCTGGTTAACAGCCCAAAACCCAAACATATTCAGTTTACAGTTTATGACTCAGAAAAGCTTCTAATCTTCACATCTGAGAAGCAAAATCTTTGGTATTTTTGCTTCAAAAAAACTATTAAAATATCAATTTATCAAAATAGATTACTGTTTTTCTGTTGACTGACTAATCATTGCAGCATTACACGACTGTTCTCAAATTATTCCTCTTCTGAGGATCATTTTGTACAACCTGAAATTAAATCCAACACTTCGAGTTGTGATCAGAGATCCCTACCTCGCCCCAATTCTTCCTTACCTTCAAATTCTGGTGTGACCAGGCCTTTAGGGTTGTTAGCGGAGTCTAATGGGAGTATTTAATGTTCAAAAGCTTGAGGAGCTTCCAGATTTGGCTTCTCGTTCCCTTTACAGGTGGTGACTGTACAATATGTTAGTAGAGGAAGGTGTTGGAGCTGCTGTGCAGGTTTTCTAATTAGTGTGTTTGTCAGTTTCAATGCCTCGCCTTGTGTTTCCGATCCTGTTGCCCCGCTGAGCCAGCCATTCAGAAAGAGCAGATATCCTCTGCTCTTCCCTTCACACCAAGTGCAAAAAAACATCCATACTTAAAATGTCCATTGACTGAGACACAATGTAAAAAAATAAACATAACAACAAATAAAACATGAAGTGAAATGGAAAATGCCATACTAGAAGTCCTTTCAGTTAGATTTGTCTTGGTCTTCATCTTTCTCAGCCGGGGGCGTTTCCTGAGGCTGGTGCTGGGACGCGTCTTCGCTCTGATTGGTGGTTTCTGTGGTTTGTGGCTCCGGTTTGGTTGAGGGCCCCTCTGTCTGCGGCGCCGCAGTTTGTGTACAGTTGATCGGTGCGAGCACTATGGCAGGCTGCAAGGGACAAAAACACAAATATGAGATGACTGAAATGTGTCAGGCTGACAACTAAATTCAGTGATAGTTACAGATAAAGAGGAGCTGAAGATAAGACGAACACAACCAAAAAATATACAGTCATTCCTCTGTCCACAAGTAGATTACTTTTCCAACACATCTTGCTTTAACAATTTAGCCAAATTAAAAGAGATTTATGTGTTTAATAATGTTGTCAGAGGTATTCCTGTGGTCAGAGAGAGATCAGTTCCAGATATGCATCAGGAAAGGAAAACCTATCCCAGTTTAAAGCTCATTAAACTAGACAGATAACACATGCTAACCAATGCTATCGACATCACCATCAGCACCACCAGTGATTGTTCTTGTTGCAGCTACCCACTCTACTAAATGATCACTAATCTACAACAGATGTGCATACAAACACACACACACATAAGAAAACATGTCTACTCTCAACAAAAATGAACCCTAGGTAGGATCAGGATGTTTAATGATAGAGTGTAAAGTAGCAAGCCCAGATAGAATACCTGCAGTGACATTCACAGACAGCTGAGCCCTCAGCAGCAGACTAGAGCACACCCACAGTAAAATGAAGGGCAAGGAGCAGCAATGGGAGGGAAGGAGGACGGGGAGGGGGACAGTACAACAGAAAGAGGGAGTTGGAACGAATGGAATTATTTAAAGGGGTTACTCAACTTGAAATTCTACTTTACTCTGCATGTTATTTAACACTAGATTTTTTGTCTCTTTTTCTTTTGCCTTTTTTTTTTGTAAAAGTCTTTTTGGTCTTCGGCAGTAGGCAGTCAAATCAAACTGGTATTCACCACAAATCCACTTCCAGTCCAGAACTGGGGCAACTCCCTGCGCCACAGCGCTACAGTGAGGCTGGTGAGCAGAGTGCAAGGCACCAGGTAGAGCAAGGCGGGCTGACCCATCTGCATCAGGGCCAGGGCCACGAAGGTGATCAGCAGGCCGATACCGTAAGCTGAGAGCAGGAGGGAGAGAGACAAAGTGAGACAATACACAAAGGTCAACATTTCCAAAGTCTGTGAGGATTATCAGCCATCCAGGTCATGGTGTTTCAAGGTGCTGTACAAAGGCAACTGGACTTGCATGAGGTTTCTTGAGGCCTCTCAACCAAAAGGCTTCTTCAGAACTGAACTCCAGTTGCCTTTGTGTAGCACTTAGAGAAAAAAAATTTCCCAAAGCCCAGTTGTGTCCAGTCAGCTGGTTTTCACCCTAAAGCCCCATTTGGAATGGATTTATTTCTCTAGGGGTGGTGGTGTGGTAATTACAAAATTCACCCCCACCCCAGTGATACTTAAAGCTACATTTACATATTGTTTCCCAGCAAACTTGTTGGTCCTCCTGTAATTTAAGGGCTAATATTTTATTCCCCACCTCCCCTTTTAATGTTAGTCCCATCTGAATAGGGCTTATCATAACATTACAGCAAGTACAACGTCCACAAGGTTCCTGCCTGTGTACTTACCGATCGTACAGGCCACAAAGTAGATCCTGGAGGATTGTGTTAAAATGTCAAACCTGTGACAGTACGCCACCAGCAGACCTGACGGGAAAAAAACAAACAAAGAGGTTCATTCAGAACAAGTGCAGCTGCTGTATTCAGCCTGATCTCATCACTCAGACATCAACCACAGTCTTGATAATTGCAGGAACACTGCACTTTACATTATCTGATGTTAACACTTGATATTTTCTAATATACCAGATAAACTAAATGACATTACTGTGCTGTTATTAATTCATGGGAACTAAATCTTGTTATGTACAGTTATACAGTATTAAACCCATTGTGGGTGTTGTCTAACTCAGCCCTAACATAGCTGGCACAACATCAGTGTGTTATTCTCCAAGAAAAGAGACTGTGGCAAATTGAATCTGTTTGAGTGGCCTGTGGTGCAATGACACATTTAATTACCTGGTACTAAGATATCGCCAAAGCCCAGGAGGGAGAAGGGCCGGTCACAAAGAGCCAGGGGAGAGAAGTTTAACCTTGGCACCTTGAGCACCATGGGAAGCTGGAAAAAAACAAAACCATTAGTGTTACCATCAACTACTTTTCCTCTGAGCCAAGACGAGACGAGGCGTTTGGAGCTTGGGGGAGCAGTCATAACTCTAAGTGCTATGTTTCTGTAACTAGGCTAAACCTTGCCCCACCTGGAGAGAGCTGTGGAATTTGAAAACAAGCTCACCTTTTCATGTGTGGAGGAGTCAGAGGGACCAGCCGCTACCTCCACCATTATACTTTCCCCACTCTGTGGAGGAAAGGTTGTGGGTAAAGTGAGCATGACACAGTAACAGACTGTAGACGTTTGACTAGGTTTGAGTGAAAAATGCCTTGACATACCTTTGTAAATAAGGGTGTGATAAATACGAAGAAAACATCGTAGACAAAAAGGACTGTCAGAAGTAAAGTGCAAGCCTGCAGAGGACAGACAGAGAAATACACGAGTTTACAACTAACACAGTACACAACATTTATTATTCAGTAAAACACCATTAAAACCTTTACAGTTTATTTCTGTGATGGTTTATGTCTGTGAGAGTGCCAGCCCACCTTGAATGTGGGCAGTCTGACTGTTTTCAGCATGTAGAGACAGAAGGCGATCCCCAGGGCGTCCTGTAACACCCACGCCCACCTGGAGGACACATAGTAGGAGTGTGAATCAGCCAACACCATCATCATGTAACGCACCTCCAACATGTTATCATATTGCAGACAGCAAAGAAGTCACTGTTATGTCACCCGACATGCAACAAACAACACCTACAGCGGAGTACAGTTGCTCTTAAACTCAAATTCTAGGCAGACTTATGTTATCAAAATGATAACACTGCTATTTTTATATGCTGTATATATTCACACGTGAGTGACTACTTTCACAGATCACTGACAAAGTGGAAGATCAAGATGTTCAATCACAACGTTTGAACAGCAAATCCTGACAAAAGATCTTCAGTTGAATACAGCAACTAGTTGTTTTGTAACTAAAGTGAATTTCACACTTTTTCTCTTTGCACTTACTGGTCTTCATTGCGAAACACCATCCAGGTGATGCTGACTCCGATGCAGAGGGCCGACAGCAGCAACATGCGGATCTGTGGCCGCTTGTGCAAGTACGGCAGGTTGTTCTCTGGGATCCTGTGATCACAAGACGTCCGACCAATCAATAAATAAACCCAGAATTAATACATTTTCTCTGAATGAATGGATGAATCAGAGAAAAATCAGGTAGGTGCTGGCAACAGAATTTTGGGCAGCTGGCATTGTGAAGCAATGAAGTCTCACCTGCACTTGCAGAAAGGAAGTCTCCTGACAAAGGGCCACAGACAACTGTAGAGCCCGACAGAGGAGGCCACGCAGAAGATGGCGATGACCCAAATGGCTGAGGGAACAGTGGAGGAAGGAGGGAGATTAAAGCATATCGTCACGTGATATCCAGTCATATTCTGCTGAGGAAATGTTGTTTGCTCTTTGACAGTTAGTCCTTAAATATCTGAACAGTGGTATCGGTTTCAGAGTATTGAGTCTGTTGGTTGAATGTGCAACAGTAGCTCTGAGGTGCTGAAGAGTCAGCGCTTATCAGTTTAATCTATTTATCAGTGAAATGTTATCTGAGCCATTAAGCTCTTTTCAGCGCTGCCAGTCTTTACACTCAAGAGGTTCAGCAAACAGCATCTACAGCTGTATAAGGCTGGACACTGAGCAGCTCTACTGGAGGAAATGAGGACAGAGCGTTGACTGTAGCTTGAAGGAATTTTGAGTTTACAGTGGAGCTAAATGGAGGAATTATTATCTCACTTTGTTGTCTAAGATAAGCTCTGCTTGTCTTTTAACTAGCAATCGTGAGATTTTAAGTTTTGATTTTAGCTAATGAGAACTCTCAAGAATCAAGTCTATGGTACGTCAGCTGTGAATTCAACAAGGCATTGCCAATACAAAATAAAGCACAATCCTGCAACTGTATACTTCTTTAAATAGATTTTAATATCATTGGACAACTTCTGAGGAGAAATTTCCAAAACAGCCACTATATTTATCCAGTTCAAAAATTAGGAAAGACAAATGTCAGCCTAGTAAGTGGTGCGTTCATCCAATCAGGCTCGTCTCAGTCAAGGATAACGAGGAAGCCTGCAAGATGTGGTTGAAAGCTCTGAAAAAAGCTACCACACGGACGTTGAGTGAGATTATTTGGCACACGAGGAAACACTCTCAGTCATCCTTTGCACAGACTGTGTCCCCCAAGCAAATGCCTGTTGACCCATGCCAGACCACAATGAGTGAGGAACAAAAATTAAAGACTAACTTTGCGAGGCTAACCACCCCCAACACAGTAATAACCACTGGGCAGACAAGACTCAAACCACCATTAATGTATTAGTCACATAGAAGTGGATCTGGCCAAAGAGCTTTCCCCCTAAATGTGAACCAGTATCTTTGAGGAAGACCAGAATATTTTGTGTGTATGCACTGTGTCTTTGTCGTACCCAGGTGGTCGTAGAAGAAGTAAAGCAGCACCAGCATGCTGCAGCACATGACCACGAACACGCAGATCATAATGGGGGTGACGTCTACTGTCTCTTCGTCCTGCTTCTCTGCTCCGTCGTCACGCTTGTGCTTCATGTAGCGTCTGCAGGAGGAGAAACGAAAAGTCAGCATCTGGGACTTTGGGAGCATGTTCAGTACTCTAAAGCCTGATGATCAGTGCCTATAAAAACTAATCTTCTTGTGCCAACCCTATAAAGCAAAAAGTCTTGGGGAATGCAGTGTGCCAGCCTCTTGGGTTTTGTCTCTCATTTGTTGTATTAAACAGTGTTCACTGATGGTTGGTGACTTGCCAAAGCAGCCAGGATGACCATCCCACCATCCACAGTCAATATTTACCACCACTTAGCTGCCTAGCTGGCATTCGTTTCGTCCCCGAGTTCAAAACACACGCTCATATTCCAAAATGGTTTTTTTTGCTTGTGGTCCTGTGCGTCAGAGACCCCATCTGACTGTGCCCTCAGTCACCTTGGCAACTTCGTCAGGAAGGACGGACTCGGATTGGCTTAAGCCGGTGAGTCACTCGTACGGCCTCAAATAAACAACACTGGCTGCCCTTTGGAGGAGTTGCGGGAGTACAATGCAGACTGCCTGGTTTGAAAAGAAGATACACACACACATACACACTCCACTAGGAGAAACACTGTAGTGCTTTGCCAAGAAAACTATGACTAATTTTCCCCAGAGATGACTCCCCTGATAAATTAACTTTGATTTAAATTTAGCACGCGGGACTAAAAGCATTGTATGCACAGGCAGGATGGAACTTTGTGTCCTGTTGTTAAGTATTCTAACTGGTGATGTAGAAAAAAATTCAATTGTATGATACAGCCTATATAAATCACATAACAGCTACCATAATGATCAAGAATCAACATAATTTTTTAGACAAGCAATTACCATGGTTCAAATAACACTACTTTTAGACCATTTACTATAAAGTTGGTGGATGGATCCAGATTAAAAACACTGGATGAAAGGTGGTAAATTCTATTTTGAAAATAAATAAAATAATAAAAACTGAGATTAAACGAGTTAAACTTGCGGGACATCACTAATTATACTGTAATTACGTGCAATCTGTTCAAGTCAAACACTCAAACAGAGCTAAGCGCTCAAAATCACAGAGTAACAACCTACATTGGATGTCAGTTCCCAGCTCTGTTCCTCCATCATGTCCACTTACTTCTTGCTGTCTCTGCTGCCGGCCCAGTAGCCTCCTATGGCGACCGTTCCCACTGCCATCAAGAAGATGATCACCATGTTGTAGTCCAACACAGGCTCATTGGGTGCGTACATGGCAACCAGTCGTCCTTTACCAAAAGTCTGTAGGAGTCAGAAACAGCATGAGGTCGGATCAAGGCAACAGATTCTGTTAAATCAGTACACACAGCCATCAAGCAAGAGTTACTCGGCTGTTGGCAACAATGCATTTTGTATTTTTGTTCGTCTGCTGCATGATAAACCATGGCGAGTTATATACCTGTCTGTCTCTCCTGCCAGCCTATTAACACTGCTAAGCTATCAGGGAGAGAAACTGATACATCAGCTGTATCACACAGGTAACCAGTGGTGTGTGTGTGTGTGTCAACTATCTGACCTCTCACCTTGCTTATGTCCAGCATGTCAGAGTAGCTGAGCAATGCTACAGGAATGTCAATCTCCTCATACTGAGTCTTGTTTCCTGCTGGTGGTGTCTGCAGTAAAAAACACAACAAACAAACAGGTATTTTTGTCAATTTATTCTTCATGAGCACAAGCAACAGCCTCAAACTGTTTTAAGTTATTTTCTGGGTTACCAGTCTGTCCTTGCTGACAATGAGGAGGCCCTTGGCGCCATTGATCTGGGCCAGTCGGACCTTTTCATAGAAAGTGCAGTTGCCCCTCATCACCATGGGGATGCGATTCGGGAAGCCTCCCTCTGGGACCTCAGAGGGCGAGCACAGGACCGATGTTGTCAGGTCATAGATCTGGAGACGTGACTACATGACAAGAAGGTTTGCTGTGTTAAACAGAGCTGGAGGAAATTCTATCATGGTTCAACTCTTGAATCTTTTCAAATTTTCTAATGACCTGCACACTATAAATCATTCATTTATTTGAGTGGATTACAGTAACTCATTATACTGATATCAGTCATAAAGAGCTCTAACATTCACAGCTGGTTCAGAAAGCAGCTTTTAGCAGCTGCCCACTTAAAGTGGAGATTAAATTTCAGCATCCTGTTTCAGGCTTCCTGAAAAAGATTTTATTGATCTCCTGGATCCCGCTGCATGCTGTTGTTTATGCCCCCTTTTCTGTGAGACTGTGAAGCACTGTGAAAGTGTCAGGATTATAGTGTTTATAAAATTAACTTGTTACCCGCCTCGTTGTTCACACGTGACTTACTGCCTTATTAAGGTCCTGAGGTAGACGTGCCCACTGTGAGTTGAAGAATATGCAGTAATCCTTTCCTTTGCTCTTGCCCTTGTCACTGAAATGGGCCATGCCGTACTCTCCCACCACCTGTCAACATGACAACAATGTTAGTATCACTCCACACGTCCATGAAACGCTTGTCACTTTGATTTTTGGATCACGGACATGAACAGTTACTTCCAGCAGTTGTTGCTGTTTCACCTTAAGTCTGGTAACAAGGTATGGTGCTGAAAAAGATTACAGATCAGTGACAATGCTAATATGTGGGAATAAAAAGATTCTGACAGTAAATTTAGTTGTGTTTTACAGTTGTATTTTTAATGGATTTCATTAGTTTATGGATATATGAAGCACACAAATTCAAAAGAGACATTTCAAAGTGAAACAACAATCTCCAATTTATTCCCAAGTAGGGCTGTAATTAAATTATTTTTTATTATCGATTAACCTGACGATTATTTTGACAATTAACCCATTTTTTTCTTCACATAAATGAACTTAATACAACAAAAACAGATAGATAATTTGTCACCTCCCTTCATAAATAAGCCCTGACTTGACATTCAAAAGCTCCACTTATTTTGTACTAGTGTATCGAGCCTTCATTGAAATGTTAATGCACTCTTACTTTATATTTCATGGACTTAACGACATAGAAAACCATTAAACAGTAATTATGACGAGCAGGCAACTCCCCCTTTGGTCAGATATCACAACTTGCAAGCAGCTAGAAGCCTGTCTGTTCTCGATGTAGGAATTTTCACCCTCTCTTCCTGCAGATTACTTCAGCTTGTGTCTCATGAAGTACACCATGGTGGATTTTAAAATTTGCTTTGGATCATCATCCTGTTGCAGAAGCCAGCATCTTTTCAGTTTCACATTCTTAACTGACTGCGGGATATCTGCACCCAGAATTTGATGATACTTTGTAGCAGCACGCATTGACAAAGGCCTATTAAAACCTGGACTACAGTAACTGGGATATTTAAGACTTTATGAATCTGATAAGTAAAACCTTTTGTGTTGATAACAACAAACAAAGAGTCCAATTCTAACGTTAAACAAAACTACCGGTCAAATAATAGCTATACTTTCACTCAGCGGGTCAAAGTACAGTTTGGTTTCAACGTTTTCTGCAGAGACATTAAAATCGGCAATGATATATTTTTCAGACGCGTTATCCTATCTTTCTAATTGTAGCCTAATGTGAGCTGTGGGCTAACATTTTCTCGATCCTGTGTCTGTTGATCTACACTAAAATACAGTCTGTTATAAACACTGTGGTGACTGTGGTGAATCAGCGATTATCCTGCTATGTCAATATTACATCTGAAGGTGAGTGATGTGTGGGTGTCTGGGGCCCACGGTGATCTCCGCAAGCTAACCGTCATAGCATCCAAGCTAATACTCCCGGAAAACGGTTGAGAAAAAACTCAATCCACCACGTGCCGCTATGCGACATAAACGCGTAGATAAACAGTTTTCGGTGAAATAGAGGCGGTCTCTCTCACCTTTTGGATGAGAAAAGCGGCCCAAATCAGTGTTTCAGGGACCCTCATGATGCCTAGCTTGTTGTTGTTTCCCCCATCAACCACCGACCAACGATTCGGCTCGAGCCCCTTGCACGAGCCCCCACCAGCTGTTCCAACAGAACACTCCCACTTTGGATATGCGGGTGTTGTAATTGGCTGTTATCGTGACGGAACGAGTGAACACGTCTCTGATTGGTTTAAGTCAAAGTCAGTCAAAGTGATACCAAGATAAAAGTCCTCGTATTGAACCGGTGACTACCTGCAATGTTAAAGAAGTAAGGTAACTATAGACTGTATATAAAAACCCCATTTTGTTAACACAGATTTTCGCCTGGACAAGGTCCAGACGCTCAGGAGCTTCTTACAGGCAGCCGAATTATTGGCAGGAGCTTGTTTCTCTCCAATAGAAATGCAAGTAGTAATTAAACGCAGTGAAAACACTGAATACAACAGAACTAAAAATCTGTGTTCTCGAAACGGGCGCCAGACCCCGTTTAGAAAACAATTAATTTTAGATTGAAACTGCTTTATTCAGTGTTATTACCGGCATTAATCACTTTTTGCAATTGTTTTGGAGAGAAACAGAGCCTGTCAATAATTGCTGTAAAAACACTGCAACTTAAGTACTTCGTACACCATGAACTTTCCTCCATTTTAAAGCTCAACGGTTTCGCTTCACCGCTAAATAATTTACAGACAATGCAAACCCTGCAACCGGGAATAAGGAGGCCACAGCTCTGCCTTCCACCCATAACCGTCTATTTTTACTCTAATGATAGTCTGCAGGACAGCCTCCCGTATATCCTCTAATCAATGCAACTTTTTGCTTTCTCAACTGTAAATGTTGTAAGCAATTAATTCAAGTATACAGTGTATATGCTAATACCAAATACTCAGCACATCTAACTCACTATCAATTGAGCGAGCCTCGCAGTTTTGAGGCACGTGGTCTCTTTCAGGCAGTCCCTGGTGGTCTAGTGGCTAGGATTCGGCGCTCTCACCGCCGCGGCCCGGGTTCGATTCCCGGTCAGGGAAGTTATTTTATGGGTAATTGGGTTATGCACTCTCTGTGGAGTATAAATTCAAAGATATGTTTATGTTGATATGTGTTTCCTCCTCCATCTTTAGTTCATCTGAATGTCTGCAACACATGACAACCAAGAACAGTTTTTTTGGTTGTCACCAGCTCTTAATAATGGTAATGGTTTATTTTTATAAATAATTTAAAAACATTTAATATAAAATTTCAGAATAACTTCAATTTGAAGAGCAATCACACTGACTATATATAATAATTTGTGTCACATTCAGAGCTATCTATCCATCTATCCCCACAATTTTCAGACACACTCTCAGTGGTGGTACAGTCCCTGATGGTCTAGTGGCTAGGATTCGGCGCTCTCACCGCCGCGGCCCGGGTTCGATTCCCGGTCAGGGAAGTCCTTTTAAGGATCACCTACTTCCAAGCACCTAATTCTGTGATACCGTCCTGCTGCCATTATACTGGATATTCTCATAGGTTAGAAACTGCTGTATTGTCAGGAGCCTTCAAGCTGTAACTGATCTCTGTTGAGTGATGACTGTAGGGTCACAAGATCACTGCAAAAATGTCCTTTCTACCAAGTCATAATACTTCTACTTGTTTTCAAGTATTTTCTAAAACCAAGTTGAATTTTTCATCATTCTAGAGCACAGATCGATCTATCTATCTATCTATCTATCGATCTATCTATACATACAATTTTCAGACACACTCTCAGTGGTGGTACAGTCCCTGGTGGTCTAGTGGCTAGGATTCGGCGCTCTCACCGCCGCGGCCCGGGTTCGATTCCCGGTCAGGGAAGTCCTTTTAAGGATCACCTACTTCCAAGCACCCAATTCTGTGATACCGTCCTGCTGGCATTATACTGCATATTCTCATACGTTAGAAAATGCTGTATTGTCAGGAGTCTTCAAGCTGTTATTGATTTCTCTAATGACTGTAGTTATTGTCTAGTTATTTTGTGTGTTATTTTACATGGAACAAGATGTGACAAATCAACACACCGTTAATAAGACCCAGGTTTAAGAACACCAGAGTTATTCTTTAACATGGAACGTCACTCAGAAACACTTCTGTTACATTCTCACTGAAAAAAACTGAAACAATCCTGATGATACTGTGTTGAGGACTGTCAACAGCCTCCACAGAAAAACTGGAACTGATAATAGTAAAAACCCTTCCACAAAACCTGTTAATTTACCACTTGATTAGAGCAGATACTGGGGAGCAGGTCCACAGTACTAATTTAAGATATTTCAGTGCATTCTGAAACAAAAATTATGTGCTTGGCACTTGATCTCTACACAGGTGTAAACTTGTCAAATATAGCTTCCTCAGACCGTATTTACCATTCATTAAATTAAAAAGAAAGCTTACAAGTTAAGACATGCTTGCTAAAAGGTTACTTTCATTTAAAATAAAAATGATATACAAGAAGTGGAAGTTTTAGCAACAGCTTAAAATCTCACAATATTATCGTTCTTAAATGTACAAATGGACTAAGCTTTTTACATTTTTTCTTATAAAACATGTCCATCACTTTTTTTCCACGTTCAGCTGATTTCAACAGCTGGCTTCCTGTGATAAAAATACCATAAATGTGACAAGCTTCTTCGTCCAGGACACACATGAAGTCATGAAGTCCTGTCCAACGTCTTCTCACATCTCCATCAGTCTTCTCCATGTGTTTAAAGTCAGTGCCTCATCCAAACTCCAGGCTGTGGTTTACGATTAAAGGAATATCACCTTCTCTTTGCCTGTTTCGAGGACCTCTTTGGGGAAAGGAGGTGGTGCTGGTGGACGAGCCTCACTGCTGCTCCTCTTGTGTGTGCTGAAGGACTGAGACGTTTTCACATTGTGGCCAGATCCTGGTGGTTTGAAGGTGTCTGAAGGGAGAAGGAAGGAAAAAACTAAATAAATAAATGGAAGCTACAGTAAGTGCCTGTGAAATTACAGACACTTCTGACTTCCCATCCTTGTTCTGCATGAACTCAAGTTAAAATGATAATGAGCTCATCCATGTATGAGTTATGGAAAACATGTGAATATGCCACAATATTAATATGAATCTTCCAAAACATATTGTAAAGGCACTTGGCTGAAGTGGAGGGCACAACCTTCATGTGTTGTGCTGTGTGTGTTTTTTTCCTGTTTTTTGGTTGGTGAGCAACACATAAAACTGACAATCATCTCCACTCATGTTTGGCAGGTTGCAGGTTCTCCACAGGGGGGAGCTGTCCAGTTACTAACCACTTCTTCACATGCCAAACCTGTGCCACATACAGGACAGGAAACTGATAGCAGCAGCAGATGAAGCCATATTAATGTCGCTGCCTTCAGGCATCAAAAGTAATAGCTGCTGCAGCACCTGCATGCGCAAGGCTCTGCTTTTCACACCTGTATCACTTCTTAGCTAAAAATAACAATAAATCAAAACAGAACATATTTGTGTCACACCAACCTCCAATCAATAGCAGCATTGATTCCCCCCTAAACATCGACAAAGAAAGCTTTAACTAAGCTTTTTCAGACAAGTTCAAGTTCCCTGTAAAGACAGTCACCTCTACAGTGTTAATTATTCTACTGATAAACCACACGCAGTTTACAGTTCAAATAATATTCCAAAATATATCACAACAAAACAAAAAGATAAAAATGTTGCAACTGCATTAAGCAGCTTATACACAAGGTAAACTGACCATCCCTTGTGATGTGGCTATAATGGTCACAATACCTTCTGTATAAACTCAGCACAGCTGCTGTTTTCTCTGAAGAAGCAGACTTCATGGCCACCTCCCAAGTCTACAGGGGGACTCAAAAGACTTTTAATCAAAATCAAATGTGGATTTCTCTCTCATATGGGAAAAAATCAGATTTTCTGTATGGGTGAAGTCTTCATGACTGACTGAATGAGTGAGTGGTCATTTTGTCTTTGACTGTCTGTACCTGACTGGTAGATTCTTTGAGGACTGGCGTTTCTCTTGGCTCTCAGACTGCCTCCTTCCTTCCCCGTCACTCGGATGGGCACCACCTGATTCACATCTATAGAGGCTGGATGTAGAATACAATAATGAAGCTGCTATTTTATTTAAAATAATTATATTTCTGAAGTAGCGTTAAAATTGCATGTGACTATATAAGTTACAAAAAATCTCAGGGCTAATTTGAGCTGAAGCTAAATCTTTGGGACTAACAAATAAGGAATAGTTCAAATGAATGGATGGTAAAAACCTGTTTTTAATTCTTAAGTAAATTAGAAATAAATAAAAAAACCCAAGGGGAAAATGCACAGAGACTTAAAGCTTAACTTAATCTTTGCACCGAAACATAAAGAGATAATGTTAACAGGCCTGTGTCCTGACCTGCACTCTGTGTTCTGTGGTGGGACCCCTTCGTCTTGAAGCCTTTCTCCTTTCCCTTGGCCAGAGTGGCCAGCTTGGTGGGGATCTGCTGCTGCACGGCAGGAGGTTTATGCACCTGGTTGGTGGTGCTGAACAGGTGCACGGGCAGCTCAGCTTTGGCCGGCTGCGGGCTGATGCTCTCTCTGCGTGGTGGAACCTTTGGAGGAATTTCCATGGGATCAGAGCTGGGGAGCAAGATGCTGGGCTTTGGAGTTAAGGTTGAATTTCCACCTCCATTCACAATGCTTCCTCTGAACGACAGGTAAGTGGAGAGATTCCGACACTGAGGAGACAAAGGAAATGCATAAAAAAAAACTTTCATTATCAGGGAGGTAAATGAACTCATCTCACCTTTGACTTCTACTGGTGAAGAGCATCCACAGATTTGCTTCTCTCTGACTTTCATTCTAAATTTCCTACATTCAGTTTTTTTAATGCACTGTCAGTCAACATCATTTATCATCAGATTCCTCATTAAAAGTGTCAACATTAGTTTGGATTATCTTTATTTAGAAGATGATAAATCATTACTGATATGAACGTTGCTGACTTGCTGTTTCTTGACTAGATTATACTTTGCGTTGGAAATAAAATGTTGAAAATTGTCAATATATTTTTAATTTCAGCAGACATAGAAAATTTATGGACGGATAAATACACAGTAATGTCAATAGTACTGATAAATTGTCAGTGAATCAGATTCCAATCCTATTCCTCACTTGTGTGGGATCATCATAGTTGGCGTGTCCTGGGATGTACTTTGATTTTAACTTCTCCAGTCGCTCCTTCTCCTGGATCAGTTGCTCCCGCTCCTTCTCCACTGATTTTGTTGACTCCCTCAGCCTCTCCAGGTCCTGCTGGTAGTTTCCCCGCTGCCTCTCCAGCTCAGCTTTCTCCCAGTTAAGCTTCTCCTCCTGCCTGTTGCAGTCTGCCTCCCTCTCCTGAAGCTGAGCCTCTAGAGCCTTGAGCTGTATCCTCTGCTGATCCCTCTCCTTCTCCCACCGTTGCTGCTCCTCCTGATGCTGAGCCTGCTGCCTGTGCAAGTTGGCCAGCTCCTCCTTCTGCTTCTCCAAGTTGCGCTGCTTCTCCTGCTCGAGCAGCACGTTGCTGTAATGACGAGCGGGCTGTTGGCTGTTTGACTGAAAAGCGTGCTGCAGCTCAATCTGGCTGTCCTGCTGAGCAACGATTGCCTGCATATTGAATATAAACAAAGAATTAGCAAAATAAGCAAACACATAAACACATGTTTCGTGTTTAACAAGTAAAACACTTTTGCAATACAGATTTCAAAATAGTTGACTGTGTATTACCTTTAAACTGTAGAGAAACTGTCCAATCCTCATCAACCTCGCATACACCTACAGAGACAAAGAAGTGGCAGATATCAATGTTTCTGCATGACTGGATACAGAGGAAAAAAAAGATTAACAATGTAAGTATTAGAGAGGTTACCACTGCCTCAGGGAAATGACTAGAGGCTGGACTGCAGTCTGGCTCTGGGAGTGTGTCATCATCAGCCTTCAGACAAAACAGGACAACTATGTAAATGCATCATGTTTTTTTATCAACAGATGGAGGTAAGGTTTAGATCCTTTACACCTGTCTCACTCACAGACTGTTCCAGGCCCTCAGAGTAGTATATCTCCTGAGGATCAATAGCGGTGTGACTGATATGACTGTATACTGGAATGCCCTCGCTGCTACCGGACCACTCAGCTACATCTCCATCTGAGGATGGAGGATCATACACATCCAGAGTCAAAACAACATCACCATATAAGTATGTTTGTATGGTTTTTAAGCACTATTACATGATACAGACACACACAGAAAGACAGCTTGTTGTTTGGCTCAGACAGAATTATTGACCATTAAATAGTCAGACTGAGTTGTTGTTTGGAAAACCAAATCCATGACTGTGTGTAACAAAGTGTTTGTGATCTCTACAGGACTGCAGAAAAGAAACTCACAGTCGTTGCACCTGAATTGTGAGTAGGATAATGTTAACAACGTTTTGTCACAACCATGTTTGCTGCTGTACTAGTGTGGTTGTGGACCTCTGTACAGAAGTGTTCCAAAGTGCACACATTATTGATAAAAGAACATACAGCTTACTTTTCATGGTATTTACGTGGCAGTCACTGTCACCCACTCCAGAGGTCTCAGCCTGCCTGTGCAGCCCCTCCTGAACCTGGCTCTCCTCCATTAGAAGGTTTGGGTCTCCTATCCTCGAGGCAAACAGGTTCAGCAGGTTTTCCACTGCAGACAAACAAAAAAAAAAAAAAAAATACGGCTCCTTAATCTCCTCCTCAAAAGACATCATCTCTCTGAGTCATGACTTGGTTGTGAGGGAAAAGAGAAGTTCTCCACAGCTACTTAATGCAAAAAAATAACTGAAAACTAAAAAATACTTTTTCCAGCCATAACAAACAAAACTCATTCTCAAAACTGAGTCTGACTGAAATTGACGTTGCTCAGCTCTTACCCTCATCGATGGCTCCTTCGAGCAGCATCCCTCCCTGTTGGAGTTCACTGGCGTCTCCTTGGAGCAGCAGCCCTTTGTGTGGTGTTTCCTGACCTGTCGCACTCTTGTAAAGTTGATCAAAGATCTTCTTCTTCTCTGTCAGACACTGAATTATCTGGTCATCCTTCTCATTCAGATCATCTAAAGAACAGCATGAAATAAACGATAAATGCAGTAGAAATGCTGGTATCATCTGTCCCTCTTTGGGACTGGAAGAATAAAGAAGTGCAGGTGTGTTATGGTTCCAACACTGCCAGGTTCTAAAAGTCTACAGTATGCACTTCAGACACTTTAATAAGCTTCCAATACAAACGTTCAATTTGAGTGAGCATACATCTGCACACTGTAAAAGGAGAATATGAATGCCAATATATTTTGTTATACTTTAAATATGAAAAAACCCATGCAAGTCTCTTCCCTGTAGGTTTCAGATTTTTCTACACTTAAGCATTTGTAATTTAGTTTTATCTCCTATTCTAAAAAAAGGAAAAAAAGGATATTTGATAATAATACAGGGTTGATCTCTCTTACCTTGACATTCCTGTAGCTTGGAAATCAGTTCCCGTTGCAGCTCCTCTTGTGGATAGCTGGATAAAACAAACATCTGACTCTGTATTTATTTATTTTTTTTGTAATTTTACCAGTTTTTAAAAAATCAGTTTTCCATACAACAATGATCTCTTGATTGTGTTCGGTGCATGGGTTCATAGCAGAACACTATCTTTTACCCACATTTTTTTCAGTAAAAACAAATGGTTCTCCTCCTCCTAGAAATACTGGGTTTACCTTTCAACAGCTTCTCGTATGAGGGCCATCCAGGTGACGCGTTCCTCTTTGGAGCCAGTGTGGATCTCATACATCTCTGGCAGGCTGGTGGTGCAGGCACAGATGAGGAAAATGGCTTTGTCATCATGGGCCACTTCTCTAACTATCAGCCTTTGGAGGGAGATCACTGCTGGTTTGTTGTCCTGCATGAGCCGTGATGATAAAGCAGAGGTTATTATTCAGGCAGTCCTGGATCATGCAGGATTTTAACATTGTGAACCGGGAACGTATCAGTCATTGGAGCATCATGGTGTGTCATGTATAAATTATACAGTAGGTCGTGTTTAATGAGTAATGTTTTTGGCAGAACTCACAACAGCAGCAAATACAAGCTTCTGATCTTTCTCTTGTAAGAGGAGGAGCACGTCTGACAGCAGCACAGCGTGGATTTCTGCAGGGGAAAGTTAATGTTGCTCAGCAGCAAAACAGCACAAGTGTTTAATGACTTTGGCTCAAGCTGCCACAAAAGATGGACTTGAGTCATGTCTGGCTTGCATTTTGTCAACTGTTCACCTTTGACACTTGACTAATGACATAAAAATATGCTGCTACACTGGTTCCCTGAATCTTTCACCTTACACAAAAGCAATTCGCCCTCAAGTTGAACCTCCTATTACAAAAAACAAAAATTCAAAACGAAACAAGTACATGTTGTTATTCACTTGATGCATCATCTCACAGTGTGCACGCACGCACACGCACACACTCACTCACTTCAGTTTACATTTTGACCTCTAGTGACCTAGTATAATTATTGTGTTGGCGAACAAGTTTTATTTTAATAAATCAAAGTTTTGACAAAACTGGACGAGCAACATTTCAAATGTCACAATTGAAGATGGATACACATCTATAAGACACTTTCCTCACTCTGTAATTGTGCTGTTTGTTAACATTTTTAATTTTATTTTATTTGTTTGCAGTTTTGCCTTTATTGAACAGTTAGAGGTAAAGAGGCAGATAGGAAACATGGGCAGGCAAAGCTCCCCAGTCGGAATCAAACCAGGACGCAGAGTTATCAACCCTACACTGTAATAAATTTGTCATTTAATTATCTCTGATGCAGAGGCATATATGATTCTATTTACTAAACCAGGAAATCCCGTGAATGAGCTATGTTGTTAGCTAGGTTGTGAATGAGCTGTGTTGTTGGCTAGATTCAGATTACCCTGTAAGAAACCCTTGGAAATGCTACAAACCTTTCTGTCTACCAGAGGCCTTCCACGTGACTGTGCCTTCATGCAGCAGCGTCCTGTTTCTCTTGAACAGATCCTCTCTGCGGAACAGCTGCCCGTCTTTTTTTGACTCCAGACGCTGGGCAATCTCTCTCAGACGAGCTGCTTTCTCATATTCACAGACCTGAGCGTTCACCTGGGAGATGGTGTCTTTGATCCGCACCAAACCCTGCACCAGAGACTTGTGCTCATCTGTGTCAGCTGTAAAGGAGCATGAAATACGTTAATCGACCAGTTTTTAATTATATATACATGAAAACATCCAGACAGAATTTGTGAGTGGTGAGATTTTACCTTCAGTGTTCTGTATGATTCGCTCCACCAGGATGGGGTATTTTGTGATGCGTTGAGTAACTAATAGTAAACATTCAGGGATTCCCAACCTTCGCATGAGAGGCAGCTGGCCCAATCTCTGTTAAAAAAATGTAAATAAATAAAGGTTTTGCACCTGCTGTAGCATTATTTATGTGACCATTTGTTATCAGTTATCTGGAATTTTCAACAGTTTCAACAATAGTTTTTCTAGATAAATTGAACATTCTTTGCATAATCAGCTGTGCCGGAGCATGTTTGACCTCCTCCAATGTTCAGTTCGTTTGACTAGTGTGACTTCTCTGTACCATGCCCAGGTATGGTACATGGAACCGTGTACAGGCCTGCTTGAATAAGTGGGCTCAAGCACAGTTCAGTTGGACTCAAACACGATACGCATCTAGTGTGATCACTACCCATGCTTGTGGTTGTCTTAGGCCAGGCATGGAACAAGGTAACCATGCCTGCTGTCAGTACATCCTTAGATACTGGCATTGATGATCAATACCTGCAATTTTTTTAAACGGACTCCAGTGCATTTTATCTGTAACAAAATGAAACCACAGGTCTTACTGTGTCTTTAAGAGTATCACATCCATGTACATAAACTGACCAGTGAGTGCAGATTGTTTACCCTGATAAGAATCTGCAGCTTCTTGTTCTGCAGCTGCTCTTTGTGGAGTCTGATGGCTTCAGTGTGATGGCTGCAGAAAACACTGTAATACTCCATCATTCCTTCTCCCAGTGAATCTGAAAACTGTCACAAAACAAAACAAAAAAAAACATGATATTTATATTCTATAAAAGGATGCAGTTTAATAGTAACAATGTTGCAGTGAGGTTACTGCCAATTACAGCCACACAGCAACACATCATTTGATGCTCATCAATTGATGCCCAAAGCACAAGAATCAGATGAGGCATGGTAGGAAGTGTGTTTGGAAAGCTGATGTGATGAAACTGACACTGAAGCTGACACTAATTGATACCAAAAACTGAATCTTCCTTTCACTTGCAGGGCTGAACACATAAACAAAGGTTATAATTAACAATGGAGAACTCTGCTGGTTCAGTAGATTGACCACAGAGGGAAAGATGCTTCTCTAGAAATGTGATGCCAGTGACACAGCATCATTCCTGGGCTTATGAAGCAAACACACCCATCTGTAGTGGACACCTGTACACTCAGTCAGCACATGCACAGAAAGTGACAAGGGTGGAGAGAGGTGGATGATTATAATGTACTACATTATACTACACTGAGTTGTTGCTAAGCAGGAAAAACAAGGGTGTACTACAAACACAATTATTTATTCCCAATAAGCTCAAAATCTTACATAATTGTCAAAGTGCTCCACAAACCTGTTCTTATATTTGTGCTTGTTACTATATTAACACTGTCAGTGCTGCACGCTGGGCTATAACAACATGTACAAACATCTGTGGGTAATGGCAGTGATTCAGCTTTACGTTTCAAAATGTAATGTAAAGGTCACCTAAATATGAAAATGTTCTTGACAGCTCAAGTGCTGGTGAAGTTATCCCATAGCCATTAGGAGGAGTTATATTTTTAACTGTAGACCTGGATGTGTAAGAGTATGTAAGTCTAGATGCATTTAAAACAACAGAAAAAACACCCATTAATTGTCTTAAACAACCCGTTTATAGTGAATTCATGATTCTTTTTCTCTTTTCTTGAACTCTCAAGAAAAACATCCAGTTGCCCTCAGTTGCTTTGGAGAGGATTTAACATGGAAAAGTACCTCTGACTCTCTGTTATGTTGACATACAAACTTTACTGGCATTTTGACCTGAAGGTGAGTAAACAATTTTCACTTGGAGAAAGAGCTATTACTTCAAACAAGTCCCCTGTAACTCTGCATATTTAAGAAACTATCTCTTCTGATTAGAGAGCCTGAGATGTCCCCTCAGTTGACACAGCTTTAAAATTACTGTGAGATGAGACCTACCTGAGAGATGAGGATGTCCCCCAGCTGTGTTATCTGGTAGCTGTATGGGCCTCCTTCCTCCTGACTTTGGGTCTGGCGTACTTTGAGGCAGTTGAGGAAGTGCTGGTGGAGGGTGAGGAGGCCTTCCACTCCGGGGAAGAGCCGCTCCAGCCTGTCTTCCTCGATCAGCTGAGACTGCCTCAGCTCGTGCATGCAGACATGGAGGAGGATTTTTAAGGTGCGGACGTGGTGCATCTCTGTCTGGATCAACTCTAGGACATTGACAACAGAAATCTTTTTATTACTTCATCTGAAAGTGGTAAATTGGACCAGTGAAGCTGGTTTATTTACACACAAAAAACAACAGCAGTCAAACAATTCCCACATGCGAAGGCAGACAGAGTTATGCAAACAAATGAAAGTAGTCCATCACCCAAGGTCAAAGCTGGAAAACATGTTCTGAGGTGAACTTGTAATGATAAAATAAAACAAAATTACTGCTGTCATTATACTCAGTATCATAGCACATGTGTTCACCATCAAAAGGCACTCTGAGTTAAAGAAAACATCCATCATCATCATAATTACAGGTACTGTCACATCTGCTTCAACAGTTCAATTATGGTCTACTCTGGAATCAGTGATCAAAGATTCATCATCTTCATTGAGTGACTGTCATCAAATTTTGGATTTTGGGGTGGTTACATTTTTACATGCTATCCAGAAAGTGTATGACTGAACTCTTGAGACTTAGCTGGTTCAACCTACCATAGATGACATCCTGTCTTTTAACAGCCTCTTTGCTCAGGGCCTTCAGGTAGTTCTGGTCCACAGCCATGCTCCAGGACTCTGCCTCCAGGTTCTGAGCATCGAACTCGAGCTCACCGTGCAGCCGAGCATAGTGGGAATCTGGATGACACACAGACAGTCACATCAGGGCTTGTATCACCCAAGCAAAGCTTGTGTTTCACAGTCACATGAGAGCTTATCTTAGTGATTCATTACTTGTCATGTACGTGTTATTTTAAAATCATTTTTAAATGTAGCAGTGTTACTATTGTGGTTTAAAGTGTCTTTACATGGTGCCAGGTTTTAGTCATGTCATACTTACAAAAAAAGGAAACAAAAATAAAATCTTACTATTGTAGGAACTTTTAAAAGTGGATTTTTTTTAAAACTGCAAACATATTATTATGATAATGCCACTGCAGCATTACACATTACACACTGACCTTTCTCTCAGTCTATTGACAAAATTATGATGAAATAAACAGCAGTGATCATTTCTATCCTTGTTGGGCAGAATTTTATTCATCTTTAATATCCCCAATGACAACAATCACAATTTTGTCATGTATGAAAAACTCATGGAATTCATTTGAGATCACTGGCACCAGAAGGACATATTTCATTTTTAATATAAAATATATATTTTTAAAAGTTGGTGTTATTTTTTTTTAGCTCCTGAATGAAAATATTTTTGTACAATGTCCCACTTACAAAAAGTAAAAAAAAAATCTCGACTGTGAGGAATCATTCTTAGACACTGTTGATCTCTTATACTAACTTTACTGTTCATGTAAGTATATAATCTTTACCAGATGAAACTCTGAGGTCTATTAAATCAGGTTATTAATTTGTACTTTGTCATATGTATTCAACAGGAGAGGATTAAACATCACAAAAGTAAAGACTATGCCATCTACTACAAGGAGCTTTCAGCAGCTCCTCATCCCCACTGACAGTGACCAGCTGACCTTCTAGGTTGATGGGCTCAGCCAAAGAGGAAGCCAGCAGCACAGAGTCCTCAGGGGAGAGCTTCAACCGCAGGGCATCTACGTCATCCATCTGTGCTGGACCGGATCTAGTTGGTATGTGATGAGATAAGGCTCAACAGGTAAATTAAAATGTGATGTCAGTGCTGAAACATGCGCTTACACACACACACACACACACAGACTAACGCTTTAGGACTTTAGTGCTGTTGCTCAATTGTGTGGGAATGGGAGCAACCATCAGACTTGGATGATTGATGTTAACGATCTGATGCCAAGTATAACACAACCATGATGGCACAAGGAAAATTGTCAAATAGGAGACATCACATGATTCAGAATCAGTTTTTATACCACATGTCTCTCTGAGGCCCAGAGGAAACCTGGAAAAACATGCAACTAGGTTTGAATTTCAGCTGCTTGACTGGAAAACGTGTATGAGAAAAAACTAATTTAAGACACCGTCAGTTGTGAATGTAGTCTGTGCACAAACGGTGGAAATAAGTTCTTAAAATACATGTTCACCAACCTGGGACTTGTGTCGTTGCAAGATGAGGAAGCAGGCCGAGGGCTGGATTTTTTGGGGGTGACAGTCATGCCTGGACTAAGGGAACTGGCAGGGAGGCCATTGGAGGCCGGGGGAGAAACACTTTCCCCAGTGCTGAGCAAGAGAGAGAGAGAGAGAGAAATGATCTGTGAGTGACAGAGACAGAAACTCGAATACTGAATGTAAAATGGCTGAAAATAAGAAACAAGTGCAGATGAATAAAGTTTAAATAACTGTTAGTTAAGAGGGTGTTTTCCTTTGACCTTTCACTCTACATGGATGAAAAAATGGGATTTGAAAAATGTTTTCAAGAGATTTTATAAAGACTGACATTAGCTCAAAATAGTTTAAAACAAAAACACAATAAAACTAATCACAAGGTGGAAGTTGTATGTAAAAAAAAAAAAGTGTTCCACTGTTAGGTTTTACATCAGACAAAGCTTCTTTAATGTGTAAACATTAAACTACAATAACTTGTTTTGTTTATGTTTAATTACAACTTTCTTTGGATGGCAGAGTTTTGTACAACATTAGCACAACATGAAACATCACCACTTGAAAGTCAACACACAGATTATTGCCCAGTGCCACATTAAAAACAGTGAGGGTTTAAAGGATTAAGAGGTATATTATTGAAGAGGAAATGCAAACAAACATACCTTTATTATGTCCCACTTTGCTGACTAACCAGCCCTCAAACAGACAGACTACCTACAAAAGAGAAAGGAGGATAAGGAGACAGTGAATTTTCATGGTGCTGAGTCCAAACAACAGGCTGTTGCAAAACTAATCTAGCCCTGTGGAGAGGGAACTGGTTTGGCAAAATGCGACAGCACAGCTCAAGTCAGACCAGCTCTCAGGCAAAGACACGAAAACAAAAAACCTAAAATTGTGCTGCACTATGGTAACAGCAACTACAAATGACATGATTTAATACAGTATCACAGGTGAAGTCGCTCTTGGCTTCTACTTTAAAAGAGATGTTACCTGAGATGTTTGTCATCAAGCTCTTATCTACTCAGAATTTTTCTTCTAGACTCTGAGATAAACATCTGTACAGGGTGGGGTGCGAAAATGTTAACAGACTCCATAATAATCCTATGACTGACACATCCTCTGTTCTAAAATGACCTCAAAAGCCAATCACCTCCTTGTCTGTGACTGAGAATTACTCACCTTGTTCATACAGACTTCTGGCCTTTTTGTTTCTATGATATGTCTTCCACAGTTTCCACGTGACACTGGGAGAAAAGAGAGAGAGGAAAAATCCTGTTAAACCAGTGAATAAAAACGAAAGAGGAAACTGCAGAAAACGACTGGCACTGGATGCTCCTGGGTCCCAGTGCTGGCTGTGTCTGTGGGTGTCTGTATGTGTGCATGTTGCTAATAGGTCCTTGAGGGAGTGAATGGGACTGAGCCACTGTTGTGTACAAAAGGCCTCCACCTGCTTCAGCAGTAGCAAAGCTTGTGGTAAATCATACAGAAGGAGGAAAACAGCTCTGCAATGTGGGTGGTAAAATAAATCACACTGAACAAATAAACTTGAACAAGGCTCAACAGAAAACATTTAAATCTGAAAGGACGGCAGGTATAAACATGGAAAGTAATCACAACAGCTAAAAAGTTGACTTCATAGCTACAAACTGTATTCTAGTTATATCTAAGCTCATTGGTTTTGCAGAGAGGGTTTTAGAAGAAAAGCAGCAGTTGTTCAAATTCAGACACACCTAAAACACACACATGACTGTTTGACTAAAGAAGTTGTGACACAGACTCACACAGCAGCTCCACTGCTAGCCTCTGGCTCACCTGTTTGACACTTGCTGCAGAACAAGAGTAGAAACCTCAACATTAAAGTCTGCAGCAACCCACACTGTTTACACTGGGTTTTGTTTGTCTCCTGATAAATCAATCCTAAAAATCAACATATATTTTTTAGAAAGAGTGATAATATAATAATTATAATTATATAATTATAATATAGAGCACCAGAAAATTGTAATTGCTCTTGGGAAACAGTGTTATTATGCTTACCCTTTGGCTGCCAGGCTGAATGCTAAACAAAAGCAGTAACCTTTCTATTTTGGATACATTATTTTTGGGCTTCTCTGTTTTCGGGGGTGTCTGTTAAAAGGGTTGAGGGATGATCAAAGTTACAGCAACTCATGCTGGGGGGGGGAGGGGGGCACGAATGTCTGAACCAGATTTGATGGCAATCGATAGAATGGACTTTGAGCTTGACATCCATGAGATGTCACTTAGAGGCACAAATGTCACACTGAACAGATACACTTGAACAATGCTCAACAGAAAATGTTTAAATCTAAAAGGATGACTGGTATAAACATGGAAAATAGTCACAACAGCTAAAGAGTTGACTCAATTGTATTCTAATTATATCTGAGCACACTGGTCACAGGATCAGCAAAGTCATCAAGATTCATCCTCTGGGAACCATGAAGGTCTGTACTACATCTGGTGCTAATCCATCCAGTAGATGTGACATTACTAAACTTAAACCTGCTGATGGTGCTAGAGGAAAAGTGAGGGGATCACTAAAGACAGTAGGTTTCCTCCTCTGGGGACCATGAATGTTTGTACAAAAAGGTCATGGCAGTCCATCTGATAGTCGTTGAGATATTCAAGTCTGGGCCAACATGGTGGTGGACATTTTACTGACCGAACGGCTAAAAAATGCCATACACTTGTGACTTCTAGCCTCACAAGTGCGACAATTTTCTACCATTTTACAGACTAAATTGATAATCATTTATCTAATTATTGGTGGCTAGTCTCAAATTTAAATTCTGTCCTAAAAACATAATTGTAGGAGAATCACAATGTCCCAGGTTATATTATAATACTCAACCAAAGAAATCCCATATTATCTGTCTTTTGTCTAGGATAAAAATGGCAGAAACTTTATGCTTTGGACTTAACTGATCATATAAACATATCTTTTCTATGCAAGACCATATGCTACATTTAAGATCTACAAACTTCCCCTCAGCAACAACAACAACAAAAAATTCACAGCACCACTTGCTTAAGCACTTCTTCCCAGGCCTTTGTGTCGTATTACCTTCTTTAAAGACTTGTTTCTAAGCCTCATGGTATGTTATTAACCATAGTGTGGTTGTATGGATCAGCCCCTTGTTGTGGGTGGTGGCCACACCTCAAGTGATTCACACTGGGTGGAAAGGGAGCAGAGCAGCATGAAATACAGGTCATTCCCTGAAGAGACAGAAGAGACTAAACTAGACCAACAAGTCTGCCAAGTATCCTGCAGAGGGCTGAGAGAGATAGGGGGAAAAATACTAAATGCTGTGTTTGTGGAAAGTAGCTTCCCTTTAAAAAGATGTGGGCCCTTATCACTTTATCAATAAAACTATTTCATCAAGTGATAAATCACGCTGTTGATGTTCTGTTATAACAGGACAAAGTGAAAGAGCCTGATGGTCTTCTCCCAGCCAAGCCATCTACAGTTAACAACCATGAAACTATATCCATTAGCATGAGGAAGCCATAAAAGCTGTCACAAAGAAACCACTCATCTCTGTTGCTCTTGTTTCCTGATAAACCCTGAAGGTTGTATATGATTCACATAATCACAGAGGTATAATTTATCAATAACAGAAACACCAAAGGGCTGAAATCAGTCCCTTTCTACTGCAACAGGTATTTGTTGCTCTTTCTATGCTGCAGTCACATGCACCAGCCTTGACACACAATTTACTTATTAACCTCCAGATACTGGCTGTGTTTTTATCTTTAGTGTGCTGTAAACACATGCCAATGTGTTTCTGTTAGTATGAACAGGTGAATCCTTCTCTTGCTAAGTCCTCAATCTGAAACAAAAGCAAATCTGATTTTAGTTATTACCATCTCGACTGACATCTAAACTCCTTTTAATACTTGCACTTCAACTAAAAACCCTTTGAGGTCCCACACCTTCACTTTCTTCAGCTTCTTCAGTCCCACAACTTCCACTGTTCATACACAATTTACACAACTTCTTTCAATGTCTACACTTCAGACACTTGAACTGGCAATAATTTCTTTCAAGACTTACTGACACTTCAACTCAATTAATCATAAACACTTCACTTCAACTCTTTTCAGAACTTGGACTTCAACTGATATTTCAACTTTACTCTGGGCTTACATTTAAATATTTATGCTAAAACCTAAACTTAATTCAGTGTTTGAGTGCTTAACTGAAACTTATTTAAACTGCCATTGCAACTTCTTTTGGTAATTGTATATCACAGACAGGTAACCCTCTTACACCTCTTTTTGCACCTCTTTGTGGTCATTTTTCATATATTTGGGGTTGTTTTGCATCTCTATGGAAGTTCTGTGTCTCTTTGTAGTCGTTTTGCATCTCTTGATGGTTTGTTTTGCATCTTTGTGGTTGTTCTGTGTCTTTGCGGTCATTTTCTGTCTCTTTATGGTTAATTCGCCTCTCTTTGGCATTATTTTGCACATCTTATTTTGTGTCTTTTCTGACTTTCAAACAAGAAATCACAAACAGTCACTTTATACTGAGTTAACTCTAATGTTGTCCAATACTGCTGTTTTAGCCGTTAAAGTTTGATGTCACTCCGCTTTACACGTAGCGCACTATTTTTTGTGAAATCTTAGGTTTTACATTAATGCGGTTTTAGCCGTTAATGTTTAATATCACTCCGCTGTAAATATAGCACACTATTTTTGTGAATTCTTAGGTTACCGCACTTTTAACCGTTAAAGTTCCATATCACTCCGCGTGCATCACAACGCTTCATTTCGCTTTCAATCACCTGTTGCTCCAGGTGGAAAACGGCCAGCTACTGTTATAATTACCTCACAAACACATCGCGAAAACGCACCAGAATCTCTCACTTTACAGCAGTTTTGCAAACCGTTAAAAAAAAAGTACATTTGAGAACACTGCCATTAAGTGTGTTTTTGTGGGAATGTGAAGAATGCCAAGGTGCTGAGTGAGAGTAACTGACCTGGATTCATTCCCACTGAAACGAGTGGCTGACTAAATCAACAGAGACAGGTGCTGTGGACTATCTGGGTTTAAAACAAGAAGGTATAAAGCCAAGGGTCGAAACTGCAGTAGCTGTATGTGAATGACTATAACGTTACTAGCTTTGCTAGGTTTGGCGGATGGACGCTAACGCAACTTTAGCTAATGCTAAACAAACTGACAGCGACAGTTAAATTTAATTGTTCGAAGTCAGCGCGACGTCTGGTTTAAATTCCACTAAACTCAGCCAGTGGTCGTTTATTAGATTGTTTGTCGCATTCATTCATCTCCTGTTAAAAAGTAATTCAACAACGCAACAACAGTTTTATCTTACCTGGTGTTGAAATAAAGCAGCGAGAGACAACTTAGTGTTTATCCCCAGGTTATGTCTGTTTACAGCTTCCACTGAGGGAGAGACAGTGAGGATGCCTCAGGAGGAACAAGTGCACAAACAGATAAAAATGGAGGTGAAGGGAGGGAGGGGAAGGAGGTGTTTTTAAATAGAAATCCCAGCCTGCCCTGAATGAGCCCTCCTTCCCTCTCTAAGCATTATGGGAATCAAGTGGTTCACTTTCCGCAAGTTCATCCAGTCTTCTCCTCAGACACTGCCTTTAAATGAACGTGAAGCATCCTGTCATGTTTGTGTCAGTATAACTCTGCATGATACTGTCATTTTTTGACATTGATATAAACCACCAGATTGATTTTTTTAAATGGGTTTTCCTCTGACATCTCACCCAGGGGGGTGGAAACCAGTTGGTGTGAAAAGTGAGATGCTTTTTATTTTGCCAAACATAAACAGCTTTTATTTATCCAGACAACTTCATGACATGCAGGTAGGAGCTCAGGTAATGTTTATCATGGGGTATGTCTTGTAACTTTACGTCACAAAGCATTTCTTGTAAAGAAAACTGATCTATCCAGTTTTATAGCTACTACTAACAGATGGTCATGTGAGGATAAAAGTACTGGAGGAAGTACTCATACTTTTTACTTAAGTAGTACCAGTACAACAATGTGATACAACTAAAGGGCTTGAATTTAAAATGTTACAACTGTTAAAGCTGGAGCTAATTTTAACCAGTTGTTATACAGCTGAGTAGCTCCATCTGTGATTAAATGTAAATAATAATTTGTTAAGTAAGGTGATGAGTGACTAAAACTGACACATATATGTAGTAGTAGTAGTATGGAGGAGTAGAAGTATATAGGGGCATAAAATTAAAATACTCAATGCATAAGTAACTCAAAATTGTTCTTAAGTTTCATACTTGAGTAAATGTACTTAGTTACTTACATTCCTCCACTGGAAAATAATGAAACTAGCTGCTAGAGTATTGCATAACTGTACAGATCACTGTACTGTAACTTTAATTTGTTTCACTTTGATTCATCTGGAGAGCAGTGGTGGAGGAAGTATTCAGATCTTTTACTTCAAGTCCTTCAAGTACTCAGAGTACTGTAATTTTCTGAGTTCTGTAACTTCATAACGTCCGAGTGACTCCATCTGCTGGGGAAGACCGTGTGATACAGTTGAAAGCTTCACAACAGCTACTGGCTGTTGTGTTCTAATCCTTCTTGTCCTGATGTTAGCTCATTAAGTAGAATTTAAATTACTTAAATGAGTACATATTAAATACAGGTTGTATTTCATGATCCAGACAGACTGAGGTGTTGTATCAGAGTGTAACGGCTGATGTGAAACATCTCAAACTGGTGTGAATATTGGCAGCAGAGGTGGTTGATCCACAGGGACAGAAAGTAGCAGGATTTCTGATAAATGTTAAATTAAACCAACAATGATAAAATAATGGAGATGCACCCAGCTGTGCAGGGTGTGGAAATGACGCTAACTTTACTAGCACTGCACTATGCAGGTGAAACGAATTACATAATTGGAATTTATGTATTATAATTTATATTGTGCAAAAATAAGAATTGTTAATTGGCTTGTACTTAGTACTCTGTTAGCAGTTTATTAGGTACATCTAGCTACAGCAGTCTAATACATCAGTGCTGCAACAAATCCAAACCTTCATGAAAGGTTATAATGATCAGTTCTTATTGAAACTGTTTAAAAGAGGCATTGATTCAGTATTATGATGTTGGACTGCGAATTATAATTGGAATTATGTATTATAATTTATATTGTGCAAAATAAGAATTGTTAATTGTTTAAATTTTAGTATTCTGTTAGCAGTTTATTAGGCATGATCTAGCCACAGCAGTCTAATACATCAGTGCTGCAACAAATCCAAACCTTCATGAAAGGTTATAATGATCAGTTCTTATTGAAACTGTTTAAAAGAGGCATTGATTCAGTATTATGATGTTGGACTGTACTGTGTTATACTGACAGGTGTCTTTATAATTTTGTCCACCCCATTTATATTAATGAAGGTTGACTAGAAATACAAACACCTCTCTGTGTAACACAAAACAATTCAGCAGAAACACAAACTACATTCTCCGAACTGGTCATACAGTCGACTCAACACCGCTTTAAAACAGTTTCTGGACATTAAAGCCTTCATGAAGGTTGGATTTATTACAGGTCTGTTGTATGAGACTGCATTATTCAGGTTGATGTCCTTAATAAACTGCTGTGAGAGTACAGTTTCAGTATTGTCCACTAGGTGGCAGCATTGCACTACAGCACTTCTCCAGCAGGTAAACAATCACCAATTATACCCTTGTGACTGCTCATTACGTTCAAAATATCGTGTGATAACTGCTTTTAATTAAATCCCAGTAGTTATTTACCACAGATACAGTGTTTTCACTAGCAGTGAAAACATTTTATAGGCTGCATTTAATTTTTTTTTAACCCTAAATATTGTTAATTCAAAGATACTTTTTGTTGTGTTTGATGTCTTTCTTCATATTTACAGAAATAAGATGAAGAAATATCAAAATTGTTATTACTGGAATCACATGCAAAGATACATCCTGTGGCCAATTTATTACGGACACATCTAGAACAGCTGTTATATTCTCCTTTCATCAAACTTAAAATGAACCAGTTTTTGTTAAAACTTTCTTTTTAATGTTAATTAATCTGTATCCTTATTAGTGAGGTTGTAGTTAGTGGTGGTGTACTGGGCTGCATTATATTGAAAATGCATTTTTAATTTGTTTGTAATGCTAGACAAAACATTAGAAACACCTCTCAGTATGAAGCAGTTTACTTCCACACTGCTGCAACCTACAAGCTCAATGATAAACAATTACAGAGAGATTAATACCTCTTTGACAGTGACCGCTCAAAACTGAACATTACTGTTTCTGTAAAGATAAAATCTGTGGATGAGCTGTTGTATTAGATTTCACAGGTGTCCTTAAAACAAGCGGCCACTGAGTGTATGTATATAAAATGTAAAATACCCTGTATTGTACCTGCCACAACAAATCTGAGGAATCATTGCCAAAAGTTTTTTGATTGTGTGGCGTTAAGTGGTTGTGTAAAAAAGGAACAACTACTAAAATACAGTGTATCTGGATTTCTTTTTTACTCTTAAATATCTAAACCTGTACTTGCTTGTAAACTGAACTTGAATGTGTGTATATTACAAACCCCTGCCTTTCCACGCAGCTTCCATCTGTTCGCACACACATCACTCAGTATTCACAGAAGAAACACGTCACCGTCTGGAAAAATAACAGAAGCACTGCCAGAGCCGCTTCATGAATGCACCTTGCTGCATTATTTACAGCACTATTTTATTTGATCTCGATATGATGGGCAGACATCTTAAGCTGAAGACGCCAAAATGCTTCTTCTCCCGGGCATCGCATAGCAAAAAAGACCAAGTGCTGTTGGTTGATCATGAGTCCAAAAAAGATAATTAGTATGATTTTCTGGATTAGAAAAAATAAACATAAGAGACTAACATGTAAAAACATTTTCTATGACCGGAAATAGCTCAAGAATGACAACATATCAGCTATGTACAAAAACATCAATAATATATTTATATATATATTTATATATTTTATCTTCTATACCCACTAAAATATACCAAAGAAGCAGCTATTGGTCAATCTGAGGAACTCGTTCGCCAACGTGTTTTTGAAAACAGTTTAAATATCCTTCAGCTGTAAATGTGAAAACTCAAAAAAGAAAAAAGAAAAAGAAAGAAAGAAAGACAAGTAAATAAATTAAAAAAATATAACCCGACAAAAGTCCTGTGTTTATCCTGTGAGCCGTTTTGGAATACTGCAGAGTGTTAGGAGGTAAGCCACTTCAACCAGCTTCTCCAGTGGATAAGAGTTTGTTCGAGGATGGACTGTCATCGACCATCCAGCACTGAATTCCCAAAGTCTTTTCAATTTCAGTTTGTAATCCACTTGCCTACAAAGATTCAGACACAGTTCCGTGACAACTGATGTACGTACGTAGGCCACAGACAAAATAGAAGGGCACTTTTTTTTTTTCTCAAAACGTAGCAACCCGGGGATGAACCCTTTTGTTGAATTAAGAGGGGGTGGCATGGGAGGGGAGAGGGACACAGTCTGGACTCAGGGAGGAGGGGGGACAGTGGGTTTAGCAGCCTTCTTGTTTGTCAAGAGTTTGTTTCACAGTTGAATCCATCATCCACCCAGTCTAGCACAAACTTGGCAATATATATACAGTATATAAACTACAATCATTAACAAGAGAGACGTGGGAGATTTCATCCTTAAATACAAAAAAGTGTCTTCTGGCGTCCGTGCTTGGACTTACTGTAGTGTGTGTTTGTGGCATCTGAGGAGAAAAATAAGGTCCTGAGATATGCACTGAGGGGCATCTGAGGAGAGTGTGATAAAAGTGTGATCTATATAAAATGACAACAAAAGACAAAAATATATTTAAATCTATAGCATCGATGCGTTTTGCGCGGGATGTGTATGGTATGTTAGGAGGGGCTGGACCGCGGTAGGGCCAGTATTCGTCCATTGGTCTTTCCCCCGTTCATGTGTGTGAATGGGATGTGGTGCTCCTCATAACTGCCCCTCAGGCCCATGGAGGAGGCCTCGTCCCTGTCCAAACACTGCTCCCTCTGGGAGTAGGACGACGGGTCCAGCGGGATGCTCTCCATGTTTTCCATGTCCAGGTCAAAATCCTCACTCTCAGGTGGCTTGTTCTCCTCGCTGTAGAAGAAGGAGACCTCCTGGAAGGTGGGATGCAGGTCCTCGCGCAGCATCTCGATGATCTCCTGGAAGGTGGGACGCATCTTGGGGTTGTACTGCCAACACATCTGCATCAGGTTATGTCTGGGTAAACAAACAGGGGAAGTAAGATTACGTTTGTTCGCCAATACGAATTTCTTTCTATCGTAATGTACTTATTTCTTGTTAACACAGTTGTTTGTCCAGTGTGGTTATGACTACCTCATTTATTACAACTTCACAATAACAAACCATAAAGCTGGTGATATTCCCTATTTTCTTCCAGACAACAAATCCCATAAAAAGACCAAACCCAACAATCTGACTACTGGCCAAGTAAACAACAGACTGATTGACTCCATTGCTGCCCAAGAAAAAACACAGGAATGTGTCGCATCATTACACTGAGTGACACCTTCCTTCACTATGATAAACACAGACACTGCAGTTTATGTTCAGTCAATCCTACATGCGCCATCCTGCCCCCATAATAACTCACTAAAGCACCATGTGTTAATCCACATCTAAAAATAGTTCCCTCAAAAAGAACACTTCAGTTTTTAGGTAACATTTGCTAAAAACTACAGTGTGCAGTTTTAAATGGGGGTTTGGAGTGTTTAATGGGATTTGTTGATAATAAGAAAAATACAGAATGCTACCTGCCTACTAATGTAATACAATACAATACAAAAGATGTCCAAAATCAATTTGTATTTAGGTATTCAAATGTTGTGTTTTGTTTGACCAACTGTCCAAAACCCAGTTTATGATGATTCATGAAAACAGAGACAAGTAGGAAATCATCATATTTACAAAGCTAGAACCAGAAAATGTTTCACAGTTCTTAAAAATGAGTGAGCTATGTAAAACTAGGTTATGTAAAACAACCTGAGTCACCTGACTTGACTCAAGTTGTCAGAAATAACAAGGATATTACAGCACAACTCTTCTAACGTAATCCTGCTCTTGTACTCACAGTCTGTCGGCACAGTTGTCTGGTCGGTCCAGGTAGCCTCCGTCCATGACAAACTTGAGGACCTGCTCGTTGGACAGGCCCTGGTACGGCTGCTCGGCCAGCGTGCTGATCTCCCACAGCACAACCCCAAATGACCTGTCAAACAGGCGGAGGAGACAACAACAGCAACACGGGGAGAATGAGGACAGGCCAATTAGATACCTGACGAGAGTAGATCTGTCTGTAAACACTTGAGGCGATGAGCAGATACACCGGGGGCAGAGGTGGAGCTGTGATGCTGGTAAACAGCGCTGGATGAAAAGCAGGTTCATTGCACACGAGTGCTCTGGTCTCAAATTTTAATATTTGTGATGTGTTTACTGTCAGTTATTGTGGTCTGGCTTGCATAAAACGCTAAATCTTTTTTGCTGTTTGGCCTTTTCACATGACAACAGTGTTTTATGGGCCTGAAAATGCAAACATTTGAAACCGGGTAGCAAAGTGTAATCTTTTGAAAACACCACCCTTACTGTTGCCATGTAAACTGGTAGTACGTGGTTCTTGTGACAACTGTGACGACACTGCCCCACCTAACAAATGGCTATTACATTTCCATCCTAATATCCATGCACAAATAGAAGAACAACAAAAACAATGGCGGACTATCGAGTTGTGTTTGTGCTGCAGACTCATCAATGGATACTACTGCGTTTCAATCGTTTTTACAGATCAGCGTGCACGAAGACTGTTTTCACAATACTGTCATGTGAAACAGAAATTTTTTAAAACACAAAGGAAAAACTTCTGTTGCTTGTAAAAACTGTTGTTTTATGTCTATGTTTGAGTCTGCGACACAAAACCAGATTTCTTAACATTTAACTTCAGGGCTGCAGGATGCTCATTAACTTACTTTTGAGATAATACCTGACACCTACTATCTATGTACAGCACCTAACAAAAACCTTAAGTCAGAGGTGTCACTGACCAGCAGTCTGAATGCGCAGTGAAGACTCCGTCCTTCAGAGACTCAGGTGCCATCCACCTGACGGGCAGAAGGCCCTTCCCACCTTTTCTGTAGTAGTCAGTCTCGTAGATGTCTCTCGTCATACCAAAGTCTGGGAAGAAAAGATTAGATTTATTAACCACATTACTTACAGTCAGACCTATTCTACATGTGTGTCTGTTAAGCTCAGTAAAAACGTACCTCCTATTTTGACGGTAAGGTCGTGAGCTACCATGCAGTTCCTGGCAGCCAGGTCCCTGTGGACAAACTTCTTGGCATTAAGGTAAGCCATGCCGTCTGCAATCTCAGCAGCCATCTGGATCATCTCCTTCAGAGTGGGAGGTGGACGCCCAGGGTTGTTCTGAGGGGTACAAGAGAGATTCTAAATTTATCTGCTAACATGATTTTTCTTAGATCCCACAGCATAAAGACAAATATTTAGCTATAAATAATACCAGAAGCTGATTATCTTGAAGCTGATTGACTTGAAAAGCTTAGTAACAGCAGTTTTCTCAGTCAGTTTGGTCGACTGGTGTTCAGCCTGTGTGAGGCTCCTGTTGTTTTTAGTTGACTTTAGTGCTGACTGCTAAAGTCCCCTGTCAACATCCAGCAGCTCAGCCCTGCTCCTGCCCCAGTCCAAGTGCCATCTGTATTTACACACTCTTGACACTTAACTAGAACATCACCTCGTACATACTGTACTGTGGAAATGAAGGGGGTAAATGTATAGATGTAGTAGGTTTCAGTGATGGTGATAACACTACACAAACAGAAACAGACAGCCTCATATCTAATAAAATCACATTCTGTAGATGTGGTTTTACTTTAATTTCATTCACCACGTCAGCTCATTATTTACAGAATCTAAAGAAGGTTTACGAGGCTCTAGTAGTTGGGGAAATTTTAAGGATTGTTTTAGTTGTCAAGGGGTCTTTTGGGGGCAGTAGTGGTCCTTTACAAGGTCCCAGTAGTCTTTAAGGGATTTTAGGTCGTCTAGGTGGTTAAACACATATGGGAGATTTTGCAGTGATGTGTTAGTTAGTTAGTGTCCTTTGGAAGAACGTTGTTCATCCCTCACCCCTCACATGAAGAATTTATGACAAGGATCACTGAGGACGTTCTTGAGACTCATGGTGGGACATCACATTACACACTTTGGTTTCTTTTCCTTTAATTTGTCTCCCCTCTGTAATTCAAACAGTTCACATTCGCTTGGTGATACAGGGGGCCGAGTGTTGTCTTCTCATTACCTCAGCGTCAGGTCGCAGAGAGCGCAGGTAGCTCTTCAGGTCTCCGTGGGTCATCAGCTCCATCACCACCAGAGTGGGCTGGCCCTTAGACACAACACCCAGCAGCCGCACCTGGGAGACAAAGATGACAGTCACCCAATCATTTACACCCTATCTAGCAGGGTCCTTAATCAAAACGTGTCCAAAAGGTGTTGTCTCTCCTCACCACATGGTGGCAGCTGAACGCCTTCATGACCGAGGCCTCGTTCAGGAACTCAATCCTCTCCCTCAGGCTCGCCGACTCGTTCACCGTCTTCACCGCAACGTGTGTTTCTGACTCGCCCTTGATGATGTCCTTGGCGATGCCCTCGTAGACCATGCCGAAAGAGCCCTGACCCAGCTCCCTCAAAATATTGATCTTCTCCCTGGGCACCTCCCACTCGTCCTCCTCGTACACTGCAAACACATTTCCAGGAATATGTCACAGCTCATGAGGACCAACTTAATTTACATGCACACAAGAAAAGTTAAGGTAAGAAATTGGATGATCTCATAATGCGAACGCTCAGCAGCCCCATTTCCAGATTCTGGGTATGTTCTTTTGGCTTTGGAGCATCTGAACTGACTGAACCAGCGAAGACAAAGGAGAGCAAAGTTTTTCCTTTCTGCACAGTATGTTCATTTGTGGGAATCCAATCAGACTTCATATTGTACACATGCACAAATTATGTACCAAATAAGGTCTTTTCAAGTGAAATCTATCCGTCTCAACAGGGTTTCTCTGAATAGCTTGACCTTTTAAAAGGTAACTGCATTTTTCTGGGAATAATCTGATTCCTTAAGTGCACGTAAAGACTTTAAAAGCAGACACTTAAGCGTGATAACATGGAACTTTTCACAATTACCAATTACCAGTGTTATATTATGTAATAAAATCACTCATGACAAACCATAAATCTTTGCATTTGATCTCATTTGTATGTTGTAACCATGACAGTAGAAACAGTAGTTTGTATTTTCTAAGATCAGCATATGGAATTAAAATGAAGAAGACTCACTCTTACCAACTAATTACTTTAAGACGTCCTCCAGACATATTCTAAGATATATAAAAAATACTCTTTAATTGCCTTTTAACTATGCTTTAATTAACAATGTATGTCTCAAATGGTTTTCCACAAAAAAGTAAATTAGGTATTTAACAATTCAAAAATTACTTAATTAATTCTTCCTTAAAGTTTTTTGTTTATGGATACATTTCACATTTTTCATGCATATTTCACCTGCTATCTTCTGAATTAAAGTCCCAAGGTTGTACTGGCTTAGCATTTAGAAACAGCTGGAAGTGTACCAACTGATCACTCTCTATTTTACCTGTAATTACCAAATTCTATGGTTCTTTCCAGGAAACTTCTTAAGAGATTAATTTAGAGTTTATGGACCTTTAAAATAAAGTTACTGGTGTCTCCTCCTTCACTGAAAGGTTCATTCTCAGTGTGTGTGTGTGTGTGTGTGTGCGCGCACCGAACCTTTGAATTTTATACATTGCTGTTTAAAAACAGATAATTGAGTGGAGGGCGACTTTAAACTGAGGCTGGATTTATACTTGACACAAGAGGTTTGGTGACAGTTGTGCTAAGATTTAGGTTTTGATTGTAGTTCAGCATCAGATATTGGCACCACTGCAGCATGTAAGACCTGCAGTATACATGATCAGGCTGTATTGGACTTTATAATGCTCCCCACTGAGTTTACATTCTTTAATTCACATTCACAAAGTGCCATAATTGCGTAAATCAAAACTATAAATCCAGTTTAAGGTTAAAAAACCATCACAGCTTTAAGACCTTTGCTTACCATCATTAGCACTGAGATACTCTGGGTTTGAAGAAGCGTAGATGGGGCCACTTGGTCCTTGAGTTTGACTACAAGGAAAAAAAAAAAATATATATATATATATATAATGCTGGCAGAAAATGGAATAATAAGAAAATGGCATTGAACAGGATGCAATAATTGCGTACTTCTTCTTGAACATGACGAATCCCGCCACGGCTACAAACAGCAGCAGGACAAAGCAGATGACCGGGCCAATGACGATCTTCACAACGTAGAGAGGATCGCCTGTGTTCAACACATCCGCCCAGACAATGAGTCACGTTTCAGGAGAAGAACAAAAACAAGCTCAGTGTGGATCAATATGCTGCTGCGTGAACATAATCTGCCTCGAGCAACATCGGTAGCATCTCTTCGTCGTGTGATAATGGTAAAGAGGACTGAGTCATTCAAGGCGTCTGCATGTTTTGCGTGTTAATGTTCTGCTTTTACAAATGTTTCCATTCATTTCTTGTTCCAGATTTAAATGTCATTATAACTGAGGATGGAGCGTTAATTAAATTCCTTTTTCATAATGTTTTTTTCTGCATTTTCTGAATATATTTCTAAATCTTGGAATAGCAGGAGAATATGTAGGCTATTCATACTTGTATAAGGTCGGCATATTGTGCTGTAAGATGCCGGGGGAGTTGCGTACCACAATGTTTGATTTTCGGTTTATTAATTTCACGGGGGATGGGTCGCGTAAATGGCAAGACCGTAAACTGAACATTTCCCAGAGAATAAAAATTATCAAATTAATTTCCTACTTCACTAAGTCTTGGCTCGGTTTGTCTTCACGGCAGATGGGGACTTACTTGGGTCCTGGACGTAGAAGAACGTGGGCTCAGTCCAGGATCCGTTCCCAGCCAGCGACGTGGCCCGGATCCTCACCGTGTAGTTCCCAGGATGCATCACTTTCAGCTTGCAGCCGCGGGTCTCTCTGAACATGTTCCTCGACACGCAGTAGTGCAGCTCCTGCGGGAGAGAGAAAACGTCGAGGCTCAGGCGGTGGACGGAAACAACATCGCATGACAAACAGCTGCTTCATCATTTCCCAGTTTTAAATATCATGTTTAAAATAACATTTTGACTCATTTTATAGGAAACAGTTCCTTCTCCCATGTTTAACTGTTTCCACTGTGGAAACATCTGAGTTGTTTTTTATTGTTTTCCGCAGCAAATAACAATCTGCAGTGTCAGACAGATGTTTTGTCGACCTGTCTCCATGGCGTCTAAAACATGGTGCGATGCCAAAATGACTTCTTCATTTAGGTTATCAAGCAAATGACATTATTGAGAGCATAAGGCCAAATTTCAAAATACGAGCCGAGCAATAAGTATGGCCTCTCTTATTTGTCTGTGCTGCGTGGCCAGTTTTAAGATGGATACATTAAATTTGATTCTTGGTTAAATTGTGCTTCATTATGAGGCCGAGCTATTGTGTTTAATGAAGAAGGGAAATATGAAAAGTGCTTTCTGAGTAAGAGTGAGTTTATGTGCAGCGGTGAACTTTGAATGAACCCATATACTCAGTGACCCAACGACTCACGTACACCAGAGAAATCAAGGCATGACAGATGTGTTTGCAGATGTGTGTGTGGTGTGTTTCTTCACCTCAGAGTCTCCCAGTCTCTTGTAGTTGACCTCGTACAGGATGATCATGCCGTTAGGGGCGACAGGTTCCTGCCATGTGATGTGCACTGTGTTTTCTGTCACTTCGTAAAGGATGGGACCCACAATGTCATCTGCTTTGTCTGCGGAGAACAAAGACACATAGTTTCATGACTCATACAATAATACTAAATCAAAGAAATAATAAAGCTATCACTGTCTCTTTACCTTCAGGCATTGTGCGGGCGCTGACGTACGCCGCCATGCTGCAGCGGGACGGGTCGGTCGGGTGGTTGCAGGCGTGAATCTCGATCTGGTAGCTGGTGAAGTGCCGCAGGCTGGAGATGACGGTGGACTCCTTGGCGTGGACGGTGACCACAGTCTTGGTGCTTTCGAAGGTTTCCTCGTCCTCGTCGTCGGGGCTGTGTGTGCCCTCGGGCGAGCTGGGGGTGGTGGTGTGGAAGGGGTGCGTTCGGTTGGCGATGCCCATCACGGAGCGCCGCTGTCTCGAGCGTCTAGACAAGACAAGGCAAGTTTAAAGTGCTTTACATAATGCATACAGCATAAAATTTGAAAAACAGCACAAGACATTTAGAGGACAGAAGAAGATTTTAAAAGAAAAGAACGAAAAGGCATTTTTCTTTTCGGTTTTAGCTGAATCCCAAGTCCTCCTGTAACTTAAATAATGGAAGAATTAAGCTAAACTACTTGAACTGATCCTAATGACAGTACTTTGTGTGATGCCAAATACCAAACACAAGATGATGCATGAGAACCTTAATTTGTTGTGTGGGAAGTTAAACTGAAAACAATGTTGAACTGGATTGAGTTTGACAACATGAAGACAAACTAGAATTACGGCCTTGCGGTTGTATGCCTCTGCTAACCAGTCAAGTTGCAAGAAATATGGTCACAATCTTCCCTTCTGTCCAAGTGAACAACTGTCCCAAACTTGAAGAAATTCCCTCAAGGCGTTCCTGAGATATCACGACTACAAGAATGTGAAGGACAGACGGACAACTCGAAATAATAACGCCTAAAAAAGGCAGAAAAAAGAAAATCTAAAACCATTTGTGGCTTCACTCAAACCTTAAAAAACACTTTTCTTGAGGACAATGCTTGTGAACGACAACGCTACAGTTTAATTCTTAAAAGTCAATGCTGCGGTTGCTTGTCTTACTTGATCTCAAATACTTCGTTGTGTAGGTAATTCTCAAAGGTTTTGCGGTACTCCGAGTCCTCTTTCTCCTTCTTGAGCTCCTTGTCGGTTTTGGGACAGGCGCAGCATCGTGTCCCCTGGCCCTGCTCCTCTGTCTGGTTCCACTTCTGCTCCTCGTCACTGTCCACCTGAGTGGGCACCCGCGATGGCAGTTTCATTCCTGGTGGAGTGGAGTCAGACACAGCAACCAGAGGGGGAAGAAGAAGAAGAAGAAAAAAAAAAAATCAATCAGAGAGAATGGGATGACAGGCGATGAGTGTCTTATGCAGAAATATCCACGTAAAGACTCCCCCACACACACACGCCTGAGGGGCATGTCTGTCATAGTCATCTCCAGGTCCTCACCCTCTCACTGCTGGAGACAGATTACTAGTGACATGACCTCCCTGCAGACTCCCATCTCTCTGGATGTGTGGGAGTTACGGGACTTCAAAAGAGGAAAGTTTGGGCTGGGTTGCGTGCTGACATATAAGTGCAGTGATGGCAGGGCATCGACACAGGTCAGGGTGTGAAATAATTTAACTAAGATAACTATCTGAACTTTGCCTGAACCTGAGCCATAGTGAGGGGAAGTTTAGGCTGCATAATGCCAACTGAACATAAGATTCCTGCTCCTGATTTTCTCACTTAGTGGGTACAGAACAGCACAACAATGGCTCCGTTCATTGAAATGCACTCAAAAATAAAACAACCTCTACAGATCGTGTCTTGTTTTTCTGTTGCACTTTTCAGTGTAAAATCTCATCCTGCAGAGACACTGTGAACATTGAGCCTCAGACATTTTGCTGCTGTCATGTGGAAATGTTTGACTCCACTTTTGGTGATTACAATATTTTCATCTAATTACATGCCGCTCTGTGGTTTGAGAGGATTCATCCAGGGCCTCTACAGCTAATGCAAAATGAAAAAAATTACTATCATCTAGTTAAAAGCAAAGCCTCATCCAAGAGACCTCTAAAAGTGAGACTAAGTCAGACTCAAGTTATTTTATATGCACAATAAATATGCTTGGTTTCAAATATGTTAATATACTTTTTAGTTGTTTTTTTTTTGTTGTGGTGGATGTTGTGAAGATTGTGTGCTTTTGTTGTGTTATTTTATATATAATGTCGGGTCCTTGCATATTTAGGAAATCAAAATAAAATCTTGATGTGAATTATCTGTAAAAGAGAATCACAAAGTCATAACAGAGAATCATGGGAGCAAACTGGAATGGTCGATGGCTTTTCAACTAATGGTAGGCTGACAAAAGACGTTTACTTACTTTACTTACCTACTTACTTACTTTACTAACTTACTTAACTTAGTTCCTTGACTTATTTTACTTACTTAATTTACTCACTTTCTTTCTTTCTCTCTCTCTCTCTCTCTCTCTCACTCTCAGACACAGTTGCAGACACACAAAACCACCGAAACAGGCAGACACAAGAACAGCACGACCACAAACAATGCAGCTCACCCTTCTGACAGTAGTCAAACTTGTAGAGCTCGCTGGCTTCGGGCTGGCGCTGGCAGAAGACCAGGTAGTGAGTGATGTTGCCGTTGGGGTCATTGGGAGGTTTCCATTTGAGGATGATCTGGGATGAAGAGTTGGATGAGGAGATGGGGTCGAGAGGGACCGAGGGTTCTGGGGAGACAGCACAGAAATACAGAGGAAATGTTTAATAAGGATCAACTTTTACTGCCTGGTAGATATGAATCAACCTGAAAAATGAGTGAAAGGAAATAAAACTATACTTCCTAAAGCATACATATGTTTATTTATCTAGCTATAAATTACTTTATTCGCCCTCAAAACACAGTTAGTTGTGTATCAATGAAACAAAAACACAAAACACATCTTATAAATACAAAGTAGAAATGAGGGAAAACAGAAAATCCTTTATTACATATTAAAAATGTAGGTCTTGAAAAGGTCTAAATTCTCCTGTCATGTGAACCCATTCAGGATCTAAGTTTATGTGAATTTAATGTCAGTGGAAGAACTTAAGTGACCGGAAAAGCTGATTTTCTATAAGTAAAATAAATAAACTCTTTTTTTAAACCATAAGCTGTTGAGAATATTATATGTAACTACTACTAACTACTACGCAACTATTACGCTTGTAAAAATGTAGTAAATGCTGAAAAGATCCAATTTGATCTGAGTGTAGCTCATTAAGTTGAATAAATCTTAATAGTATAAATAGGGCAAATAAAGTATTATGAAACACAGTGTATATAGTTTTTCATTACATTAACGGGTGACTTTGAGAAATCTTGTGAACTGATTTTTCACTGAAAAATATCTGATACATTGGTGTCACAATTAGCAGATGCTCTACAGATTAATCACTGGGACTATTAAAAATAGCAAAGGAGAAAAGCAGTTTCAGTCTAACTTGGATTTCATGCTAGACTTCCTGGCAGGGTATTGCTCTGTGACCAGCAGCTGCCTGCTCTGGGTATTCCCCCCCTGTTTTTCTGTTTGGTAATTACACTTCTTCATGATTGTGTTCGCCTCATAATCAAATCAACTTGTAACATCAGTGCTGTCACTCTCGCTGCATAGGTTGTAATTTTCACATTTGTGGAAGGTACTTTCAAAAAATTACTTAATTCATTCATGGTTTCTTAGTTTAGTTCCTTTTTGTGTTTAGCTGCGGTTTAGATTTTTAGTTTCAGTTCTAGTTTTCCGTAGTTTTGGCACGAGTGGTGTTTTGTATATTTCCAATTTTTGTTGTGAAAAGATAAAATTCAAATTATTTATGTTAATTTTTTTAACATGCCTTCATTTAAACCTTTACCTTCTTGTCGAAAGTTGTGACTTTATACAGTTATTTAGTCTTTTTATACTCTTATTTTAGATCTATCTATTTAGAAAAAAATCCTTATTTTATTTTTCGAAACTTGAAGTGTTTAGTTTTAGTTCAGATTTATACTTACAAAATAAGGTGTTATGTAACATCTCGTTTTGGTTCTAGTTTAGTTTTGTAATATCCCTGACAAATGACATGCATCCTGTTCAGTGTGACTAAAAGGTTACTTGTACTTTCAAGTTGCAAAACAAAAGTACGATGTGACATTTATTTTTCTATTCTTAATTCAATCCTGCTTAGTGAAGACAGATTTACAGCACTAACACATGAGGCATTATAAACCTGAGTCACTGTGTGATTTGCAAAAGCAGGCTTGGAAAGTGGCACCAGCCACAAGTCGTATTATAACATCTAAATGTGTTTTTGATCTCCAACTTCCACCACATGTGGCCGGCTGATAAGAAAGCAGAAAAAGAGGTTACCAGCTACGTGTGGCTTCAGCACTGACTGGCATCGCCTCTTATCTGATGGCTGACGAGTCGCTTTTTTGGGTCGACATATGAATCAAGGTTTTCGAGTGGGAGGCGAACTAGGAGACACTTCACGTCTTAAAAGTATCCTGGCCTGAAGTGGGGCAACATCTCTGTGAAAACGGTGATAAAAATATCACTGAACAAAGGTTTACACATGTTGACATTTCTACATTACGGGAAGGGAGTGTGAGGAAGGAGTGGGCACACAGGGATGTCAGACCAAACCCTAAGGAGACGCAGAAACCTGAGCCTTGTTGTCACAGTGGTGTGATTATGTTGTCCCTGTTTCATGACGGTGCAACACACTGGTCTGACCGCATTGTCAGACTAAGTTTCACCAGGAAGCAGCTTATTGGTAATGACAGCTTTGCCCCTCTGACGAGGTATGCTGGTTTGACGTGACACAGACCGGGTAGAAAACAACCCTCCCCCGGCTGAATGACTGAGTGATGCGTCTCTGCTGGAAGCCTGTATCATATGAGTGAAGGTTGTCATATTTGATGTTGTTTATCAGAAAGGAAATGCACGTTGTGTAAAAGGAAGCCAGTTAGACGGGGCCATCATGACTACGATGAACCCAAACTGCACACAACATGCTCTGTGGGTGGCGGAGTACAATTAGGTTCTTCTGGGAGGAAGAGATTTATGATCGCTGCGTGACTGACTCATGCAGACACCTTGCACGAGGTAGTGCCCTGTAGGTCGGCGGCACCCCGGGCGGATCGTGCCATCTGTCTTCCTCTTCCCTGTACTTGTGCCAAGGACATTTTGGCAGCAGCCAGACTGACACACACACGGCACTGAATCCACCAGTCAGTGATAGTAACACCACAGGAAGATGATCTTAAAAATAACTGAGTGAACTGTCGGACAATCTGAGGAGAACCTGATTAAGATTTTTAAACCCACGTATAACTCAATATCTGTTTCACGATCATACTGTGCAAGTATGAGGGGCCAACAATTATCATGATATCACTTTTAATTAATTTAATATGTTAAGGTGCCCTGGAGAGCAAGAAAGAAAATATTACATCATATATTTAAAGCTATGGAGTTTCTACTGTGTTTTACAAACCAGAACATTTTTGATGTACGTCACTGAGAAGGGGCGACGTCATCATGTTCATGTGCTGTTTGGCAACAAAGTGCTATTGTAGATCTGCAACAATGGAAAAGTGCGGCTGTGGCCGTTTACATAATGACTTTTAAACATTAGTGACAAACAGTTACATTTTTCCTGATGACCAATCCCGGAGAGGAGATGTGTGTGTTGACTCCACTCTCAGCCATAACACCCGTCTCTGCGTAAGTATATAGAGACATTTACGTACGTTCAAAGCTCACTAATGGAAAAGTTATATGATTTTGAATATGCGTATGCAACTCAAATGCTACTGGAAAATGTCAGATATTCTGAATCAGACTGTCACTGTAGGGTTGGGGGAACCAGCGCTCATCAGACTGGAGCCAGTGTTGCTGACTTCAGTGCCAACAAGGGTATCTGTTGCTTTAGACTCTTAATTTTGCAAGAAACGACTGCAGGGCGGCATGTTCACAGCAAGAAGGTCCTGGGTTCGAGCCCTGGTTCGCCCGAGGCTTTTCTGTGCAGTTTGCTCTCCCTGTGCCTGTGTGGGTTCTCTCCGGGTACTCTGGCTTCCTCCCACCGTCCAAAGACAGGTTAACTGGTGACCCTAAAATGCCCATAGATGTGAATGTGAGTGTGAATGGTTGTTTGTCTCTATATGTGTTGGCCCTGCGATGGACTGGTGATCTGTCTTGGGTGTACCCCTCCTCTTGCCAAATGTCAGCTGGGATAGGCCTCCTTAACGGATGAGTGGTATAGATAATGGATGGAAGAAACCACTGCATGATGATAAAATAAGTTACCACCACAGTTCTGCTAAGTTAAATTGTGGCTTCTGGGAAACATACACTCAATATCTTTGTCAATTTTTGTGTGTTTTTTGTTGATTTTGTTGTTGATGCTCCATACTGTATTTTATGTGCAGATCTGATGGTAATATGTTGTTGCTTTGGCACCTGAACTCCTGCATCAATGCTGTTTTTGCATCATGGACCACAATGGAAATCAGTCTTGGACTTTATTGTGCTATGTGTTTGCCATAATGCAAACAAGCTGCTCCATTTAATCCCCTGAAAGTACCTGAAACTTTAAGTTTAGGAACTTGCCCTCACAACAAGGGAGGATACAATGTATTAATATTTAAGACTTAAACTACAACGAGTGTGTATTTTTTGAAGTGAGGATTCAATGAACAACACAGGAATCAGTCTTACTGGTGGCATTGGTGCGAACATAGATGATCTCGCTCTTGGCTCCGTGGACCTGGTGCTCGTCTGAGGCAGAGAGCTGGGTTTTCACCATTATGGCATATTGTGTCCAGGGCTTCAGCGGCAGTATGAGATGACCCGGTTCAAACTGCTCTTTGTCCCCCTCCGTGGCTCGACGTGGAGGGTCCACATCGGCGATCACCCAGCTGTTGGAGCCGCAGGCGTCCTGTCCATCAAACTCGGTTACGTTCTGAAAAGGCCTGTGTGTGTGGGGGGGGAAAAAACAATAGCAGCATCCAAATGAAAAGTGTATTATGTGCAGGTCTAAATTGTATTTCATTTGAGAAAGGATATTGGATTTCAGTTTGATGTTTTCCTGCAATTTATCATTGTATTTATTGGAGCAGTCATTACAAGAGAAGAGCTGCATCAACATTACTGAGGCCAGAGAGACTCTAAAAATGATGCTGGTTCAGAGAGAGAGGATATTCTAGGATATTTTCTGATGATTTTTGTTATGTCGCTCAGAGTCGTCATTATCCAATCAGCACCGTTCACCCGTTTCCTCACATTTTGTCTCCAGCATGGCGACTTAACAGAGAGAACGAATGCCTGGTCCATGCAACAGATCAGAGTGACAGTGCATTTTATAAATGCTGACGATCGTTACAGATCAAAGTTATTTTCAGCCCACAATCAAATGAGAGTTTCATTTAGGAGGTGACAGACCTGCTGCTCTGAGATGTAAAGTCATCACAATGACTCATATTAGTCATGCTGACTATAAAACACTGTCATATACAAGAAATTCAATGCTGTTCTGTACATTGTGCCAATTAAGTTCTAGTGTAAAAGGGGGATGCACCAATTTTACACATCAAAGTATATTTCCTGGTCCATGCTCTGCTGCATTGAATTCAACACTTTTTAAAAACTTCATCATGAGGCTGTGAGACAGTGCTTCAGAAGTGCAATGCTTAATCTGTGGAGCACTCTTTCAACCCTTAGCTCGCAATAACCAGAATACCAGCTCATTAGCTCAGAAACTGCTAAATGGAAATGAAACCCAAACAGTATTTTCCACCTGTAGGTGAGAAAAAGCAGTGGGAAGTAATCTTTGAAAAACACCCATCCTGTAAGAGAGGAGAACCACAGGGGGAACAGGGCACCGGATACAAGCTAAGCTGAACTACTTGAGCAGGTGGAGTGTGTGAGGTTCCTCAGTTACGAGACACATTGTTTTCAGATGTTAAAATGTTTCTCTGCAAGTGTTTTACATGAATCGCTACTCACCAGATTTAACTCAGCAACATGTTTCTATCCAGCCTTTTCTTATCTATTAAGTGTTTAAGCAGCTGAAAACAATATTAGTCTGGCAGAGATCCAGGTCTGATTGTGGCTGAGCGATGACTGAAAAAAAACAAAAAAAACAATCAACTTACGCTTCTTTGTAAAGCACCATGAATCCCAGCAGGTCTCTGAAGTCTGGAGGCCAGAAGGCTTCCCACTTGACCATTATTTTATCGCTCATGGTTCGGATCTGGGTGAACTTCAACACACGGTTCTCGCCTGAGAAGAGAGACATCGATCAATTAAAAGCAATAAACAGCAAATAAAATTTAAAGTGAGGTAGGTAATCATGTAAGTTTTTAAAACGCTGTCATAGGGAGGTATTAGTGAGGAAACATCTGCTTTCGTTGATTTAGTCTGAAAACGACCCAATGTCCTGGAGCAGCCGCCTACTCAATCACTTTAAGTAGATTAGGTTTAGATAAAAGACTGTTAGCCACCTTCCTAATTTAAAAATGAAAACAAGATTTAATGTGCCTCAGTCTTCAGCCGACAACCCAAATATATTTCTTCTACTTTATGTGCACATGTGAAAATCTGTCTTTGCCTTCAGCATGGCTGGACAGAGTTACGTAACTGTAGTACAAAACACTAACAGTTCAAGTGCTGGAGCTGAGTGGTATGGCTGAGGTAAGGATTCAATGGCACAATAGCATTTAGGATAAAAGTCTTCCTGCACACTGGGACTAGAGAGGGATCAAAGTCATCAACCAGGAGTCAGTGAACAGCTGGAGAGAGATCAAGGGGGCCCATTCACATCCGACACCAGAGACTATCCTTGGGTTATAATCTTGCCCCTAAATACAGTACAACCACCTGGTATCGACTATTCACACTCAGGCCATGTGATGACAAATAAGGCAGCTCCACTCATTCACACAGACCGAGAGGTGCAAGTAAGAGCTCAGGAAAAGGCTAGTAAGTGGGCCTTTGAGTTAAGCTTGTCACAGGCAAAGAATGAATTTCCATACTCAAGACTCCCTGTACACATTTGACATTTAAGGTACTTAATGAAGGAAAACTGGACCAACATGCAGCAATAAACGTCCTTTTCGTGCATTTGCAAGATTCATAATATCATGGTGGTGTCGGCCACAACATACAGATAATGACAAATTATAGTTACAATTATAGTTACAAGCCCATATAGTTAAATATCGGTCCCATGTCCTATATCACCATGTCTCCATGTTTAATGGTTATAAGTGAGTTTGCTCTGTTGGTTGTTCCTACTACACTGTGTCAGTAAAAGGTCTGCAGGGAGACGTCTGCAAACACAAAAGTACAGGAAATGACCATCATAACAATAAGCATGACTATGTTAGCATCTGTACCAGGGCCTGATTCTGTGTGTGTGTGTTTATTTCCTGTTGCCGTGGCAACCCCTGCAAACAATCAATACGTCCTCCAGAGTTTGAGAGTTCTCACATGAGGCCTGGTCTCCGTTGGTCTTGGAGGCGATGTCGTTCTTTACCAGCCGCTCTTTGGTTCCTGTCACCTCCTCCATCTTGCGGATCTCGGACATGCAAAGTTTGGAGTTGTAGTGGAAAAACATGCGCCCCTGCAGGATGGTAAGCTTGTGTTTGGACCAGTCCCAGAGCTGCCGCAGGTTCTGGTTGTCCAGGGCGTAAAATGAGTAATTCCTAGGAAAAAGAATGAAGATTGCATGAACATATTTTTCATGATACACAGAGGGAGATTCTTGAGTGACATGAGTAGAAAAGTATTTCAGTACAGTCACTCTACAATTTGCATCATGTGCCTATCCTCTGCCATTTCTACTGTAAGCGTAGCCCATTGTGCTACAACCGTCTTCCACCCTCGTCTGAATGAAGCCTCATATATGATTTGGGAAAGTCTAACCAAAAACAGCTACCACAGTAAGACGATCTGAAAAGGTCAGTCCTTCCGCTTTTAACTCATAATTACAGGAGGAGGCTCTGAAATGGCGAGGATGAGATGGGCTCAGAAGACGGGAGTCTCACCCGATTTCCTGCTCCTCTCCACGAATAACACGAAGCTTGCGGAAAAACGAGAGGGACACGAGGGCGTAGGAACGTCGCACTGTCAGGTAGCCAGTGATCTCCTCCAGCTGGCCCAGGCTGGCCTCCAGTTCAGCTGCTATGTTGTCTACAGAAAAAGAAAAAGATACAAGCCTTTAAAGTGACCTCTGAATCTGCAGCATGCCTGGTATATAAACTCCCACACAGCTGGCAAACAAACTGTCCTCTACTATTTCTGTTTTCAGTTTTAGGTTCATCTTTATCTTTTAAACCACAGTCTTCTTTTATATACAAAAGCCAAATAAAGTGATTAACCTATTTGACTTGTTCTGACATAAATATAATTGTTCCTTGTTCATTTATTCATACTTTCATGATCAAATTAAAAATATAGCATAAAAGTTGCAAATAATTTGGAAATCAAGTACTGCTCTTTATTTACTTTAGTTATGGGAATTTGTGCATCTAATTACTATTTTAAAATAAAAGTAAAAATATCCCACAAGCCAAATTCTGTTAATCTACAACTTGTTTACTCCTTTTTCTTATAAAGAAAAAAAGCATTTTCTAGCCATGTCAAGGACCATACACAGAATTAACTCATGCAATCCCTTAATATTTGATAGCACTGCTCCTGTGTTTTCTTTTTGTTTGTTTTATCTATATTAATTTTCTGTAATTCAAATAGTTCACAATAATCCTCTTGGGATTTACCTTCTTGTTTTCTAAGTAGTCTCACACTTCTTGCCTTTTAAACTTTATCTCATTTCATTTTATTTTCACGTTGTTTGGTTGCCTGACTTGCTTGATTCTGTGTAAAGTGAAGCTCTCTTCGCTGCTGTCTGTTGTGTGCTAAAATTTGATTAAACCAAACAAATCACAGATACTCACTTCCTCCACGCAGGTTGATGACCAGGCTCCCATTGAGGACAGTGCAGCCTCTCAGAGCCTGGGCTGCAGTGACAGAGTCCACAGTTTTCAGACCCATACACACCTTAGGACACAGCCCTGCACAGGGAGTGCAGTTGAGCCTAGAAAACAAAGGAAAACAAAACACTGAATATAAATATGATGTCTTTTTTTAGTGTGTTACTGTCATTTTGAACCTTCTTGGCCACCTCATGGCAGCAGAAACACGCTGTAAGCACTGACACATTATCACATTTCTATATTGAACACATAGCAAACAGCTGCCTGTTTACACATTCAGCAGACAGAGAGCATCAACTCCCGAGTGACATATCTGACTCTTTAGCTGCTAAATCCTCATCACTCACTGTGTCTGTCTGTTGTTTAGTGCTGAAAGTAGTGTATTGTGGGTTTCACAGCTTTACACTGAAAGCAGCTGCCCGTGGTCGAAAACAGTGACAAGAGTAGTGAGACTGAACCAAAATAGTAAAAACTTAAAAGCAAAAACAATGAGCTGAGAGATGCAAAAAAACTCTGCAGAGCTAAAGAGGAACTGCAGAGTCTCTGGATATTCACAGCTACAAGCGACACCTTTCACAAACAAGTCGTCATGTGATCTATTGCTTTATGATAATATTGACTAAAGCAGCTTTAAACGAGCTCTCAGCTGAACTGCATGCGTAACAAAAACACTCACAATTAAACTCCACTTACTATCACAAACTCCTGTTTTGTTTCAACTAAAAATGCACTAACCCTGACCTTTGACCTCGACAACCGAGCTAAACGTCCTGGCTTACATAATGTTTTCATAACAAGTCTCCTCTCATAACAGGTATATGGTCGCGCCTCTGTGTGCCAACCATATTAACCTATTTCCTGAAAAGCAGTCTGTACAGTCCCCACACTCATAATGCAACAAGTGCAAACTTTGATGGGGTAAAATCCAAAGTACACAACAATCTCTGCAGCCTTTCAGATTCACACAGCGGCCCGAGCAGACATCTTTTAGTGCAGACACGTGTTGCAGTGCAGTTTTTTTTTTTGTTTCAAATTGAGGGGATTAAATTGAGGATTAGACAACGAAGGGCTGTTTGCTTGGGGCCATTGTCCTAAGTACTAAATGTGCTAAGGTATTTTTTTGCTGCTGGTTGGTTCATGAGGTGAGAATGCCTCTGTTCAGCAACAGGTGAGTTAAGTTGGCGGGGCAATTACAGCATGTGGTGTGAATCTCAAATAATAGAAATGGGTGGCAGCTAATGTGCCACAGTTTTTTATTACATTGTCTAAGATAAATACATGATGAATATAAAACAGAAGTGTGTATTGTTGCAGCCATGTCGTACCACATGATGATACAATGGCCTCACACAAAAGAAAAACAGCTGCGAACATGTGTCTGTGTTCTGTGAATAAAAGGTTAAAGGAACTGTTTCTTCAACTGGCTCATAACGTCTATGATCTATTTTGACCTTTTTCCCCCCACTCTACAGTGCCACATCTGCACTTTCAGCCTAGACAGTCATAACGCTCTGGAGTGCACCGCTTATCTGCAGAGCACTTTCATTTCCACAGCTTAGTTTTTAAAGCCAGCAACGGGAGGGAGATGCCACCGAGAAGTGATAAGCAATAAGAGGAACAGAAAGAGAGCCAGGAGTGAAAAGGCAGAGATATGAGCACAACTGGGTTCATCGCAGGTCAACAGTAGCCTTGAGGTTTAGATGAGCGGGACAGCTGATTTAAAACATCTGCAGATCAACATCAGAGAGGCTCAAACATTATGTGGAAGATTTGAAATGTTGAGCTCTTTATCAGACAATATCTCCTCCACTTGAGCGACACCTGTGCAATATAGACCAAAAGAAATGATACAAGAATAAAAAAATATATTATAATACATAATATTTTCAAGATACACCGGTAACTGACCGGCTAGGGTTATTTTATATCAATGTGATTTCATTACTTGTAATGTTATTCATTTTTATAAAGCTTCATTGTAATTCATTTTTGGTTGGTTATTACCATAAACTCTATATCTATAAGTGTGACCACTGAATAATCAGTGAGGACAGTATCATAAAAATACAACTGTAAACTGCAAATATCTTATCTGAGCATGTAAGAACACAGAATGTTATTAAACCAGAAGTTGCTGATCTCTATTAAATCATATAATAATCATATAAAGAATGATTGTGTATTGTATTTAATGTCTGATGAAGAGCTGCACAACTCAAAATGTACCTGTTGCTTTAAGAGCTCAGCACTTGTTGCACGTGTGTGCAGCAAAAGAAAATCAGTATCACTCTTTCCCTCTTATCAATCGCTGGGGTGCACTTGAGCAAGGCACTTTACCCTTATCTGCTCCAGTGGAGCTGGATCTGCTCAGAGAGTCCCACTAGAAACCTCTCTGGTGTAAATGCAGAGTGTGTAACTCCATGAATGTGAAGCTGCATGATGCTCAAACAGAGATTATGTGCTTGGCAAAACCCTCAGTGGATAAATAAAGGTTGAAAACACACACGACGACACAAACGCCGCAGCGGTAGCACAACCACTTTTCCTTGTCATCGCTGTTGTCAGTGACAGACTGCCTGGACTTCGCTGCAGCAGTTGCATGCCAGACGGACCCTCTGTCTCTCTGCACATAGCCACAGGGAGTCAAGGCACAGCACCTTTGACAGTCTGTCCCGAATGTCTCTCCGACTCCTCTGGTGTTTAACCTCGAGCCAGTCGACTGTGTTGTAACTGAAAGACAACAAGTCTTGAAAGATCCAGCTGCGGTTTCAACCTCTGCCTGAGCAGGATGATCAGGGCTGTCTGAGGCGTCTGTGCTCGACAGGCACGCCCACACTAATCAACAGGCCTGTCACGGTCAATGAAGGTGTCAAAGCGATTAAGGTCATTGGCAGGTCAGCTCACAACTGCAACACCCTTCTCTAGAGAGGGAAGTCTGTTCAGATTTAACAAAGATGCACGCATAACAAGTTGTAAATGACAGATGTGCGGAAAAAGGGGGAAAAAAACACTTGCACATTTGCCTATAGCTTGTACACTGCACTGCAGACACCAGCATTTGGTAAATAGCAGTTTTGTGGAGAAAGTGGGCGACTAAAAAAGATGTAGCAGACAGATACAGTCTCAAAATCAGACACACACGTCAGCCATCGTACTGCGCTGCATCACTTTCACTTAGCTGTCTGCAGTCTCCCACATATAAAAAAAGAAAGAGTGTGTACAGAGTAATGCCTGACCCTTAGCTCCTGCGCTGTCATTCTTTGTTACAAAAAACACAATGACAAGCAAAACCAATGCATGAATCTATGCAAGATTGTAGTATTTTATCAACATGTAAGACTATTTTTTAATGAAATTTGACGCTGAATTCGTTCATTTATTTAATTTGAAAATTGCTGTTCATGGAGATGTCTTTAAATGTCTTGTTTTGTCAGATCAACAGTCTAAAACAAAACAACAGTCACTGTTTACTGCAATATAAAGCAAAACATCAAATCTGAGATATTTCATCAATCAGCAAAGTAGTTGCTGTTTAATTTTCTGTAGCTTAACTAAGCTTTAGTTATTGTTTTCTAAATGTTCACTGTTGTATTATTTGTTCTCACTGGACTGCTAAATGACATCTTTTGTGTATAACTGTCTTCTCTAAAATCAAAAGTAAAACTTTGTATCTGTTGCATGTCTGTTTATTCATTCTACCTTTGGAGTTACACACACGATCACAGCCATGACACAATTTAGTCTCCAGGTTAGATACACCAATCAAATGATTACTGCATAATGCCTGGGAGTCTTTTTAAATTATAATCAATCTGTAGTAAGCAAAATGCATTCATAAATTAAAGTGCTATTTTTATTTTTAGCACCCTCAACTGGTACGTTTTTAGGGAAATTACACACGTAGGAGAATCAACAAGTTGACAAGCTCCTACATCAACGTAAAGGCCCTGGATTAAACTCTGACCTGTGTGTGTGTGCGTGTGCATGACGAATATATAGACAGCTTCACTGATCAAACATTGTTCCTTCAGGCCATTAAGAGCCCACCAGACCGGTACGAGTGTCCACTTACGATGAGGAGTTGATGGTGGTGTAGCCGGAGGGACACTCGGGGATGCAGGCACCGTTGTGGATCACGTACTCGTGGCAGTCTGGGCTCTTGCTGCGCTCCTTCTCCCGCTTGCACCCGTTGTGGAGATCCTGGCAGAAGGCGAAAGAGACGCAGCGCCAGCCCTTGTAGGTGAAGTGGTTTTCAGGGCAGCGCTCCACACAGTTACCCTCATGCTGGAGGCCGCGGCAGGCCACGCAGTGAGCAGCCGAGCTGGGCTTCAGGCAGCCGCCCAGGCACTGGTCGTGGCAGCACTGGTCGTCCTTGGTGCAGGCCCGGTGTTTGCACTGAACGGGACACACTGCAGGTAGGAGAAGAAGAACAAGGTCAGGTTAGGGAGAGAGTGCATCGATGAAACAAAGGTGAAACAGAGGGTACGGCTTGAAGTAAAGGAACAGAGACAGGAGACTGGAGCTTATCACCATCTACACACCTATATGTCATTTCAGTCCCCCATTTCAGCTATTTTACACCTTTACTTGATAGCGACAGTGGAGGCAAGACAGGAAAGGTGGGGAGAGCAAACGGTCCGGCCAACTGGGAATCGAACTGGGGACTTGCTGCTCAAGTCGCCCTGACATACGTGACTTTAATCAGTCCCCAATGACAGTACATGTTTATATATTTAACGCCACAGAAATCTCATTTGGTCATATCTCTCTGTCAGCAGGAGTGAAATCTGTCCTCACTGCAGTAGTCAACAGCCCAGAGGACCATCTGCCATTGGCCAGTGAGCTCACTGAACACAAACAGCAGGGATCCAACACTCGTTGACAAAAGACAGGCACTTCTCCAGACGGCTTGGTGAAAGTGAGACAGAGAGGAGAAGTGGCATTTCAAGCATACAGTGTTTTGCAAGTGAGACACGTGCAAAGTTCAGCTTTGCTTGGTTTCGTTCTTCTTGTTATGGAGGCTTTGTACATTTGAAGCTCATTTAATGAAATAAGAAAGCAGTACTGTATGTTGGGCAAGAGCTATTACACAAGAGCTGGGAATCAACCCACATAACATCATAACAAGACAAGAAGACCTTCTTCTGATAAGTACAAATCAAAACATCTGTTTGGATATGGAAAATTCCATGTTGTGTCTAGTCAATTGGTGCAGAATCAACAGAAAATAAATTTAAAAATACTTTTTTTCTTTCATTCCTGTGGTCCCACTGGATTTATTTGCAGCTCTGAACAGATTTTGAGACTTCTACAAATATCTATTTCCCCCACTTTTCAGTCAGTTTTTCCATTAAGAAGATTTCTTCAATGATAACTCATCACTGGTCCTTTGTCAGCCGCAGTACCTCCCCACAATTCCTCATAATATGTCTCTTCCCATTATACTTTATTCAAAGAAATTACATTTATATCTAGTTTATATCCCTATCTTTTCGTATCTCCCAAAACTGTAATCAAAAATGTGTTTACTGTTAATCAAGAAAGATAAACTGATGAAAATAATCCTTGGTTGAAGCCGTACAGTTGATGCAGGTGTTGTACGGCGCTGTGCCACAATTGATAATATCGAAATATTCTCACATCATTACAATGATACATGATAAACACTGATGAACTTCTAAGCTCGTGGCTGCAAAACCAAGGGTATAAACAATGTAAACCATGTCTAAAGTAGCTGAACAAAACTAAAGCACAAGCCTCTTTCTAGCAACATGGACACACAAGCTCCTTGTGAACAGGCAGAAGAAATAAACACTGACAGAAGGATACAGTGTCCTGACAGTCACACAAACACAAACAAACGGTGATGTTTCTGGGGCATAAACATGATCAACTAAGCACAAAGACGTGAATTTGTAGGTGGGCTGTTTATGCATACGTCTGCATGTGTGCTCACTTGTAAATAAGCATGTTACGTAACAGACTCTCAATACTGGCAGGTGTGCGTGTGCGCGTTTGAGTAAACCACAGTTTATGCACGTGTTGTTGTCCCATTGTAGGTGCGAGGACAAGTGTGAGGCTTCTCAGAGGTAAATACAGCGGGCTGACCCGCCTGCTGAGATTAGCTTCTCATCAACGAGAGCCAGATTAAGATCGTTCAGCAGCACGGGAGATAATGAATCACCGAGGTTAGGGGCAGGCCACAGGTCAGATCGTAAATATGTGAGCATGTGTGTCTTTTATGGGTCTGAACAAACATTTAGCCAAGTAAAAGAAAGGCCGCATTTGACGTTTGGGTGCTGTACTTCCAATTATAAGAGACGGTGAGTCTCAATAATCAGTTATTCTTTGCAGCTCTCTTTTGTTTAAGCATGACTCAGTAAATATGTGTCCAAAACTGCTTGGCTTCATTAGTGTCATGAGGTCAGCCCTTAAATCAACAAAACAACATGGACTCCCTGTCCTCTCACATTAACAGAGCCGGGCTCTTGAAGCGCATGAAGAGTGTATGTTTGCGGAGGGCAGCAGCAACATGAGAATGGCAGTGAGAGGGGGAAGCTAAAGGGTGCACACACTGCTAGAAAAACAAATGATATAACCACCTTTTATCTTCGTCAGTCCACCAGCCTCAATAATCTGCCCTCACAATGGGATTTACAAACACACACACACACAGACGATGATTTCCACACTGAAAAAAAAAAAAAAAAAAATCATCTCTTTTTCCTTCCACCCCTAAAGTTCATTTCAAAAGCTGCCCTTCAACTCTTTCCTCAAATGCACACACACACACACACACATACACACATACAAAAAGCTGATGTTCATCTCAAGGACTTGATCCTGCAGGCTCCAGCTGCAGCACAGGCCCAGCAGCAGATCCACCTCAGCTTAGCTAGACGTGTTACGGCTGTAGAAGCTAATATTCAAATGGCCTCTCCAAAAAAAAAAAAAAAAATCATCTCTTTTTCCTTCCACCCCTAAAGTTCATTTCAAAAGCTGCCCTTCAACTTTTCCTCAAATGCACACACACACACACACACACACACATACAAAAGCTTTGCTGTCTGATCTCGCTGACTCCTGATCCTGCAGCAGGGCTCCATGCCGCAGCACAGGCCCAGCAGCAGATCCACCCTCAGCCTTAGCCAATGTGTTGGCTAGCTGTAGAAGCTAGCCATTCAAATGGCCTCTCCCATCTCCAAGGAAGACAGGCACACGGTTTAACCCTTTGTATCCCTCCTCTCCTCTCCTATCCCCCTCTTCTCTTCTCTTCCCTCCCCAGCCAGCAGCAGGAGCAGCAGTTAGAGGTATGCAAAAAAAAACAAAAAAAACAACACAAGAGCCACATGGTAACAGGCTGGGGCTGTACTGCACTGCTCTTTCAGTCCTCTCACCACCACAAATCGGCTGCTTTTATACAGATCTAAAGCACAAGCAGTACTTAAGCACTTCTGGTTTCTTTTTTATCGTGCATATAAATCTTCAGTGGACTAAAAGAACACAGAACCTCTGAATTTGTATTCATCAGTCCCTTTTCGAGAGAAGCGTGGTGCTTTGTGAAGTAACGGGTTCAAACTCCTGCTCAGACAATCGTGTTACGTGTGTCAGTATTGTGCTGAACAGCTCCGCGCCTCAGGTGACGAATCATGCCTCATCATGTCTTCAACTCATTACGAGTTTTTACAGACTTCAACGGCCCAGGAACAACTGAAAAATTTCCATACAGATCAAGTTTTCAATGTTCACTTGCCATGTCTTAAATGTGCTGATTTTCTGCTTTTCTGTTTTGCATCATTGTAAATTTAATATTTTTAATATTATAATATAATATTTCTCATTTCACTTTTTATTTGACATTTTATAGGCTCAACAATTAACTACATTGCAGTTTCATTTGGTTTAAACTGAACTGAAATGATTGGTGATGGTTCCAGCTTCTTAAGCTTCTTCCAGCTTCTTAAATGTAACAATTTTCTACTTTTCTGTGTTTTATATAATTTCAAATGGAATATCTTTGGGTTTTAGGCTGTTGATCAAACATGTGATGGCCATTTTACTTTTAATAGAATAAATTTTCGATCCACAGTACAGAGTACACACTCATTCCGTTTATCTTTGGCCACAGTTAATTTACTATTGAATTACTATTTCTCTATTTTGCACAGCTATGCACTTTTGTCCATAATGTGATTCTACCTCACACATTATTTTTCTATTCACTTACTGTGTATTTATTATCTTAACTATTTTAGTTATTTTAGTTTTACTTATACTTCTTCTTTCCTAATTGAGAATTGAGGAATTGTAACAAAGCAATACCCCTACAGGGATCAATAATGTTTTTCTGATTCTGAAATGGCTGATCAGGGAGTAATTGAAAAATTGATAATAGAAATAACCGTTAGCTGCAGCCCTTGTTTAGGTTTAAATGTTACATGTCTGATGCTTAAACAGAGTGACCAGTGGGTGCAGACTTTTAGGGGGAAAAAAATCAGAGGTTAATGTGGGTCAGTCCATTTCAGTGACTGATGTCAAGCTTCAGACATGCACTGAGTGCCACCTGAGAGAACAAGCAGGCAACCACTTTCATGAAGCACCAAAACAAACCACTCACTGTCCAAAAGATTTGCACACGTCAGTTTGCCAACCTACTGACGTAGGTTAAAATCAATGCTGGTGGTTGATCCTAAATTAGCTGCATTATTCACAATTAGACATCACAGCAGCTTTTATAATAAAAAGAGTGACCACACTGAAGGAGATAGACTTGTTTCTTGTGTACTTGTCAGAAATGCTTTCAGGGTTGAGACCCTGAGGACCTTTGAGCGTGGGGCCACCCCAAGCCATCTTTGATCCCCCAGAGCGAGGGGGACGCTGAGGAGGCAGTTTCAGGGGAGTTTGTCATTCTTTCCTTAACGACATGCAAATCTCTAAATACAGGCCCCAGTTTCTTTATCATTATCATGATTATTACAGACCCTGCAGCTAACAAAGTTCACAAAGAGCAGAGGTCTTTTCTCACTTAAATCTGTGTCAATTAGTTCTGCTCAGTTTGGGTTAGGTCTTGTCAGCATCTCCACTTCTTATCTTCTATTTGTGCAAAGTAAAATCACTTGACAACAATAAACCAAGGTTTTTTGGTTTTTTTTGGGAGGCAAGTGCTAGGTCGGCAGTTGGACTTAGGTCTGTTCATGACTGGATACAAAAAAAGTCTTGAGGCTGAATGTGTGTCTCAACTCTTTTTCCTTATTACAGCGTTTTCTCTGGCACACTGGTCAGTGCCTGTCTGATCTCTTGTCATGCAGTTTGTGCAAAGTGCGGCAGGATCACATGAAGGCCGACAAGTAAACCGCAGAAATGCCTGGCTCTTTAGCTCATTAGAAGAGGTTTCACTCAGACGGGGGTGGGGGGGGGGATTGGGTGCAGAACCACACAACAAGATGCTCAGTCCTCAAAGCCCGAAATGGACAACAACAACAACCCAACACTACTCCAGGCCTGACAGAGACGAATACACCCTGTCAGGGGGGGATGCCAGCTCTGGAAAAGAGGAGGTGAGGAAACAGATCCGTGCAGCCTGCCAGCCAACGCCAAGCTCCGACAACGTGGGGTGTCGACAAGCCAGAAGAAATCCACATCGCTCGTGAGGAATGACACAGTTCACAACAGCTCCTTGTCTGCTGTTCTGCAACCACCACACAAACTGTGCAAAGAGATTCCCATCTTTGTTGTTTCTACCAACGTTAAAAGGCATGTCAGTAAGCAGTTAGTGATGTGTTCGTACGAGTGACAAGGACAGTAACAAAATACACTGTGCCCTGAAAACTCAGGGATTTCTGCCTAAAATTAAGAGCCTCTGTACTTTTCATCAACCGCAATCCTCCCTAAAATCATTTAGTGGTGAGTTTTTCCAGGTTCCTTTTAAGGGAGCGATGAAACAACAGCAGATTCAGGCGTTTTGTGTTGAGATCATATTAGACCCCAGAAAATGCCAAACAGGACTGTAGCGGTGCGCTGGTTGGTGATTAAAATTCCACGGCCATGACAAGGGTAGTATTTAGTTTCTTATAAAAGAAAGTTTTTTGCTGAAGGCCCAGAAGAGAAGAATCCAAGTAAGAACAAATAAAAAGCTTTCGAAAATGGTGATCTTTCAATGTTTCCACACACTGATTTCTGTCAGAGCAGCAACTTGAGGACAGAATAAATGACCAAGTTTGATATATGTCTCAAGTGTGACATGGATTGCTTGGCACTCGCTGCTTGGTACAGCTGACCGGATATTTAGGGATGATGAGGTCATGCATGAATTATAGGAAAGGCAAAAAGAAAAAGGCACAAACCTAATTCACTCATGCAGTAAGTGTATTAAATTAGATAAGAGAATCCTTTCTAATCAATCTAAATCCCCTTTAACTGACACAGAGCAATGTGAATACAATTAATAATTCTTGTCATTTTAGAATAATTAATTTCTGAATAATCATTACAGTCCATCAGATGCATGAATCAAAAGTTCCAAAAGGCTGAGGTGATGTCTAAAACCAAAATATATTACATTTTCTAATATAACATAAGAAAACAACCAGTTTCAACTCACAAAACCAAACTTTCTGTCAAGTGATTAAGTGCTTAATCAACTAACTGTCTCAATAGGAGATGTATAAGAAACAATCCAAGTGAAACAACCAGTGGTTACTGCTCATTAAGACATCTGCATACACCTGTTTTACCCACTTGGGGAATTTTTTGAACCATGGTACACATGCAAATTCAAGCTTGTACAATAAATACCAATTGCTTTACGGTGTTTCTGCTTTCTAACGGTTGTTCCCAACTGGCTACTTCTTTTGTTTCTGTTGAACACACAAAAGTTTTGTTATAACAGACGTGCTGGTCCAAGTTCACCCACCTGTATATGCAGCAGGGGCTGAACCTTCACTTCATTCACTGCAACAATGTTTTTTAAATGCATTCAGTAAACAATCAGAAGTGATTATTTTTCCTGCTTGGTAGAATCCTTCAAGCTGTATTTTTCTGCCAGATGGTTTTTGGAGTTTAAATTTTTTTTTAAACCTTTTTTTGTCAAATGAATCGAATGACAGACACTGAAAACACAGAAAATAGTCTGGGTAACTTCACACTGATCTCACAGTGGATGGTGCATAATGATATGATATAGTCTCACAACTCCTCTCAATACACTGTGCTTTGTTGCCCTAACATTTCCTTTACCTGGCATTCATTAGGCTGCTATATAAGGAACCTACAAGTCCATGTACAGGAGACAGACTGAAAAATATAAACCAGACATCTGAGCCTTTTTTCCTTTGTCCAATGTAAATAAATCTTAAGCATTTACACCTCTCTATCACAATCCATATCCCTGACAGTGCCCTTAGCACATCGTCTCTTTCCTCTCTAGTAGTGGGGAACAGATGTTTAATATATATACACATGTACATCGTCCCCACTTCTATTTCCAAACATGTCTCTACCTACTGCAGCTCCGTCTATACCGTCAATAAGAATGAGACGGCAACAAATGAAGATGGATGGATGGCGGGAAATAAAATTAACAGTGAATCAGTTCATCGCGTGAGTGACATTTAAATCGAGGTGTTGACTTTGAAAAGAGTCCTTCACAGACAGGAGTGAACGATACAATATTAAATTCTCAATAAAAACAAATAACTGACCCATGCCTGATGACGTTTAATTACACGATAAATTAATTACTTTGTTATGACTCTGGCAGCCCCAGGCTTTGTTGACTGAAGACAAACTAGATGAACATTTCACATGTCTGAGTTTGGGTTTTATATGAGTTGAGGATAATTACCTATCATCAAATATTTATCAGTACAAACAACCAAACTCGGCCCGATGATAAGAAAAAAGCTGCACGGCTTTTTGGAAGGCCTGGAGACATGAAGGGAAACATTTATTAAGAAGTGAAAACAGCTGACTACAAAGCAGAGCTGAAACAATTTGTTGATTTACTCAACATTTTTCATCAATCAAGTCATTTATCACACAGAAATACACTCAGGTTTCCAGCATCTGAAGATATGAAGGTTTGTTCTTCACTGTTGTTTTAAATCATTGTAGAGCTGAAATGATTAGTAATTTTCCAAGAAGAAGTCTTTAACATTTGCTTGTTTCAGCTTCTCAAACATGAGCATTTGCTGGTTTTTCTTTGTATTATATGAGTATCACTGGTAAACCAAACATCTTTGGGGTTTGAACTGTTGGTCAGACTAAACAAGACATTAAATATGCTACTTTTGGCTCTGGGACATTGTTGGTTGCAGCTCTGTATCTCACTGTAAATTATGTAAATGAAAAGTACCTTTGAGCTATTGGTCAGAAGTTTAGAGATAGTACCTATCTGTGAAGCTGTGATGGGTGTTTATTACTAGTTTTGGACATTTATAGTCTGATAAAAATAACTGACAAATTAATCGATAATGGAACTAATAGTCAGTGTCAGCCCTTAAACAAGAGAAGACAGATGGAGGGCTGAGATTTGCCTCATCTGAGCTGTGTCACTTTTCTTTTTGTTGTTTTTTTTTTAAACTGACAGAACGATCCTAAGAACAGCATGAACAGGTGTCACTTCTAAACCTTATCTGGTTGATTTGGTCTTGGCAGACATAGAAAACTCAAGGCACATTATCAGTCGGGACTGGAAATTAAATACTGTGACGTCTAAATGTTCAATCATGCATGAAAATACAGACTAGTGTCTGACACAGAAACCACCCATGATCAATCGAATTCAAATTAAAGCTAAATTAAGTGCGTCAAGGAAAAATAATATTGTGGCCTAAGTGTGACAGAAAATCAGCAGCTAATGACCTGGGATTATTTGTCTAATTTTTTTCCCGGTGGCCCCTCTGTCAGCTGGTCTGACTCAGCAGCAGCGATGCTCGGCTGAGACAACTCAGGCAGCAACAGGAACCGTAAACAATTTCATTAACTGGCCTCGGCCTCTGTTAATAGGACAAAAACACACAAACAACATGGGAAAGCACTTTTTGTTTTTAATGTCGCCCTGCTACCGCTGTCATCTGAAGGCAGGATATCCAGTTTGTCCGTGACTGGAATAGAAATGATAAACACTGTGCACTCATTGATGGGCAATTACACTGCCTGTTTGACAGGCAAGTGACGCACGCCACGGCCTTGAATCTTCATTTCCTTCCAGGGGCTCAGTGTCAGGCTGAGACAATGACTACCTCTGTGGTTGACCTAAACTACTTATTATGACATCAAAAGCATTTGTGTCATTAATGCAACATCACACCAAGGTTTGGCTGCTTTAAAATTTTAATTTTAACCAACATTATTAATCGTCTTACTTAAAGTGCAGCAGTTCACGGACATAATTAAGAAATATGAGCAGGGAGAGGGTGATCGTAATACCTGAGTCACACAGGAAGGTCCTTAATCCACTTCTGTAGGAAATTTGAGTTTCTAGGACAGAGTGAACGGTAAGTGGGCTTCTGAAGTCTTTATTTCTCTGACATTAAATTTCTAATTTATAGTTAATTTATGTATTAAAGGACACAAGTAGGAAGCCATAGGTTTTGCAGCGCTGGATAAAAATAGTTCCAACAGTACCAACAAAAAGTTATGTAGAATAAAAAGAAAAAGTGAGAAGTAAACATGACCGAGGCCAAGACAAGAGATCCATTTAGACAACTCCACTGGTTTGGCATCACACTCCCGAAACACTGCTGGACTCATGATGGACAGTTTAAAAAAAAAAAAAAGGGTCAAAATCGATGCAGAAGGACCACAGATTACACAGTTTAGAGGCAGAGTTTGGCCAAGGTTATTCTTTGTAGCTACGATAGCCACGTCCCCTAAACGCCTCACATGCAGATTACTAGTAGATGGTAGCTAAGCAGCTGCACACAGAGAAGCCTCTCGTCCACACTATCGCAACTTAGACAGGTGTGTGATAAAAAATTTGTTAGTTTGAAAAGAAATTTCAGATTCAAATGAAAGATTTACCTAAGTTGAAACGATTGATTTTATCTATCTGGGAAGATCTTAATCTACATGGGGACACACCCCAAATTCAGACTGTGTACGGGAAACGCTGGTGTTATCACACAAATAGAAATCTTGTGTCCTTGGAGTACAGTAAAAAAAAATCTTTAAGGCATCAAAGTGCCTAAATCTATCACATCTGAGTCCCTGAATACCATTTTCAGGAACCATGACATGATGGTTTTCATTTCTTTATTCATTTGCAGCCTTGAGTACAAAGAAAACAACAATATTAAGGCTTGACGCATCAGTTCCATTTTGTAGAGTGAGGTGTTATGATATTGGACAACAGTGATATTTTGTACTGAAGCACACGCACGCACACCGCCGGCCAACAGACAGTGAAAAAAAAAATCAGTACAGGTACAATAGATTGCCATGACAACACAAAAAATATTTACCCAAAATCAAACAAACCTTCTTATTTAATAGAGAAATGACAAAACAAACTTATAAAACATCTGGATCAAAGTTGTGAGAGTAGATTAAAAAAAACCCCATGAGTCTGATTAAACCAGCAGCCTAACAGCAGTGAGATGCTGTAAATTGGACGGCTATAGTGAGTGTGAGCGTGTACAGCGGTGAAGAAACGCCTGTCGGCCCAGCTTTAACAAATGCCTGAAATGTCTGGGATTCCATGGGAATGGCTCCAGTAGCTGAACGGCAAGGGTTCGCAGGGTGCAGCTCCACAAGACTGAGTGCCAGAGCAGTTAAGTCAGCTCAAAGGAAAGGACTGTGTGTGTGTGTGTGTGCAGGGGGGTCTTAAGGATACCAGAATAAGTCTCTACATACTGAACCGCGACGAGGGAAGATAGTCAAGGTTGGAAAAAAAAGGAGGGCAGATTTTTACGACTTGTAGACAGTTGTCTGATCTTGTCTGGTTCCTTTTTTCCTCTTTTCGTGCCTGATTACAAAGCAAACTTTTGCAGTAGAAATTAGGTCAAACGGGTGAGAATTTAACAAAAAAAAGTGAAGTATTTTGTGCCGTTTTTGTCGTGTCATGCGCTGTAATCTACTGCATAACATGAGTGCTGGGTAAAACATAAAGTTGGTTTGTGTTTCAAGTTTTGCTGTGGCCAATTCAAACAAGCTTCAGCTCTGCAACTTTATTTTCTTTCTTTCTTTTGTTTTCAACACAGCTCTGCTGAGCTCAAGACGATTTTATTGATGCTTCTCCACCCTGATGTGTTCTTATTCCTTGACAATTTTCGCTCGCCTTTGTGAAATGTTTATCTACAATTCTTTTTTCCAGGAAAAGGTCCAGTTGCCCTCACTTCAGCTTCTTGGATAACCATGACCTGGTTGACTGAGAATTTTCACAGAAACATTTCTTTTCTGTGTAGCTCTTTGTGACCCTGGTTCTGAAACCTTTTATAATTTTAAATCTCCACATGTAAAAAAAAAAAGAAAGAGGAAGCTCCTCTATCTGAGGCCAGCAAAGAAACCAAAAAATGAAAGACAAATAGCTCACAGATGAATTGAGCAAAATGTTTGCGCAGTGGAAACAAATAAAGAAAGGAAAGGAATTCAAACATGATGCCAGGGTTTGTAATGCTTCTTTTGGACAGAAAAACATACATCTAATAAGAAAATCTATGTCCAATACCTTGTAATAAACACATTGGCCACATGTGCACGTGCAGTATTTATTGTGTTTGGATGACGTTTGGTCTAATTCTCTGTGAGACAATAGATGTAATAAAATCACAGCAGTCAGTATTGACGACATGCGACAGCGAATGCGTTTTGCACGTTGTGAGAAAGGTAAAGTAAGTTTGTCGTATCAGGAGCTTTGAAGGTATTTTCATTCAGTGGAACAGCTGTTAACGCTCAACAAGGATTTAATGTCCTTTGCACGCGAGTCTACATTTCCTTTCCACCTTTGTTTTAGTGTGAACGCAATTAAATTTACTTCTCACCGCTGTCATGCAGAAAGCTGCGGATTTAAGCTTTAAGGTTGAATACTGTATAGACGATAGAGGAACGAACGGGGGCCTCGAACAAAAATAGAAACAGTAGGAATGATTCATGTGATGGGAGAAGGACAAGGCTGGCTTGGCTTTCAAACACAGTTCATGTTTTAGAGGCAGTGCTTGAGGCAATGAATACATAAAGCCTCATCAGGCTGTTGAGATTGGCTTGCACCAGGCCTCAACATGTCAGAGAGACACCCGAAGAGCAGAGTCCTTATACCAAAAAAAAAAGAAAAAGACGATATAATAAAGCTGTAGTTTCTTCAAAGTTTTGTCACGGGAAGGGTTACTTCCATCTCAAAATAATAAAGCCCAGTAACAATATCCTCTTATTTCCCCACAGACAGATTTACTAGTGACTAAGTTTGTCCTCCTTCCTGCCTTGCTGACCTCCACAGGTCACCCATCAGTATTTTGGTCTCATAAAAGTGTCTGCTGCTACCGAGGGCGCACTCTAGGCCTGCGTGTCCGTTCATAACCTCGGAGAGGAAGCAGACCAACAAAGACAGGAAACAATTGGGAAGAGCACTCCGTGAACTTCTACGACCGCCATTGTTCGGAGTGAAAAAGGATCGCGGTTGGCGCCAGCGTCGGCCGTTGCGTGTGGGAGCCGCGACAAGGTCGACGGTAGAGGAGAGCCGAGGTCAACGGTGAAGCGGGACACCCTCCCCTCCCCTCACCCTTCCTCACCTCCGTAGTGACTGGTGACCTCGCTTTTCCTTCCGATACGGGCCCCGGTGAATGACTGATGTGTTCATATCCACGATTACACCACAGTGTTACTCTCCCGTTTCCTAGCAGCAAGACTAAACAATAGCCGTTCACTCTGTCTGCACACACACTCGCAGAGGTTATGTCCCCTGTGTGATTTATAGTCCATGTCTGTGCTGCCCTTATTCACATACACACACTGACCCTGACAAATCTCCAACTCCATCTTGTGATTGGTGGACAGATGTATGTGATGTGAGCCAAGAGTAAATTTAGGATCTTCATATCAAAGGTCTGGCACCAGGTCCTCACCTGACCTGGCTCTAATGTGATTCATGGCTATAACCCAATTGCGGCAGCCTGCATCAAACAAACAAGCATCCTCCCTTTGCCCACAGATGCACAAATGCAAGTGTAGAGAGTGCCAAATCAATTGGAGGCTAAGGTGTCTGCTCAGAGCCGTTCTCCACCTTCTGGGAGCTTGTTAAATATGTAACAGATCTAAACACTGGTGAAAGCTGCTGTGGCGGCTGAGGAGGACGAGGAGGAGGAGGGGGAGGACTGTCTCATCTCCGGCAGAGGGTAGATAATTAAGATCAGTTTTAATAATGAGTGTAAAATACTGGCCACCTGGGAAATAAATGCTCATTTACTGTACATTGCCCTGAGCTCGGTGAAGGGCCCACAACAGAAACTGCTCCACAAAGAGAACAAACACAAGCCTGATTTGATTATCGCCTGTTTTTATTCCAGCAGGGTTTCTGCGCGGTTCATCAGGTCAAAGTTCAGACTTTCAAAGGACATTTTTATTTTCAAATAAGTGCATTTTAATTTATGTTTCACAGTCATACCAGTATGATGGAGAACCAGCAAGAACAATATGGCCCATTATCATTTACTTTATTGCCACCAGTATAACAAAGACCTGAATCTACTCGTATGACAATCTCACTTTTAGTTTATTTAAGTGTTTACTGTCTCATGGAAGCCCAAAATCTGATACAAAATAATTTTATAACTGATCCTACTGCCAGTGGCAGGTAAGAGACAACACAAAGACTTTCGTGAATTAAATTTAAAACATTTTAATACCTTCCAGGGCCTTTTTTGAGGAAACTAAATTGAATGCTTTTTTAAACTGTTCAAGACCAACAGATATCCTGTCCAGGATATTTTTCACAGCTCAGGTTAAAGATTATACTTTAAAAAATGCAATTATCAGTTTAAATGGGTTCGATTAATGTGATTCAGGCAGTTTCCTTTATCTGCTCTCATTAGTTGAAAAGTTAAGAGTAAAAGTAATTATATGAATAAATGCTGAAACTAAGATAACACCAGTGGATTTCATTTCACAGTAATCCAACTTGTGTTGCAGTAAGATGACTACGAAACTACTTCATACCTCCATTGGCATTTTCCCCAAATTTGAATAAGAGGATGACATTAGACATGCAAGATTAGGGGACCAATGAAAGCTTAGGGGTTTTATGGCACTTACTATGAACCTGGCCAGGCACCGTTGTTCCATGTCATTCCCCATTTCTCTCTTCCCTCATTTTCATTTGCCGTTATCCCACTGCTGTCAACTCTCAACAAAGACATAAAAAGCCCCCATACAAACGTACACACTATGATGGACAGAGGGACATTTTGTTAGTGCAGTTCAGCATTGGAAAAAAGTAAGATCTCTAGGGGAAGCCCCTGATTTCTCATTGAGTCACAGCCAATGTTTGCAGCTGCCAGCCTGTTTCAGGACTCAGGCTAAGCTGACATCCTAACAGCCAAACAAGCTGTGCCACATAACAGTCATTACCAAAACATAATCAAATGCCCATTATCTTTAAATGAATGTTGGCAAGAAGTCGCACTTCATTAAAAAGAAAATAGACAGTAATATTTCCCTTCACGCCGGCTCGTAATTTAAACTCAATTTTTAAAAGGAAATAAAGGCCCGCTTTGTTTTGCAAAAGATTTAAAAAGCCTGTGTATATAACAGACTTCGCATACTAAAAAACTGGACATGGAATTAGAAGTTTCAAAACTACTGATTATAACAGGACTTACATTAAAGGCCCGGACATACTCCTAAACAGAGAGGGACACAAACATTTGATGTGCATCTGATTCTGTTTATACAACACTGGACGTCTGTGGACCTGATTCCACCCGTGCAGTAGCTGTGAACGGTCTACGTATTCAGTCCACGAGGTCATAAATGTTGGGCTGCACACAGACACCTACAGAGACATGCAGATGCTAATAGACATCAGGAACATCAGGAAAAATATTAAATTTTTATCAAATAAAAATAAAATGTTCTCACAAGCAGCGGTGTGACGTCACACAGAACAGGACATCCATTTATTGAGAGAGGCAATTGTTTAAACAGTTATCTAGTACATAAATCAATGAGATGCATCAGGATCTGTCTGATTAAACTCAGCAGGTGATTAAATAATCAATCACTCCGCGGTAATAAATCTGTCTGATGATACTGGTTAAAATCGACCAGATCATCTGAGCGTGGTCTAATGTCCAATAAGTAATTTGTGAGGTGAGAAAAGAAAAGAAACAACATCTAAAACATGCAGTGATGTGAAGCTCTGTCAGGAAAGCTTTTTCCATGAATGTCTGATGTGCTGATGAGTGCTTGTCTGCCATTTATCTTTATTAAATCTCCAATACATATCAAACATGCTTTGGACCGAATTTGAACTAAACTTTGAAAAGTTAATTGCAAAAAATGGCAAAGACGCTTCACAGGGCAATGCCCTGTGTTTGCCACAATTATAGCTGCTGACATGGTGTGTGTTTGTGTGTGCCTGTAGCCAAATCTAATCAGCTTTGATAATGAGCATCTCCTGCAACCTTGCTTTGCCACTTTGCTGAACGGACGCACCCAATTTGGTGTAAAAAGGAGGGGGAAATTAGCAGTGGCTGCTCTGGGAGAAGCTCAAATTACCCCCAGTTATAGAAGCAGGGAAGGGAAATGGGTTGTGACTCCAAACATGGGAGCTAAGCCAACCCTCGTGGTTCTGCAGCTTTGTTTTCTGCTGGTGGACAGACTACAGAAAAAATTGTGTGTGACCCACAGTCACCTCTGGCACTTACAGCACTTAACCACTGCCTATTCTCTGCAGTACAAAAGTTTAGAACAATATCACCATTTTCCAGTTGTTCACATCTCAGTTCTCCATTTGAGTGAGATCTATTGTGCAGGTTAAAAGGTAAAAGGTTACCTTTATCTCTAAAAATGCTACTTTTGATATCAGATCCGGCCTCTGTGTTTATACATGCACATTATTGTGTAAAAAAGATCATTACAGTCTTAACAGCAGCAGCAGCCCAACGGAGAGAAAGAATGCAACAAGTTACTTCCTTTAAGATCTACAGTATGTCTATAAAAAGCACTGACAGGGTACATCAGAAGAGGACACCGAATGCCTTGCACTCTGTCCTGTGGTTCGAGCTGGGGCTTAACGGGTCTTTTCATTCTTTAGTGAAAGTAGGCAAAAAACCGCCGATCCCAGACCACAAGACCACAGGCCCTGCCCGTGCCTAGAGGCAGGCCCACGACTGGGGATCAGTGCTTGCCAGTCAGCATCTGGTGTTGATTCATTGACAGAAAATGACAATTAGGAAATCATATCTGCTGTGAGACTTTTTATGTAACACTTCCGCCTTGACGTTCACCATAGCACCGCAATGTGACAAAAGGACTTCTCGGCCTATTCTGCAAAGGACTTGGAATGACCACGAGCAATCACCTCAAGCACAGTCGTAATAGAAAAACTATAAAAACAGCAGCCGGGACAACTGAGGAGCATAATAATGGGTCATGTACAGAAACTGCCTGTAGCTGCCACAACAAACATGAAAATGCAGACGAGCAGAGTAACTGGTTCAAAAGAGGTGTTAAACTAATGTACGCAGTGTTGCGTAATGGTGCGAGCCAAGGTGTTCAGACAGCACCCATGTGCAAAATTCTTCTCAGCACTTGAACTTGAACTCTTTGGCAGTGTGAAATGGGTGGGCTTGTCTTTTTACAGTCAACTCCAAAACACAGAGGAAGAGGGAACAGCCCACATCGCAGGAGCTGTGCTTACAGCGGACAAATAAGAAATGTGCCACAATGTCCCTTAATCGTCTTTACCTCCATACAGCAAGAGCATCAACAGCACTATGGTGTGTTGAGAGTAAACATTCACAGACTAAGTGGTGAGGCGTTGTGTTACATTAAAGTACGGTTCAAGCGAAGTTGACACAGATGGCCTACCTAACTAAACCTGAGTGCATAACACAGCTCTGACATTTCAAAACTAAAAAGAGACACAACTAATGTTTGGCAAAAGTTTGAAGCTCCAACTCATCATTCATCCTGACACGAACAAAGAACTATTGTTGTTTCAAACAGTGACCCTCACTGGCTTTTATTTGGTCCAAATGGAGAGCTGAATTCTGTAAATGTTAGACTAGTTGGATGTGTGGTAAAAGCAAAGGGGAATGGAAATAATGATGTGTTGATGGAAAGTAGCTGAGAAAGGCTGCAGAAAGAGCTGCTACTGGTCACTGGCAAAAAAAAAATCCTGTTAATAATGTGATAGCAGGGAATTATAAAAAATTAATCTGGTAAGTGTTAGATGAAGTTTCTCATTTAAAATATGTGTAGTGGAAATGTTTTATGTTTTAACTTGAAACTGTGACAAATATGAGACATAACTGAACAAATCCCATCTGTTAATGAAGACCATGAGATGTGGTTGAAAGCCAACTTAATGGATCTTGACTTGAGGTTGACAGACATCAGGTGACCTCATTATTCGACTACAGACATTCATTTAATAAGGTGAGTTTCAGGGGTTTTATAATGTTGGTAATGTCACAGCTGCAACTAACGATTAGCTTCATTATTTATTACTGAGTTGACTTTTTTTTTAAACAACTGATCAATAAACCGTTTAATCAACAAAACATCAAAAAACTGACAGAGTCCAGCAGTCCAAATGCAATCAGCAATTAATCATTTTATGATTAATTAAGTAATTTCCTGATCTGATTTCCAAGGGAACCCGAATTATGATTAAAGGTGTTTCTATCATTTTGTCCACCCCATTTATATCAGCGAGGGCAAGCTACATAATGGAAACAGTGATCTGAAGCACGATGGTCCTGGATTAGTGCAAAGTGGTCCTACTTTTGTGTTCAGATTGCATAACTCCCGTTCTACCATCACTAAAAACAGAGATCAAATATATCACAAGTATTTGAGAATTGTAACAATAAGGCTACTTACTTCTTTGACAGTGGTTCTGGGTCCAGCAGCGTTCACTGAAGTGTCCGTTGATGGTTGTTGTCAGGCAGGTGGTCTTTCCAACGGCCGCCCCGGGGCACACGTCTCCGCACTCTCGGTCGTTCTTGTTGGCCATGATGTAGTTGTCCTCCACTGAGTCCAGTATCTTGGACCAGTCCAGAGTGGAGAGATAGCAGAGGTCCGGGTTCTTCTCGATTCTCACGGCTCCTCGGGTGATGTTCATCAAGCTATGGAGGCCGATCTCTCGCAGCTGGAGCATCTCGAACATCACCAGGGCGTAGTTGAAGAACAAGTTGTTGCCTCTGATGACTGTGAGGTTGGGGAAGAGATCGCTGAGACTCTCCAGGCCGTACACCCTGAAGAGCAACAGATAGTCTGTGACCACCATCAGCTTGGGAAAACTGAGGCCCCGAAAATCCTCTGGCTTGGTCCTGAACATGAGTAAGATCTTCAGGTGGCCTTCGATCACAGTGCAGTTCTCGAGCGTCTGCAGGTTGGTCACATTGTTCCGGATGTCCTTGCTTGGACAAACTGAAAGGACAGGAAAGAAGGGACACAGGTTATTAAGAAACTTGGCACATTCACTTATGAATCAAGTAATAACAAGGCTCAAACAATAATGTGTGGAAAGTGTACAGTAAATTCTTATGGGTAATCAAACAGTATTGCATTATGAATAGGAAATATTATGAGTCTTGGACGTGAACAACAACAAAAAAATCCCAAAGACAATTTATCTGGTGCAGTTGTCAGATTACAACAGCTGAACGTGACTGATGGGTTAAGCAAGACGTCTGCTCTATAAACTGGAAAAACAGGGTTGAAGAAGTCAGACACAGTCGAATGGAGGAGAAAAAAAAATAGATCTTTTGGTAATTAGAGGGAATATTTCTCTGAAAAATATGTGGTTATGTCTCTGCCTTTGATGAAGACCAGACCATCTTCACTGACATTTTGTTTAGCAACCACATATCTGGCAGCGAGCCACTGTCAAATATGGAGCGCTGTCATCGAAGTGAGGCCATGCTCATCCTTAAATACGCTGAGTTGATTTGTGGAGTTGCTTCTGTAACTCGAGACCATAAAAAACATTAGCTAATGCATTAAAAATATTTGTCTGTGAGGGGAATTGAAGCACTTGTGTATTGCAACAGTAGTAGATTTGTGGCTTTGACACATGATCTGGTTTGATGAGAAATTCCTGAACTATGCTGTTGTGCAGACAGGTTACATTTCCACCGTCTCAGTCATTTCAAATTCTACTGTATCACAATGACGCAGTGTAAGTGATGAATATAGGGCTGCAGCTTAAGGGGGGGTTTCACATCAGGGACCCTGACCCAGATCTGAGTACACTTGACCTCGGAAGTCCAGTTTGCTTGATTAGTGTGAACTCTGTGTACTGTACCACTTGAAAAGACAGTCTCGAGTATGGTTCATTTGTATTTGGGAACAGTATGCATAATGTGTGAAAACAACTGTGCGAGAACAGAGAAATGGACTGCTACTTAGAATGTGTAATGTAGTGTTCACTACTTCTTCTTCTTCTTTGTGTTTACTGGTGAATCGCAAACCAACTTGGTTCACACCACCACCAACTTTAGATACCCAAAGTCGATGCACAATGTGTACTTGCGTTCAGAATAATACTAATGTAAAAGCTGACCAGTGAGGGATTAATGAGGAGTTACAATCCTACCTTAAGGTACCTTAATTGTACCTAAGATTATTTATCTGCCAATTATTTGTTCAAACAATGCCTTTAAATTACTTTTTTTGTTCAGCTAACAGTAAAAATCTTATTAATATTTAATTTACAATAAGAGATAATCAGCAAATCCTCACATTTGAGAAGGTAGAACAAGTACATTTTGTGACTTTTTTGCTTGCTAAACAACTTCAGCAATCAACTGATCATCAAACTAGTTGATCAATTTTCTTTCAATCAACTAACTGATTAGTCAACTAATCATTTCAGCTCTAGATGAATGTATACAATGCAGAGCAGTGATCTTGAAACCTTCTGCAATATATATCAAACACTATTACACTCAGGGGGTTCTGTATGAGGAGAGCTCATAGTAATGAGGATTTCCTCGGCTCTCTCCTCTGGAAAACAGCCAACCTCCTCAACATATGCTTTGTGTGACATAACACAGTAATGATGGTCATAAAGACGTTTTCCTTTACAGGTGCATCGTGGGACATTCCAGCCCCAATTTTACAGTTCACAAGTCATGGGTGCAGCTGGAGGTGGTGTGCTGCCTGGTGAGAGGACTGTATTTGTTTACCAAGCGACCCACCACTGAGATGGGTGCATCAGGCCAACTGGTCAGCCATGTGGGGAGGAGGTATAACAGCTAGGCGTGCACCTCTTTATGGCAGCAGCTCATTTTACACTTTCTGTTGCATAACAGTACAAGACAACTGACACACACACACACACACACACAGAATGTCAAAACACTGAGAGTCCAAACAACAAGCTTTTCACTCCATGACCTTAACTTTGCAGCAATTAACTAAAGTTCAACCTACAACTTTTTAGGCTTGTAAAAATGCACACTAAATGTCCTAACATGGCTTTAAGCCGCAGCCTCTTAAAAGCAGCTTGGCTCATTAAAAAGTAATTTTTTCTCTTTAAACTGGTTAGCAAGACGATCCACAGCTCTCTTTGTGGTCTCAGGAGCATTGCCGAATTGTAAGCATGAATGGCATGCTGCAGACTTGTACTTTCAACACATCCACGTCCAAATGAAACATTTCCTATCAAACTGATGATAACTGCCAACAAATGAAGCCTAAAGTAGATCCATCAAGGAACACATTTACAATTACAAAGAGCCTTCCTCTTTCTCACACAAGACCCCACACACGGTCAAAAAAAAAGTCAACCTGCAGAGTACTGAGTGACCCTGTGGAGAAGGCAAATCATCGCAGGGCGGTGAGTCCAGGCTCCTATCAGTGTACACTTTCAGCCAGGCCAGTATTTTTAGCACCGCATTCCCAATTGAGAATCTAATACACTCCGGCCGTACCGATAGTGGCTCACATTGGAAACTGGAACATGGCAGCTCTGGTGTGTAAGTGAGGAATTTTAGAGCGGCAGCAAGAGAACAAACTGGCTGCGGTGAATTCTCCATGTGTGAACATTTAGTTTAGGAACAAAACTTTGGCAGAAGTTGGAACTTTCTTGGAAAACAAGAAAAAAACCACAATTTTTTGTTGTTGTAGAGTAAGGCACTGAAACTCAGTCCATGACAACATGACACAACTCGAGCAACACAAACCAGGTGCATCCCTGAATTCAAAAGCTCCCTGTATTGTTGAGAAAGAGGGAAAAAACTGGTAGACATCACAAAGGTTTCTACAGCAACCAGGCTGGCTCCAGCTTCTCTATACATCGGCTACTTTGAACCTGACAGCCAAACGCAGCAACAGTGCTCCGAACTGTCAATTAGAGTCATTAGAGGGGCAGATTTCTATTGACCGACGCCATTAGATTCTATCCATCTCTATCGCTGCCCTGCTCCTCTGAGACAGATGAACTTTTAAGGTTAATTAAAAAGGAGCAGTATGATGGTTTGCCATTTGAGCAACACTGTCAGCAAAGAAAAACCTGTTAATAATAACAACACGGATGTCGACCAGACAGGAAGGGAGCTTAAAATCAAAGTTTAAAAGGTTAGGTTATGGTTTGTCTTTTCATCATGGGTAACAGATCACTTTAAAGGAACAAAACCAACAATTAATTGATCCTAATAACAAGACAAGGAAAGTTGATTTTCAGAAAGTGCTTTAGGCATGGCAAAGAAATGTATTAGAGTGAAGCACTTTATTGTGGACCTTGGAAATGGTAGTTTAGCACAACAATGCAAACTTAAGGTCCTCTTATTAGCCGTTTGTGGATCTTTCAGCCATGTAACAGAGTCTTCATCAGTGGTGATTTTTAATTCTAAGCCAGCAGAGATGACGAGTCCTGAAAATACTGTTGATCAAATCACAATAGCTACAGAGCTCACACTGTCAACCTATCCATCTCCATTATCCTCTTTCCACCAACGCAAACCAAGCTGCTAGTTCTGGGCTGGTGATAGTGCTGGTTTGGAGTTGGCTCAACCTGGGAGCCTTCTAAGAAAAACTGATTTGCTTTTCCACAGGCTAGAGAGGCACCACAGAGGCCGCATCATTACGTCACTGCACACGTGAATAAAGACGTCTCTGCTTTCCCAGCAACGTTTATGCCAAGAACAACAACAACAACAATGGTGGACTACATCGTTTCTTTACAAGTGGAGGTCCTGGCTTTGCAAGCTTACACTGTTGTCGAACGCATTTTTGCTTCTCTTTTAAAAACACTTTTATAAAAATGGTGGTCACAAAGTTTTACTTGGTCTTGTTGGTCATGATAATCCCACCCCCAGCCCCTGACATAGGGAGTTCTTGGTTCTAGACCAGCCAAAGTGTTGGTGCTACTCTCGAACCAGTTTTCCTGGCTGAGTCGGTTCTTTGGCTCTCAAAATGTGAAGAGCTGGTTCGAATTTAGGCATCAGCTCCGAACAAACCTAGGAACTTCCTTGGTGGAAAAGGGGTATACGACAACTGAGCGAACTGGTGACAGAGGTAGTTTGATACATTTGAAAGCTCTGGAGAGCATGAGTAAGTGGACCTTGAGTTGGAACTGTTTTGTCAAAACTAATTTAGATAGCAAAAAAATCCATTCTAAAGAAATGTATTGAACAAATGGAAATATAGGAGTGTTTCGGGGGTCAGGTCATTGCATTGGGTGATATATTCCTTAATTATGGTGATACACGGCCTTCTAAGAGATTACTTTTCAGCAGGATATGCTGCTGGTTTTGCTCTCTTCAAGTGATTTGCTGATAATCATTAAAAAATAACACCAGCATTATCCTTTAGTTTGTAATTAAAATACAATCTGTGTCTGTATATCCTATCTAGATAAGGGAAAATGCACCTTATTGCAAAGTATAAACATATGCAGCCAGATGAGCGTGGATCCAGTGGAAGACATCTGAAGGTGAACTGGTTTCGATTGTGATCAGAGCACAAGCAAAATCAACCAGGTGTGAAGGAAAATCCATACATCTTAATCACATTTGAGAAACACAATTCGTCCACGAGACGAAAATGTCAACCGACAGCTGACTTCTGTGACCTAGCTTACACAATTTCCATGTCACGATCTTATACCACAATGCAGACGAGCTGTAAATGAGACCACATATTTAACATCAAAGGTACATGCAACGCCAATGACAACATGCCTGATAATAAATCCACACAGATACGATTATGAATGCCTGATGTAAATCATGTCTAGGTCAAGGCATGGTCCTAAATTTAAATCAACATGTACTCAACCATAACTCTGAAGTGCTGAGTTAATGCAGAACAGAAATACCAAACATATCTATGCTAAAGGGAGTCTGGACACTCTGAGCTTCACCGTCTGTCCACTGTGTGCTCATGGGCATAATATACAATTCCATGATGCTTTCACTGCAGCTGCAAGCATCAACAGGCACAGATACTTCTGATCTTGTGAGTGAAGGAGGTGGATGTGGAAATGGGGGTGGGGGGCTACAGGTTGTTAGACTTGATGGTGTATATTATCGCTGGGCCTCACAGAGAACTGAGGCCTCAATAAGCATGCAGGAGCACAAACACTCAGCAATTGCAACACTTCCCTTTTCAAGGTTTCGCTGCTCTGTTGTTTTCCAACCTAGGCTAAAAACTAACCGCACATCCACAAAATGCCGAGGTCACCGAGATACATTCACTGTTTCCAAACTGACATGTGATGTAATCCACTTTAAGAACGGTTGTTAAGCCTAATCATTACACAATTTTAAGGTATACTGTAAACAACTTTTAAATGATTCTCTTCTGGAGAAATAAGGACACAGCACAAAACAACACTCCTGTTTTAAAGGTAGCAGCAAAGTCAGCTGTTTCACCTCAGAGCTATGTTTAATAAGTCAGCGTACAAGACTTTAACTTTGAAAGGCTCTTGGCTGCAATTATAGTTAATTAAGAGAGGTTTGCCAGCTTTTCAACTGCACTGGATTAGACATTACAGCAGTTAAGAGAGTGACATTACTACAACTCAGAGATACAACCTTCTTGGGAAAGGGTCAAGGCCAACAGTATGGACTCTCCTATAAATGTCTTATAAGCAGGTGCAGGGGTAGAGTGGGTCATCAAATGTGCCAGCTGTGTGGTAGGGGTGACATGGCAAGCACAGCACATTAACAATATAACACAGTACAAGAGACCAGGGAATAAAATTAAACCAAAGCAATTCAAGCCCGAGCCTTTAAATAGAGTGCAATTGAGTAAAAGAGGGAGCCTATAAAACCACAGAGTTCCCTGTTGGGAAAGATCATTTGGTGATTCAGTTGCCCACCAGCTGCCCTTGCTTACACAGTATTCCCTTTGCTGGTTAGCGAGACAATCCATTGTATATAAAAATAAAAATCAGAAGCCTATCATTTTTTTCCTTCATTTCAAATTTAGGACATCTGTTACTTTGAAAACCCTGTGAGACAGCAGAGTAATTTGACACTAAAATGGCAAGTGTCATGCTGAAATAGCTAGCACAATTCTCAATTCACAGGCTGCATCAGGATACACATTGGCCCTTTTAAAAACCTTTAAATTTGCATGGGCATTAAGGACAGCATTGGCAGTGGGGTAACCATTACCTCTAATGTGTGAAAGCACAATAACAAGCACAGCTCCTTTTAAGAGGAGCACGGTGTCAAGGGTAAAGATCTGACACAACAAGGCTTGCTTGTCAGACGTCTGTGTGGCCAAGGTGAGAGAGTGCAGGTGTGCCAGATTACTCAATTTTCAAGCTGTATATAATTTTCAAACGCAAACCTGTCAACCAGGATTAGATGGCCATTGTTGAGGGTGACAAGTGCAAAAATCATTCTATTGTGTTCACGTCAAACATGACTTCGGTACTTGAGTCAGCAGCGGTGTGTGTGTGTGTGTGTGTGTGTAGTGTTTCTGTGTGAGTGTTTTTTTGGAGAGGTAGTTGGGAGGTGACAGTTTCATCACCTTACAATTGCTCTCCTTGTTGGGAGAGGTAAGTCAAGGGCGCCAGGTCGTTAGATAGCTGCCCGCCTACAAGACCTGCTCTGGCCAGAGTGGTGCTCAACAACAGGCTGCCGCTGGCTTTGTGGCGAGCCCCTGCTGTTTGACACTCTTGATAAAGTGCTGTGTTATCATCACAGTGCAAAAATACGTTGCAGTCTGACGACCAAACCACCTGAGACCTCAGCACACAACCTGAGGTGAACCAAGATAGACAAGTCTGTGGGTCTTTCGTTTTGCCATTACACCCAAGTCACAGAGCTAAGCTTTAGTTTTTTTAAAGAATAAATAACAGTGATATTTGAAAAGCCCAGAAAGTCGTTAAAAAACATTTATTGTTGTTCTGAAGGTATTTCTAGAATCGATAAAGACTTTCCCAGCAAAAAAGATTTTAAACTCATTTCCAAGGTTGCATTTGTTTTAATCCAGGTAGATGTAAGGGACATATGATATTTTGTGATGATATTATGTGGCATCAGTAAAGACAAACAGAACTGACGATAAAACTTTTGGTTTGAGTTAACTTTATAGCCAATACAACAAATATTTCCACCGTGAGCTCATAGTGTGAGAGGTCAAACGGGGCAGCGTTCAAGACAAAATGCTAATAATAAAAGACACATTAAAATACACCAAGTACCATAAATATGAAAGATAAGCTAAAAATAATATTCCTTTTAGTGAGAGATATTTGAAAATCAGAAATCAAAAAACCTAAACATCTTACAATTCTCAAAACACCCTAAATAACAACAAAGACAACCATTAACTAAAAACAAAATGTACCTTAGAGTGTCAGAGGTTTTCCACTCAAGAGGGAAACAGCCTCAGGAAACAGCCGCACAGTCAAAAAGTCAAATAACGTTTTTAAATTTTGCATAACATTGTACAAACTGAGCACAGACGTGTTATTTCCAGCTTTGTTGAGAAACACTGGTGCAACTTGAGAAAAAGGTTGGAAATCTTTCTCATCCTGTAGTAGATTAATATTTTTACATCAAGATCATCAGAGGAGACTTTTTCTAATGCTGATTGCTGCACTTTAACTTTTTAACTTTGTTACGTCTGTGCCTTTCTTATATTATATATATATATTTTTTTTTAATATTTTGGTCACCCTTGTTTCTTGCTGCTGTAACATGTGAATTTCCCACAAGTGGGATAAATAAAGTCTATCTTATCTTATCTTTTCAGAGGATTTCAGAGACACCTTCAGAACAGAAGTCAGTGTCCTTAAACAACTACTACTGGGTCTTTCAAAGGTCACTTAGTAGTTATTTTTTGGGAAAAACTGAGGTGTATAATGTTGCTAAATGAGAAGCCCAAACATGAGACATATATGCGGTTACATGGACGCACTGGCTCTAACATTTTCAACTGCCAGTGGATGCTAAATAAACTTATATAATAATAATTAACACTGCCACTAAATATAAGCTTCCATTATTAGGTGAAACTTTTCCATCAAGCTGAGCTGGACACCAACCAACGAGCAGCTCAGAAGATTTCCTGACTCCGACACTGGTCAGTCCAGCTTATGAAATCGGCCAGTGTGAGGCCCAGGTTCCACTCTTCCCTTCTGTGGTTCACCCTCAAGTCTGAGAGGAGGGGAGGAGGGGGTGAGGGGGGGGGAGGTGGGTTGAGAGAGAGGCTGCAGTGCAATTACACAACTCCCTTTTGATTTATGTCTTAAAAATTCTCGCTCAAACTGGTTTGATGACATCGCTCCATTCGCCCCTTGCTGAAATCTGATGAAAGGTGAGACAGTCTGTGCTTTTCTTTTCCTTCACAGTGCCTCTTAAAGTCCAACCACTGCCATGTACTGTAGTAGTACTGTGAGCTACCTGGAGTTACATACCATGCGTACATACAGAGGACAAACTTCCTACACTGAAGGAGGAGGAGCTCTTGTTAATTTCTGACATTACTTTTTTTGTTGTGCTAGTGTCAGGATTATTGTAAGACAACACAAACTCCCAAGCTGTTTTTTTCCTCAAAGAACAGAATAGAAAAATGAATGGATTAACACTTTAGATCAATTTAACTGTATTTACAGAGTGATAACAGTATAAAAGCATCTGTGTAAGACTTTGCATCTTGTGCCTCAGAATTAAAGCAGTGTATCAGGACATACGCTCTCCTTAATAAACATAAATAACTGATGTTTCCAAATACATGTAAACTGCCTATAAAGGGAGCTTTAAAGCAGAGCTGCAATGAGTCGACTAATCGATCAGAGGAGAATTAATTGCCAACTATTAATAGTTGTCACGAAATTTCATGGTTCCAGCTTCTCAAATGTGACAATTTGCTGTTTTTCTTGGTTACAAATTGTAATAAATTGAATCTTTTATGGATCTGGATGGTTACTCAGACAAAAACAAATCTACAAATAAACAGCAGATTAATCAATATTGAAAATGGTTATTAGTTACAGCCCCTCTTTTAAGCGTCATATCAATACCAACTCTACTTTGGTTTGATTTAACTGCACAACAGCTACTTTTAATCAATATCTGGGAGGACATTTCACTGTATAATACTCAAAACAGAATAATGACAGATGGACTAAACACAAGCCAAAAGTCTTCCAACTCAGCAAAGCCAAGTACTATTTCAAAAAGTTGTACAGCCCAGACAGTTAAGGAACCACAGGAGGAGCTGTTTATAGAGAAATGACACCTATAAATCACACTTAACCTCTGCTGAATCGTATTCTTTGATAAAATAAAAATTAAAGCATTTCCAGATATATGGGAAAATATATGGGTTATGTCACATTTATCAGACTGGTCTCTGCTGTTGTCATCTTAAAAAAATCATACTTACAGTAAAGCTGTTAAAACAAGCATGCAGTCCCACAGGTTTGCTATACATTTCCTTCTCTAACCAATATTTGTTTAAAATAAAAGACTACAACAGTGTAAAGCAGTGTAGTGCCTGCAGTCGCTGTGGTGTCTGAGAAATGTGAAAATTTCTCCGGGTGATTACAAATGTGTTCATTCATTCCTATCACCCAGGCTTGTTAGCTGGTGAATATAAAGGGATTGTCAGGAGCTGTAAAGAGGGCTTATTGTCACATTCCTGCACTGACCACAGCTACAAGCCAAGGCTTTCCTATCTACAATAATAACAACCAATTAATTCTTCTTAAATTCTCAGACTACTTACTTATTTGGGACAAAACATTTTGTTTACAGTTCCTGCAGACTCAAATGGCAGATAAGTGTTAACCTTTGTCCCTTCAATGCAGTGACTGCCTACAACTTGCTGCCTACGTGCTTTTTTTTTTTTTTTCAAATAACCATCACTAACAAAACAAAATAATCTGTGTGAAAAAACAGCAGCAGGGTGTCTGCACAGCTCATTAATTAGTATTTCTCAGCAGATTACTTCTTTATTTAGTCAATTTAATTCATTTGGAAGTTGTATACAGTTTAGAATTTGTGCATAGTGTTACTTAATAATTACTCTTACAATTGTTTTGCTCCTAAATGTCTATGAATCTCTATCAAAATACAGAAAAGGAATTAATCCATTTAATCAATTTTCCCATTATCTTGACACAAATAAGGAGTGTGTAAATATCTTAGATTTTAATGTTGCTGCTCAACTGCAACAGACAGAAAATTGCGTAATATTTGACACAGTCAGACTTTTATTTTTAATAAAATATGAGCTTCTGCAGAAGAAGCTGTTTGTAAATTTACCATTTCTGGGTCCTTGGCACTGCCTAATTTCTGTTTTCTTGACAAGCAGTTGTTCGATGCAAGCAGCCACATATTAAGACAATTTTGCACAATTAAATGGTTAATGTTAGCTATGATAAAAGCGTGATAAATTATTGTTTAACTTACTCTCTCCAGTCGCTCGATGACAGCTCATCAAAAAGCAGACAGCGGTCAAAACAAAACACAAAGTCCGGAGACACATCACTGACTCGGGATAAGACACCATCCAGCACCAGTCCGGGTCAAATATACAATAATCCTTGGCGGGGGGATGGGGTGGGGGGCAGTTCAAAACTGGAGGAGAAATACCTTCAGGAAACTGGTTTTGTTTTGCGGCGTGGGCCAACAGGTAAACAAAAATAAATAAAAGACATCCCGGAAGATGGGCGGAGGATCGAGTCCAACGTGTTCAGTCAAACACAAGCTAACGCTGCTAAAGTTAGCCACCTCATGGAAAAGCACCGTCAACACACACCAGCACGGGACACGAGTGCTCTTTACTGTGTCTTAAACGCACAGGCTAATTAAATTGGCCCGGTTGAGTTTGTTCGTGTATGAAAAAAAGAGCAAAAAAACACTGACTCGCTGGGTCGAGCAGAAGCTAACGTTAGTGCTAGCTAGCTGCAGCTAGCCTAGCCTAGCCTGGCTCCACCACTCCAGTCCAGGCCACAAGCGAAGTTTGCGCTGCTTTTTACCAAAACCTCCTTCAATTAATTTCAACTTTAAGAAATCTCACGCACACCCACACCGCTGCAATGCATATTCCTTTTACAAAAACAGAAAATCTGCATGCGCGGAAATCTGTGTAAAAGCGACCCTTAACTTAATTCAGAAGGTTTTAGGAGCCGTTTGCTGCTGACTCGGTAGGTTGTGGCATGCGTGGCGTAACGTTAGCGTGTCTTTCGTAAAAAAAAATATCTTCCAAGTCCTCCAGCGAGCACAAAACACTGCAGCCTACTTATGTTACTTTTCTTTTTCTTTTTTTGCTTGTGAAATAAGGTGTTTTTCGTCGGGCAGCTCGCTCCCCCCGAAACAACTCCTGCTCAGTCAGTGCAGAGATTTCAGTGAGACTCTCTGGAAAGCTGACAGACTTCGTCGTGGCTCAGCAGCACTCGACTCTCCTTTTTTATTATTTTTTATTATTATTTAGGGAATTTAAAAAAATATTCACATGCTCCAAGTTGCGTTCAAGCTCCGCACAGATGTCCGGTACGACGCCCAAGCATGTATCAGAGAGAGAGAAAATGTTTGAGATAAAAGTTTTCTAGTTATTTTTTTCTCTTTTTCTTCTTCCACAGACAGAGGTAGATTGTACAGTCTCCCAGGTCCTGTAGGATCCCCCTTCTTCCCAGCCTCTCCGCCAGTAAACAAACCCTGCCAGTGAGCCAGATGGGCTTCAGGGGAAATACGGACTGGAGCTTATTGGATTACACAACAAAGTGATCCCACTGTCAGGTGGTGAAAAAAACAGTAATACAGTTACTCCTACCAGTTATTCATTGTGTAAAGTCAAGTCCGTTTATTCATAGAGCACATTTAAAAACAACAAACCAAAGTGCTTTACAGAGAGATTAAATTATGGGATTATTTAATTGATGATCACAGTCAGAAAAAAAACGATCAAATATAAACACAAACAAACACAAGAGAAAAACATTGAATATCATAACACAAACAACAAATAAAAAATACAATACAAATAATTAAAAGTTAGAGGTCAGGCTTGTTTTAGATCTAATTTAGTTCCACATAATATTTATATGATTATTATAATAACATAAAATAAGACAAAAATGATTAATGTATAATTTAATGGGTTAGGGTTAGCAAACACTTGGTGGCAAACCAAGTAATTAAAAATAACACAGATGTAATTACATTGTTGGAAAAATACATTTAATTCCCTTTTACGAGGGTCACATGAGTGCCGGCTGCACAGTCTTTAATGAAGCTTTGAATGGGTGACTGCTTGTGTTGCAACGCCTCTCATCTTATTTTGTTAAAGTGACAAAACTACAAGCCTGCAAACTCATGTCATATTGATTTAGTGACATGTTTGTCCAGTGATAAGCATTTAAACTCTGAGGTGGCTGCAGTCTGTAGGTACGGAGTATTTTGGAAGTTTGCGTCTTTTGCATTAAGAGTTTTTAACTGATGTGAAAACCAAGTCAAAGCAATCATCTCTGTTGAATTTCTCCTACAAATTTTGTCACGTCTTACATAAACACACATGGCTAAGAGAGAGTGACTAGTGGGAACAAATAAAGACAAATGTCCAACCAGGAGGATTTAATTCAAGATCACATGGTCGAGAGGAAAGTACTCACAGGTCCCAATCTAAAAATCCTTATTCAGTGTGTACCTGTGACTGTATCTGGTCAGATCTGGTCCAATGTGAAGAAGATTCCCTGTTATTTTAGGAAGCTGAGGGGGAAAAAAGACGAGAGAGGAAAATCCTTGTGTGATTCAACCATTGTTTAAAAACAGAACTCGATGCTCCTTTTGATCCTGCGGCGTTCTCACACTTTCAGACAGACTGATGGAAAAACATCGGGATTACATATTTCACACTGAGCTCTCGGAAGCTGAAAATATCTGAGATTGTTCTTCCCACTGTGTTTGTGTGCCACAATGCCATCTCTGTCACCACTGCTAATTCACTACCTGTTTACATCCTTCATGAGAGCAGCAAGAGAATCATGTCCTGTTGTTTGGTGCACTAAAATAGATTTTACTGGAATATTAAAAAGCTGCTCTTACGGGATTTCTATGGCAGCTGTGTCTCTGACAGGCACTTGCAGTCATCAGTTTATTGTGAAATATTTTCTGGAAGAGGAGGTATGAACGTACGCCAACCACCGTCTGCTGCTGATGCACCCATTGATTCAGTGTGGAAGTGAACAGCAGAGCAGCTAATTAGCACTTGGTAATCAGAGTTATTTACCACAACTGGTAATGAGAGGGACTCTCACAACACGTCTGAGACAGTGGAAGGAAAACCTGGAGCAACAGGGTCAAGAGGCGATGCTTGCCATCGCCTTTCGACAAGCACCACTTACAGGGCAACAACAACAACAGGGGTGGGGGAGAGAAAGGTCACCCAACAAGGCTACAAGAGTAAATAGATACTGAGCCGATTGGACCATCATGCAATGCAGGAACATCTTGTATTGTGGAGGAAGCAGAGCTGAAGTGCACCGCTGTGAATTCTATATCTTAAACATAATCCTGTATGGAGTGTGCCGCCTGTAGGAGGGAGGCTCTGTAATGAGATTAAAGCCTATAGAGAGTGACTGGATAAAGCTGTGTCCCACTTCCCATTCATTCAGAGCTATTTACACAAACAGTTTTATTTATGACCCTCACAACAAATACCATTAGTGAGAGGTTTAGATTTTATCAGATTTTCCAGTTTTCCTCTGTTGTTTGTGTCTTTAATAGACTGGCACATATACACAACAACCACACGGACTAAATAAGATAAACAGAACAAATAGAACAGAAAGATGGAAGCATTTCCAGACCAAACTATGTGCTAATATCCACTGTGCAATGATAATAATACACTGTTATACACTGTACATAAGTGCAAGTCTGGTGGATAATCCTCAGTAGCTGTTCAGTAAGATGCAGAGCTGTCAATGGATGTTAAACAGAATTAACTGCTGAGTGAATATATGTATAATTCTGAATGATTAAAAATTGCACATGAATATATGCATAGTAACAGCATATAGAGACAGTGCAGGATATTCTATAGACGATTATATTTCCTAAAATAGAAATCCAACTGTTGTGCATAAATGTCCAACAGTTGGATAACTTCCTTGTTTCTTTTTAAACATCCATTTTTAGCTGTAGACAAAAAAAAAAAAAAAAAAAGCTCTGAAAACAGTCACGACACAGCGGATGTTCATTAACTACACAAACGTAGGATGAAGTCATTTTCAGTACATTTTGTCTCTAATATGTTGTTTAAACCAGTGAGACCAAAGCTGGTTACGCACCCTACTTTGCTATTTTGGTCAGATTAGGGTCATTATGGCTTAGAACTATTGATGTGTTTTTGAGGCTCAGATGAACAAAAAACAAATGAGTCATAAACACATGATCTGAATGCTGACAGTGTCGTAGCTTGTTGCTGGGGACCTGAGACGAGGTTGCTTTTTGAGCCGTGACTTATAATCCTGACAGCCTCCTGACCCTGACCTTTGCTGGGGTCAGGAGGATCACACGTGGAGCTGTTAACAGTGGAGCAGCCCCACTGTTCTGTGTACAACATGGTCGTAGTGTCTCAGTGCCAGCGTCAGTCTGGTTCAGGTGAAAGGTGGAGGTGGAGGTGAGGGTCAGGGTGGCTGCTCGAGTTGATCAGTAAGAGCAGGCATGTGGTGTCCGTCAGTGGATTGGTATTTGAAATCATCTTTAACCATTCATTGTTAATTCAGTGCAGGCTTTTGAAAACAATCTGCATTAAAACTGTACCACTACGCAGCAATAATGTGACACTAACAAAAAATACAGACTTGATGTTCAGTGTGATGGATTACTGAGCTCAAACAAGTGTAAAAAAAAAAATCTTTTAATAGATTTTCACACTGCACAAAAATTAGTGGGGGCCAATGGCTGCCTGGTAAAGAAGGAAAAACACAACAAAAAACCAAAAATTCATATCCGTGCTTTAGAAAATTGTCAAAAAGTCTTTATGAATTATTTGCAGTTAAGGAGCTGGTGTGGTCTTGCCTCCTTTAACCCACCAACAAATCATTTCCCCGACTACTTTCAATAATTTGTATCCATTTTCTAAATCACACCACGTGTTTAGACAGATTTGTTCCAGCAGGCATTGTTTCCCATTCCCTAAATTACAAAAGAAATATGAAAATCACTCTGTGAGACTTGAAACTGGCTCACACAGTTCCCCACTTCTATGGTTTCCTGTCAAAGTGACTTGTAGTTTTGTTGTGTGGTAATGCTGCTTGTGGCGGGAACTCTTCCTTTGTGGTGCCTTCAAGGAAGCTTCAACATCCGATATTTACATGTTGGCTGTCGAAAAAGCATTGCTTTCACAAGCTACGGTATGTTGTCGGGAAATCAGACCTAAAGCCAAACAATAAGCAAACATGGACATCCTGGAAAGGACTGTAAATTTGGCACTGGTATCAAACAAGGCTGCAGCTCTGCAGCTCATTTGTGATTAGTTTAAAAGACAAAACAACCAGACATTACAAGAGCAACATGCTGTAAATAAAGATCTAAATATTAGATCCGCATTAATTGATTTTTTTGGTCACTGAGAGGAAGTTTTCATCCAGGAAATACAGAGAAACATCTCCATTAAAATCATGTTTCTGGCCTTCTGACAAATGAAAAACCAATCTTCACTGGCATTTTAGCTCTGGTTTGGTCTGCACCGGCTGTGTAAAAAACACTATGTCCAAAATCACACTGGACACTTATTAAATATCATCAAATTACGAGAACTAAGGAGTGATTTTAGATGGTCTTGGTTTTGAGGAGCTAATGGCACATGGTTCCTGCTGTTTGGTGCAGGACAGGTAGCATACAGTGGGTTTTAAAGACTTTTATTTTGAAAACTGCTTCCTGCTGCTGGAAATTGAGTTTATCTAAGTGGAGACCCAGAGCCATATGGTAAATGTGCCATAAAATTAAAAAAAATGAGCTAAATGAGGCTAAAATGCTCAGTGGATGTGAGGAAATTTCACATTACAAGCACTCATTTGATTCAGTGAATAAAAATAAAACATACTGATTAATGAAGCGTTAAAACACATTCAATTAAAACAAGTTAATCACCTTGGTGGAGGTGTTCACCTCGTTTCCTCTGGGAAATCTTTCCTGAGGCTTTGAGGCTTTATAACACAGGTCTGATGACTTGGTTGCAGCTTAAATTGCTCTGCCTGAAGATCTCAATCTATGATGAGGCACATACTGAGTAAAAAGCTCATGGTACGCTGTGGAAAATGGTAGGAAGCAACATAAAGCAGACGTGATTTGCTGTTAATAGCCTCACAGATGCAATCCCCCCACCACCACCTGTGTTGGTACTTTGGCTGTCACTCACAGCACAGGTGTGTTAGTTTATATTGTGTCTCTCTCGGTAATGACATAAATCTGCTGGAAGTGATCACCTCGCTGCACGGAGAGATTAAAGTGCTCTTACATAAAAGCCCGAAGCTGCACTTCTCTGCCACTCTCTCTTCAGGGCGTCTGCTGCCTACACCTGCATTAATAACAGCTGCAGGTCGCCATGTAACCTTTACCTCATTCCTGCATGTAGGTATGTAGGGAGCACCCTGTTTGAATGTGACAGCCAAAACAACAGGGTCAGGGTTCAGAGTGATAAGGCTGACTCACTGTTATTGTGAACATACTGTGACATACTGGGGTTATTTTGGTCAGTCTACAGTATCTATAAGAGGTGTGGGAGATATCTGAGAGGTAAGTGCACAGGGTTTAAGACTGATAATTTTAAAGTATGGCCTTGGAGGAAAAAAAAAAAAAGATCCTTGTGTGTCTGTGTGAACCGGCCCGGAGGCCCACACCTATCCCTGAGTTAATCGTCAACCAACATGTGCCAGGAAGTCATATGAGGAAACATTGGTAGTCTGCATATAGAACATGGGAAAGCGGGCATTGTGGCAGAGGTTAGTGACAGACCGAGGTTCACACAGACCTGTCTGACTGAAAGAACAATGAGGTTCACACATGATTCATCCCGGGGCTCTTCCTAGACGCCAGCACGCTACACCTTCCCCTTCCCAAGTGCGTCTGCTGCGGGGCTTGAGGTGCGGTGCTCTAAAGAAAGAGCTCTTCCTGCTGCCGTTTCCACTCTTTGCAAAGACAATACTTTTAAAGTTTTTCGAGGGACCGCTTGATGGATGGACTGCCTCTCTTAGGTTAATGGACACTCACATTTATAGCAACGGCGCTGTGGACTGGCCCCCAGCCAAGTCCAGGAGGCCAGTTTTCAATCACGTAAGCACTCTTCCACTCTCGTGCCGCCTAACTGATGCCTGGAAAGTAAATGTGCAATGACAGCGACTCTGCACCACAATAGCTCCCAACAAGTCACATGGGCCCTTTTCATCCCCAACAGGAGCACAAATAAACGACAGGCAGGGAGGGAAGGGGGTGGGGGGGACACACTAGAGGGGCTCTTGCACTCACACTTAACCGCCTTGGAGGTGATCTGAGCAGCTACCTCCTCTAAAGCGCTCAGTGAAGTTGCTCTTGTTAAAACATGCCCCAGTGGTTTTGCTGCCAGAGAGCTGTTAATCCTGACAAGGCCGTGAGCCTCTAATTCCCGGAAAGCTGGAACCTGCCGTTTGTTGATGTGTTGTGTAGTTACGATCACTGGAGGCCATGAGTTCGAGCATCCCCTCCCTTTTCTTTTCTTTCTTTTTTTTTTTAGCACCTTGACTGTTCAACATGGCAAAAAGTTAGGTGTCAAACATGCGTCTACAAGCCTTCAAAAGCAGAGCAAAGTAAAATGAGAGCGTGATATAAAACAGTAGCAAGGTGGTGCGTGTTTCTTACACTATCAGCTGCATTTACTGAAGCCCACATGCCACTGTATGTTCAGCAGCAGGTGATTATCGATGCTCAATAAGAGACACCATTGTGTTGATGAGTCCATTGTAACCAAATCCACTGCAGTGCCCAGTGTTGTTAGAGGGCTTGTCGGGAAACAATGGGCATGGATTATGGTTAAGAGTCTTATTATTATCTCTTCTATCCCAGGTTAAGACCACACAACACCTGCTGCTCCACTTGGATACTTCTGCGTACATCATCATATTCCAGCAGAGAGAGGGAAACGCCAGTGAAGCTTTGAGATTATTCTCTACTTGTAGAAGGAAATGTAATTATAGAGAGAGGAGGGGCCTGACAAGTGCTTGCAGTTTGTCTAAGGTAAACTAAACTCCCAAATGCAAGAGCGAAAGTGATGTGAAAACACCATCAATGTTGTGTCGGAGCAGCATGCCAGCACATGTACGAAGTGTGACTACTGGGAGGCAATGAGCTGGGATTTATGGAAATTGTATTTTTGCAAATCTCTCCTCCTGCACATAAAAGTATAAAAATGAGTCCCAGTATCAAAGATATCAAGGTAAAAATGATTCGTTCACCTCTGTATGAAACCAACAGAAGCAAACTCAGCATATAAATGACTGAGTGAAATCTGTGATGAAGGTATTGAAATGAAAAATATCTGAATGGTTTCACACTCAGGTTCAGTTGTGGAGCCTTGTCAATCAACAAGTAACTATTATAAATAAAACTAGTCTATTAAAGTCTTGATATAAAAGTAAATGTTGATATTTATGGTCATGTCGTGAGCATATCTGAAAGCTAAAAGGTAACAGATTCAAATCCCTGGACCCTGAAGTGTCCTCGAGCAAGGCACCTAATCCTAAACTGCTCCAGGTGTGTGTGTATGTGTGTGTGTGTTCACGATTTTGGATGGATTAAATGCAGAGGCCTAATTTCCTGAGTGTGTAAAAATACACTTGGATAAATAAAGATTCTTTCGTGTTAACAGGATCGAACATTGGACACACGAACGCTCGTTAGTGCACGCAGACAGACAGAGGATTATAAAAATAAATTCCTAATATTAGGCAATAGTCAACTTATCACTGATCCATGCAGATTTTGTGGTACTGCCCTCCTCTCCTCCTGTATGCACTTGCTGGGGAGAAAACAGGGCGACGGCCTTGCTGAGGATTTCTGACAGCTGTGGTTTCTGCAGGATTCAACAGATCAAATTTACAACTATTTAAACCCACATACAATCCTGTTTTATACCTGTTTCACCATCACACTGTATGAAAGTGTGAAAGATATCACTGAAAACCAGTAGGGATTATTGGGACTAGGATTATTTACCAAGTGCATGAATTTATTGACATTTATATCAGTACATTCCTGCTGCATAGAACAATTCCTAACATACTCAATTAATTATTTCACAGATGAATAGATGGATGGATTTAACAGTTAGCTTATTAAATAACTTATTTTTTAAAAAGTCCACATATGAATTTTATGTACGGTCAGAGGTCTGAGACAACAGAACTGGAGGTTTTTCAGATAGTTTATGCAAAAAATCATACACAAAACATCTTATAACGGACATCACTGCCTACAACAGGCTGTAGAAGACATGGACAATGTTTACAAATTACAGTTTAGACTTCATACTGTTGAAGGCTTTAGAAGTAAACTGAAATTAATGCTAAGACTTTTCAAGACCTGCGGATACCCTGGACAGATTTTACTGCTGACTCCATGTGGTTTTAATAAAGAAAGGCTCAGACCACAGAGTGTAAATGAGCTTACGTCTGTGCATTAATAACAGCTGAGTGTATTGTATACAGTGTGTAGGTGGAGAGCATTAGAACTGCAACAGAACTCTGAAGGGCAAGATTACTAAACAAGCAACCAACAGCGTTAGAGCATTAAACTATAAGTGTGGTACAGTGAATAGTAAGCTGAAAAGAAAACTGTTTATGCTGGGATCTAATGGGATTTAGCAGCCATTAAATTTAGGCTCCTCGTCTCAAACACAACACCCCGGAGATTATTAGTTGGTTACTTGATGAGACACACCCTGATCACTCAGTTATCTTTGGCGCAAACATGTGGTGCACACCCCAAAACCCACAGAGGCAAACTCAAACATCTCATTGTACAATAAACCTTTAATAAATAGTTTGTCATTAGTTTCCCATATTTACATAATAACCACCATCTTACTTATGTTGCCATACTCATTTCTTGGCTAAATTTAGGCACACAGAGAGGGGGGTTCAGGCCACAAACCACATCGTACTAAAAACAGGAGTGGCTAGCAGGTAAGTCTTGAGAAATATAATAATAATAATCATAATAATTGCACCATACAACCAAATAGACCAAGAGGTGGCCGTCTCCTTGAGCGATAAATATATACATTTACTGTACGTACAGGTGATTTTTGTACAATTACAGTCATCTGTGTGAAAGCTGTACGAATGCACATGGGGCTGGTGCAGAATCTTACCAATTTATGTAGGATCTTAATTTCTTGTGTTGGTCCAATAAATGATAAATAAAAAAAAAAAGAGGGATATTCAGAGATTAAATCAACAGTAACAGCCTCCCGTTAAGTAACACCCCCTCTGAATTAATAAAAACAATGACCGGTAAGTCAGAACGTCTGAGGGTAGAGTGCGGTCAACATGTACAGCTTGGCTTCGAACATTCAGTGACTTTTGTTAAGATCTACTGATAAATCTAGGAGAAATGAGCTCATCAAATGCAACTAACCACGGTGAAATGCTTGTTATCAAATGAAGACTGAGAATGAACAAAACAAAAAAACAAAAAACAGAAACACAGATGGACATTTGATAATTTTGATAATCTAGCCACAATGTTGAAAAAGATTCCAAAAAATGACTGGATTAAGTTTTAAAAGTATTTAAAAAAAAAAAGCATTAAAACTTAAATCTTCAGCCAAAGAAATTAAGACAAGAGAAAACAAATATCCAAATCACTCAAGCACACGTACACACACAGTATGAAAAAGCAAACCAAAAAAAATTTGGCACAAAATATATGACGCACATTTCACTTCAGAAAGATGTTAAACGGTGTGTAAAACCCACTGTTAGCTACTAATCCATGTCAGGTTTGTAATTTGGTTATTTAAATGCACTTGAGGCATTTTTTAAAAATAAATTAACTGTTCAAAACTGTGACAGGAATAATTTACCAGTTGTTAACACAGTTTGTGAACAAAGGGAACACAGTGTCACTGATGCGAAGCACCAAAACAAGACGCAGCCAAGATCATCATACAGAGCTGCAGTTCATGTTTCGACCTGCGCCACCTGTTGGCCAGAAGAGTAACGGCGGCAGTTTACAGCTGCAGATACAGATGTGTTGGTGACTGTCGACACACAAGAAAAATAACAGATTATTTTGACATCTAAATATCAGAGACCGAATCAAGCAGATGATTTTTTCATGTTTTTTGTTCACTGGATCATAATATAAATATTCAATGACTGTTAGGACACCTACTACTTCACAATGCTCCAGGTGTCATCATGTGAACTCTTATGTTTCTTTTACCTCTAATGCTGTTTTTTTTTAAATCCTGTTGTTAAAATGGTTCTTTTATATATGATTTTATGTAGTTTTGTATCATTTTTTTAATATGGTTTTATTTTACGAGTATTTATTTTCTCTGTTTTGGTGATTAGCACTGGTTGATTTAGGATGGTAGCACTCTTACTTCCATGTTTGTATGGATGAATAAACAGAAACATGACTGAAACCTTAACTGAAAAACATCCCTGCCTGTGAAGAATCACCAACATGTCTTCATCTACTGTTCTGAACTACTGCTGCTTCTCCGTGCTACAGGGTGGTGTGTACAGTACATCCCTGGTCTGTTAATGAACAAACGACTCCCCCTGGTGGAAAATCTGCAGCCTGTTCAATGCGAGCTATTGAGTTACAAGCCAGTTCTACCAGGTGCTTCACATCTAAAATTTCTACCACCTGTCATTAGTTATTGTTCGAGAGGTGTGCTGTGCCTTGTAATGACTGGCTGTATGACACCTTAAATGTCAGGGATTACACAAAGCTGTTTTATAGCTCATATCCAATAACCCTTCTCGAAATCTTTATCCACCACATCACACTTAACCTTTGAATTTTCCCTCTGCAGCAGCATCACTGATATTTTGTTTAACTCAATGATATCACTTAAAAGTCGTCTCCTTATTAACAGTCAGTGCCGACACTGACATGCTGATAGCAACGCCGTAGTTCCTAATGGTCCGGAGGCTTTTAAAATAAAACCATGGTTCTTTAAGCCTTAACCCCTGTTGGTGATAAATGTCAGCAAACTAAGCAACAGGAGGGATGTGAAAACGAAGGAATAAAAAGTGTGTAACGGCTCCGATGGGAGCGATAGCGTAAGATTACAGAGCCTTCTCAGACCTCGGTCTTCATACAGGTTACGTAATGTCTATATATATATATTTATATTTATCTTAAGTCACTTCAAGGCAACATTTGTTTCTTGAATAAAAACTCGAAGCACAACTAGCCTTCAGTTTGAACAGAGAAAAATATACAACCCAAACTGTACTACTGATCTAGAGAATGGCAAGTAAACATTGAAAAACAGTTTCAGCTAATAAAGTGGTCTCAGTTGCACACTTCTCTCTGTAGGAAGTGTGATATTTAAACAAAGTGTGGTCTTACGAAGCTTTCTGTACGTGAACCGGTTGACCCATCTTGACTGAGATTAGGCAGTGCCTCAGCAAACATCAGTTTGCGGGGACTCCTCTCACAGGTAATGAGTTGATGTGCTTCCCTGCTGTGCATACAGAGGAAGAACTGTGTTCCCTTCTTGGATGCTTTAACAAAGCCGCAGTCGCATCAGAACAGATGTTAACTTGTGAAAAGACCATTAGACGAGTGCTCAACTAACTGTTTGTTACACTTTCGTTGGACAAACAGACAAAGTTGCCACTTCACTGGCTACAGAGGAATATGAAGAATCACACAGGGATTTAGTAACATTTAAGATATACCCCGCTTGCACTCAACTGCTGTATGCTCCACTCTGTTACTGCTTTAGAGAAACCAAGGATTTAAGAGTCCAGCTCAGCCAAGACGCACACACCTGTCCACTGCAGCCCCGAAAAATACTCAACGCACTCTCTTTTGCATCATTCTGGAGCCAACCTCAAACAGACAACAAACGATCAGGAAAATCTTTTGATATACCATTTTATTTAATTTAGGTGTTTTTCATTTTTACACATATACAAATATAAGATGTCCATTTTCTGACATACGTACAAATAAGGACAACTAAAGGAAAAACTCAAATGAGTGAAGAAACAGGATGACGATCCTCTACTTCAAGGTGTGGAAGCGTTAACGAATTGAATAGTTTGTGTGTATGAAATGATGAATCATATGCTATGGCCTCCACACACTGCCACAAAACACCAAATGAGGGAAGATGCTGGGTAATGAAAGCATATCCCTCCAGTAGAGTCCAGAGATTAGAATCAATGCCACAAGCATTGAAACTGTTCTGGTATTGCAGTGTCTGCAGCACCCAAAGACGCTTTATGTTGGGCTTTTCTTTAATTTGTCACCCATGGACTGATAGAAACATATTTCAGAGTCACTGGACATCCACTTGATGAACCATAACAGCTATGAGTAGATAACAAGTTACAGTGTGCAATGTTTGAGCACAGATGCCCCCTATGTTAACACACGGAAAGTGCTGGATACTTTTTTATGTATGACTAATAGATGCGTCTTGCACCCGATACCTAGTATTGTTTACTTAAGCCCCTAGAATTACTTGAGCTGGTCAGTGATTTTAATCCCATTCAAAGTGCATATGTGGATAATATTTCACCCCATTCCCAGTAATAATTACAGCTGCAATTACCTGCTGGTTTTCCGGCAGACTGGTTGGTCCTCTTGTAATTTAAATCCTGCCTGGAACGACGTCCTTGCATTTTAAAGTGGATCTTTCTTTCTCTGTGAGAAGAGCTGCTTGTTCTCTGATAGTTTTTTTCCCCCCAAATCAGCTCAGTGTGAAATTTGCAGTGTAGACAACTATGACTGAATTACTTTGATACTGCAGAAAACTTAAAGATTTGATGTTTCTCAGACAAGTTCATGAGTGTTTTTTCTATGATTTCCAAGCAGATTTATGGATGTTTATTCACAATGGACGTAGGAGATAATGAGATCCTCCTGAAGTGTAATCACATATATATATATTGGTATATGTTTCATGTCCGCACGTTAAGATTTGACTGAGTTGACTTTGAGAAGAATGATTTTACCTCAACTCTCCTGTGTCTTCCTGAGGAGGGTTTTGGCTTTATCCTGTTAAGCGTTCATGTCTATTACAGACCATCCAGTAATTTCCCGATGGTCAAAATGCCATCCAGAAATGATGAGTTCAATTAGAGAAGCACAGTCAATATTTTATTCCCCACTTCTTCCATTTGAATGGGGCTTTATACTGTGACTAAATATTTGATAATAAAAACAGTTTAAGTTCTGGCATAGCTGTTTACTTCAAGACAAAAACAAACACTGATGCAAGCATTTTTGCTCTCCTTAGTTTGAAAAACAGAACATGTTATTGTTTTGTAATGTTCTGTTTTCATATTGGCAGTGATTCCCAGTCCCAGCCCGACAAACATACACCAAGACACAGTTGGGAAACTCACCTTGTTGGTCTGGGTCTGCATTACGGGACACGATGGCGCTGATGGCAGGGAAAGTGATGCTGGACATGGCTGCGACGGCTCCAGCTGCCCACATCATCCTACAACCAACAACAGCACATTTGTTAAGGATATAAAAAATTTAACCTTTCAAAAATTGGATTTATACATGTCCTTGAAGATTAGCTAAAGGTCGTTAAGCCTATTATGGTTAAAACCTTGAGCTTAAGAATAAAGCACCTGAATAAATAATAAGCAGTGACTGAGCCAAAAATATCAAATCCAATCTTGGAATAAGATCTACTTCCTATTCCATTTCATAAAAGAAACTGTTTATGAAAGGATTCTCACCTTAATATATAATACAGCTAACTTGACCTTTATTTAACCTAATTTCTAGGGTGTTGAGCAAAGGAGAGAGGAGCAAAAAGGAGACATGTTGTGGATGTTTTCCTTCAGAATCAATAGATATTGTGGCTCCTCTGCCTTTGCCCTCCAGGCCAAAACAATAAGAGAAACTGACAGAGCTCACTTAAGGAGAAATGAAACTGATACTGTGGTCTGTGTCTGTGGGTGGTGGTTGTTTGGTTAAAGCACCACTATTCATATTTTAGGTTTTGAAATGAATGAACACACAAAAACATTAGATGTGCTCCTACTTTTTCCTTTTAAAATTATTTTCTTGAATTTCCCTACAAGTTTGAACATAGTAAAATGACCATGTATGTGTCTATACGAGTTAAACAAAATCTTTACAACATTATATTGCCTTTAATGACACTATATATGCCTTTTAAGAGTCTCTGTTGTCAGATTATAGTGTCACTACATACCCAAGGACAGTACCATTGATTAAGGCCCCCCTCTAGTGGTTTGCCAAAGTATTACTACAACAACAACAACAGTATAATAATAATTTTAAATCGAATTAATTTGCAAAAATAACAGTGGCATCTGTACCTCTGCACTGGGGCCTGAACCACACTGGGTTAAGTCTTGTGTAGATTTTATTGATGTTATGATTCCACTTTTGATTTGAGCTTATCAGATCCTGCTTCAGGTTCTTTGCAAATTATTTGAGTATAAAAAATTAAAGCAAAATACACCAACAGCAAAAGAACACATTAGATTCTGCTCATAAACATCAGTCATAAATGGTGAGATAATTTGTTATTCTTTTGGATTAAAATGTATAATGAAGAAACAGAAACCCAGTTAAACTTTCCCTGTTTGACTTGAATTGAATGAGGCACCACTGACTGCGGTTTTGCACTGTGCAGCAGGAAATGCTAAGTCACCTTAGATGAACTTCCTCCCTTCCTTGAAATTATATTTGCTGAATGATTATATTTTACTGTATCTCTACTGGCATCTGTGAAGCTTTCCTCAAACTTCTGAGTCTGAGCTCCACTGATATAGAAGTAACCAGTGATGGAGATGGAAGCACAAAAACTCTAGACTTTGCTTTTCAGGAATCAAAAAGCATATTTCTTAATGAATCCGCGGTTCTTTAATTTTAACTGACTCAAAACTGCTATTTTGTCCTACAATCTTTCACTTATGAGGTCCCAGTCCTGTTGAATAAATGTGAAGAAAACATTGTGTGCGTGTGAGTTAGTAACAAGGTATAGGAATTACTGACCAGGGCTGAGAGCCAAAGCCGTACCACGCCAGCTGGAGGATCTGGAAGCCGAGGCCAAGCAGGATTGTGTTCTTATTCCCAATTGAACGCATCAGGATCCCCAACACAACCGTCTGAGGAGACACAGCACACAGGTTACACAAGACAGCCAGAGGCAGAAGGACGCACTGAGCAAATAGTTTTAATAATTTTCATGTCACTCTCGAGTCTTGACTTGATTGATAGAAAATTATCTGTAACAATATTTATCATCAGGTTCACTTGTTTGCCCTCTCAAATAATAAGCATTGCTGCTTTTCTTTGTTTTCTGTGGCTGTAAATTGAATAACTTCTGTCTACTCTGTGCACAAAATCTATTGTTTATCTGCCTGTCCAGAAAGAGAGATACCTCTCAGACTGAAACTACATGAAGTTTCTTTCTTTTTTCCTCCAGTTAGAAGTTTTCTGAGTTTTTCCTTTTATAAACCGAGGATCTAAGGACAGAGGGTGTGGTATTGTGTACAGACAACTTATTTCCTCCAGTACCTGAGCGAGTATGGAGAGGATCCCGACTACAGCGATGAAGGCAGCCACTGTCTCTGATGAGAAGCCTATGACCTGGGGGTGAGAGAACGTTGAGATATCACAGGTTAGGACATGACTGTTCATTTACAGACGAGCACAGCTAGAAACCAGACACCTTTACCAGTTTTCAACACAATAGAAGAAGGGGGTTTGTTTGCGGCCTTTGGTAATCACATGCTGTTTCATACTGCATCTTGTAGCAACAAAAAGTGCTTCTCTTTTTCCTCCCCTTGTTCTCTCTGGTGTATTTAGGTCTAATATACTGCTCTTGATTTCCTTCCATTGAGGCTGTAGCAGCAGGAAAAGGGCTCCTGGTATGAGGTGTGTATAATTTATGACAATGAATAGGGAGAGATATACGATAAAACAATTTTGGCTTAGGGAGGACGTGAGGGCGTGGTGAGTAATGTAAGCCCAAACGCTCCAGACAGACTGAGCTGTTTTTTTTTTTCAAGATGGTAGAAGAGTGGTATGAGACCAGCGTGTGAGTGTGAGACTTGCCTGACTGGTTCATCTGACATTGTTTACACAAACTTAACAATCCTCAGCTCAAGCAGTTTGGAAAAACAGTGGGGGGGTGTCACACCTTGTCAGTCCATCTCCGAGCTGCCAGCTGCTTCCAGATGCTACCAATCTATAAATAAGTATATGAACCTGTCCATTTCTGGCTACTTGTGTTTTCAACTGTTTTTTTCCCTGTGGTAGCATTTTGCTGAGACACTTAATGAATCTGCTCTACTTACTCACGCACTTGAATCAGGCTGCTCAGCAAACCCGCTGATCCAATCTTGAAGCAATGTAGGTGAAAGTGTGTGCTCTGCAAATTTCCCCCAGTTGTACTGAGATTATTCCCTGGAGCTTTCCGGTGGCAATTTCAGCCTTTTATTGGCAACACAAACGGCAAAAGTATAATGCTGTCACATACAACAGCCACGTGTTAATCCCAAATTATATTGCCCTCCTTAACGCACCACAACTTCACCTGAAAAGCAATATCCTCACAAGAATTCTTCATCCATTTTACACTACACCAAAACCTAATACCAGAGACATGTAGAAAATGAATGATCTATCTAACCAATGTTTGTGTGTGCAATCCAGTCATTTTTGTGGTCTTTACACTTGGCAAAAGTGCAAGCAGGGAGAGCAGTGTTACCTGTTTGAGATAGAGGAAGAAGCTGGAGTACTGGCCGGCCTCTGGGAGGTAGGAGAGAAACACTGTGATACAGATGAGGAGCACCGTGGAGTCCTGGCCCACTTTACGCAGAGACTGGACGAGAGAACAGCAAGAGCGATTTAACTTGATGTAAGAATTTAAATCATGAACAATATCAGTGGCATTCCTGATGGTGCTGACTTAACCATGTTTCCTTTTAAGCCTCAAGCAACAACAGCATAATCACCATGAATATTTTACCTTTACGGTTAATGAGGTTAAGTACGCAAATTATAGGTTTAATGTGCATAAACTCTATATTTATGTCAATATAACTATCTTAGAATACCACAGCTTCTACAGATACGAACTCTGGATTCAAGCATAGGCAAATCTTTGTCTTAAAACTAGGTGTAATGATTCTGAAACAGAGATTGAGATTACGAGAGGATGGTACCAAGACCCCCCTGTGGTAGGCTGGTTGGGCTAGTTTGATTAGTTCAAGATGAATAATAACCCTGAGAGGTCAGCACTGTGGGAACATTTTGGCTATATGGCCACTGAAAGATTTCCTCCAACATGATTCCAATTAAAGTGAAAGGGGACAAAATCCACAAAAATCTATTATGTTTATCACAAGCTTATGAGACCTCTCTAGTCTAGGTTATTCAGGGACAGTGACAAAAAGGAGGAATTTCAGACTAAAAAACATTCACTTTGGAAGATTTGGAAGATTGTCTCAGACCGATGAAGGTGAATTATGAAGTAACCGTTCAAAGGCCAGTATGAACAAGAGAAACAATTACAGCAAGCAAAATCTGTTCTAATGTTTTAAGTCAGACTTGAAAGACTGTGAACTTATCCTTTAAGGAATCTGACACTTTCATGTAAATCAGATTTTCCCTGTCAACATGCAAACTCAGGCAGCAAGGAGATCAGATGTACACACAGACAGAGAAACACAAACACTACCACAACAGACATGAAGATAAACTAAAGCTGCTGCTCTTCAAGTATTCCTTAAACCTACAAAATTACTCTTATCAAAATTAATTCATCAATCTGGTTATTCATTTCTGTGTACGAATTAATGACTGAATGAAAGAAGTGTGTTCATCTCTTTCTGAGATTGAAAGATGTTTATCGGTGAGCACATAATCTGCAGCACTATTAAGTGTGTTCCCAGCATGAGGCTTATTCCCATAACGGAAAACATTCAATTATACAGTTCAGAGGAAAAAGCTTCCACTCATCATCAGCTGCTGTTGGGTGTGTTTTTACTCACAGCGAAGGGGTCTGCCTGTTCCCAGGAGATCGGTGCTCCCCACGATGCCGGCCTCATCTTCTCCGGCAGCGACTCCGGTACAGCCACCAGGATGAAGCAGATGTCAAGCAGGGCGATGGCCGTGGCCAGGATCACCACCAAGGTGTCCCCGTAGGCCTCAGACAGGTAGGCTCCGATGGCCGGGCTGGTAACCAGGCTGGCTGCAAAGGTAGCTGATACCTGGAGGGAGGAAGCAGAAGCAAAACATGAGGTAATGCTGCTTTCATTTTCTCTGACTACTGATTATTTGGTTGAGGACTCATGGTAATGCTGATGCACATATTAAACAGGACTGTGACAGTTTAGTTTTGATCTCCTTACCAAACCGTATGCTGTGCTCCTCTCATGCTCCTGCGTGATGTCGGCCACATAGGCAAAGATCACAGAGAAGGTGACGGCAAAGACGCCGGACATGGAGATGACCGCAAAGTACCACCTGAGAGAGGAGGAGTGTTTGGCTTGTCAGCACAGACTAAAATGACTAAACCTGCAATAAGGTTCAGTACAAGCTACAAAATATCATTGACTATGGTTGACTTTGGGCTTAAAGCTTCTAGTTGCATATATAATATAATATAATTTTTTAAACACTGTCAGACTGATTCTCTACAACCCACTTATGCTACATCCACATTATTATGTTTTAGATTTTAAACGCATCGCTATTGCCATTTCAAACCTCTAGAACAGACTTTTGGAAATGCTGCTGGTCCACGTTTTAGCTTTAAAACTTGGTGTTTTGATCTGGACGGGCAGAAATGGAGACTTTTGGAAACGATGACGCAGACACTCATGCTCACTTCCAGCCGCCATGACCGCCTGATACTCGCCTTCAACTCTATCTAACTGTATTTATGCTATAATGTACCACAACTCCTAAACACAATAAGAGCAAAACAAAACAAAACAAAGTGGGAAGTTTAGTTTTAAGTTTGCACTCACCATGGGCTGATCTTCATCAGTGGAATGGGTGCACACGTGAAGAAGACTGTTAGCAGCAGGAAGGACTTGCGTCCCCATACGTCTGATAATGCTCCAATCAGTGGAGCACTCAGAAATGATAATAGGCCCTAGAGGGGAGAGATGGAGGAGGACATGGGACAACAAGAAGAAAAATATTTAAGAGAAAAGAGAGTATTTGTTGAACAGAGAGCTGTAAATGGAGAACTTGAGTGAAGTTACCACTCAAAAATTCACACGCGACGGAGACAGTTTTGGTAGGTAGATACATAAAGAGTAACTACAGTCTATACATGGTACTACCCCTATAGTTAACACCAATGTGAAAAAGTAACCCGTCACACATTTTAAAGCTCACCAGTTTTATCTACGGCTGCCGGGTTTGTCCTCTAAAGCCACAGCAACACAAAGGACACCAGTATCTTCACCATTATTTCTACCGTTTGTGCAAATGAACGACCTGTGAGGTCTGGTATCATGCAGCTACTGTAGCTGCCACACTGCAAAGAAAAGACTGTCTTACTCGAAACAAAGACGTGGAACTGGAGGAAACAAAGACAATAACAAAGCAGTCTAAATTGTTATCTTTTGAGCAGAAGAAAATTGTTTAATGTTTGAAATAATAGTTTGTTTTTCCTATAAGTACAAAATATCTTGTCAGCACGGGAGATGAGTTTGTCTTTTTCTTGTACTGGCAAAACAAATAATAAGTCATAATCAATAGCTATTGCTCAATCACAGAAAAACAAGTTTGTCGTGTTGCGACTCACAACAAACTAGAGAATCTAAAATAATTACAGGATGTCCTCTCCAGTTATCTTTAGATGCACTCTTCTACTCCCTGAATAACTACCGTCAGGGTGCACTTGAGGTACTTCACCCTGGAAAGGTGCTTCAGCTGAGCCTACTCTGTGGCCAGCTGGGGAGCTTGCTATGGTGACTGGACAGCTTGTAGGTGTTAACATGTAACTGAATTAGTGTCAAGCAGGGCGTCGCTGCACAAGGGCACACATGCTCAGAAAATCCTCCATGGGCAAATAAAAGCAGGACAAACTTGCAGTGCAGAAGAAGGATGTTGATTGACAGGAGATATGGTCCTTTAAACATAAAGAGCACATGGCAGCCGACGTGTCTTAATGTGCAGCTTAATTTAATACAATTAGTCCACACAACACTGTCCAAAATTACAGATTAATGCTTATTTATTCCTTCCTTACATCTTCAATAGCACAGATAGATGTTGCTTGCTACTGAGATACTGTAGATAAAAAGACTAGAGATAACCGATACATTCCTGTCATGAGAGACAGAGAATTGAGCCTTGTTTTTCTGTTTGTGTGTGTGCTGTTGTCTCTTACCTTGACACCATGAATAAGCCCATTCATCAGGAATGTGTGCTGGGGGAATGTCTGGCGTAAAACCTGGAGAACAAACACAAATAACACCAGATCAAACCCCACCGTCTGCATTGTGTTTTCAAGCAGTGACCTACACCAGCTCATGTACCTCTCAGTGTTTAACAAGTGTGACTGCACTGAGCAAATATCTACGACCTTAAGAAATGACACCGGGTTAGAATGAGATGAAACATAAATTCAATGCAAAAATTCAAAAACATTGTAAATATTAAACACTAATATTTTCACAGGGTTTTGACCCACATGTTGAAAACCATTAAACAGAGTTACATGCTACAATCACTCTGCAGATAAACACGACTGCCATTCCTCATGCGAGTGCTAATTCCTGTTAATTTCACCCTTACCCCCTGGTTATAAATGTGAACAGGCAATGGACTATCTGCATTTTTTCACAGGCCTTTAGCCAATCTTAGTTTGAATTTATTTTATATTTATCATTACATATTTCCACAGGAGTTGCACCTGAACTGTTTTGTGTTCTGGGAAAAGAATTGTCCGTGCTACAAGCACAAACACATTTAAAAGTCAAACATTCATCAGGAGGCGAAGACTATAAAGTTTGTGTTGTTTTGTTAACACCTGACAGGTCAAGTGAGCTCAAATACTTTGCGAATCTCATTAAGTGGCCAGTTTTGGTCTCAAGCAAGTGGTTATCGTCAGATGTCAGTGAGTGACAGAGTACTTTTATTTGTTACGCACAGTCAGAGTGTAGCGAACACAAACTAGAAATCTTCATGGCCTCATTCAACCCTGATGTAAGGACCTGGCAATAAGACGTGATCTCTCACCACACATCTCTCTCGAATCTGTCGTGTTATGATAGAGCATCTGACTTACAGTGACATCTGTTTGCTGACTTTTTGCCGGGACACTGCTCTGTTATCAGTCAAGTTTTCACTTCAGACTTTAAACCACAAAACTCTCAGAAAGCAGTACATATACCTCATCAAGGCTACACTGTCCTCTACATTTTATTTTTTTTCTTACAGACATGTTTTCTCTTAGTGACCATGTATATAAACTGGCGGACAATGTACTCCTACATCTCTTCATCTTTGTGGGAATGCAGAGGGGGAGGGAGGGTGATTATATGGTTAAAAGGCCATGGGATGTTCGGTTCAAAGTCCACACCGTCAGTGTGCAGCAAGTATTGCGTATATGTGTCACTGACACCGGTGTGGGAACATGAAGGTTCAGTTTAATTTAGGACATGTGGAGCTTGACCAAAACTGAACAACAGGATCTGGTTATTGTTCAGGGTTACAGAGGGAAAGCTCATGGCACGGTTAAGAATCCCCTCTGTTCCTCGGGGAGTCAGTTACCCAACACACACACAGGCTGTGAATGCTCAGTGAAGACTGTTGCTGCTGGATACTAATGAAGCAGCGCGCTCATTGGGAGCAGTGAAGCAGTCCCTCTCATTTTCAGGCGCCTTCTGATTAGTCCAAAATGCAAATCCTGCCTCCGCCCTGGGATCTTGAGGGCAACAAACCCCCGGTAATTAATGCTTAACAGTTGCACACACATACACAACCACCTCTTCAAACAAGAGACTGCTGGAAAGTATGCACTGCATAAGCCTGTCTGGTTCACATCATGTGGCTCACAGATGTTTGCTCATCATTTGTTTGAGGTACCAGAACACAAAGTAATTTACGCTGGTGGAGAAAAGAATGCAGATAAAAAAAGAAACTGGACAGGAATTCAATAAATGCAGGGTTGCACAAAAAAAATGAAAAACTAATGTCAGAAATGGGAACACTACTAATATACAATCCCTGCTGGTGTGAAATAAAGCATTTCATCATTATGAGTCATCTCAGCACTTCGCTTACAAAATAGATATTGTTTTGAGGAAACAATCATCTGTCAGTTTTTTTCAAAAATACTGACAGATGATTTTCTGGTGGCAACATTCCTCTAAAAACAGGTCACATTCAGGAATGAAAATCCTCTAAATAATGTTGTTTGGGTAGCCTGTAGCAAATACTTGGACCACACCACTCTGTTGAGCACTGAGGTGAATGTGTGGCGTGGTTTGTTGCCTGGCATCTGTGCTGTGACCTGACAACACAAACCAGTGACCCCACCACCACCAGTGATAAGCCTTTTCAACAAAGAACTGGTACTCTGACAATACAACTGTTTGATGCCCTTTTCATATTTCTCAGTCCATTAGCGCCTGGCCAAACATCTGCCAACACACGGACAAAAAAAATAAAAAAACAAAACTGCGTCACCCAGGGCCTCGCTCATTTGATTAGGGATTCAATTATTCATAGACACTGATGGGCCTTGTGTGATTCCAGTCAATGGGAGATGCCACTCTTTGGCTAGGTTTTCAGAGGAGAGAGAGGTGTAGGCGTATTTATATACTACAGACTGTTACATCAGTTTACATAACAAGCATGTCTGCGTGAGAGTGGGCGTAGCTGGGCTTACCGTGAGCATCGGGGTGGTGAGGAGACCCCATGCAAAAAACTCCAGGAAGATGACCACCACAGCATGGTAAACACTGGGCTCACCGATTCCCTGAGGCTGGACGGAGACACACACACACACAGAGATAAGAGAGGTGGTGAGCTGACAGGCAGCGAAACAACATCACCTGATCCTGTGGGACAACCCACAGTTGGGTAAGAGTGTGTAAAGATGTGAAATATAGTTTTTACTCTGGACTTTTGGAAGTATCTACAATAGGGGAAATTCTGATTAGTCATTACAGCACTTAAGTATGAGTTTAACAAGCAGACCAGTTCATTACCTACTCACTAAAACTCTCTGACAAGAAGCAATCACTTAAAATATACAATAATCAGACTATTTACATGCACATAAATGTGATCATTGCGTAACACCAGATTAAATTTCTGATTATGAAACTCACATGATTCACATAAAGCTGAGTTATGAGATGCTTTAGCCTGATAATCAGACTAGCTTGTCATTTTGTTAAACTTTGCTTAATAATTTTTTACTTTATACAAAATTACATAATTGTTGTATTTGAATTGCTGAATAAATTCAGAGGTCTGAAACCTGATAGTGAGTAAAGTTGTGCTGCATCCAAAAGACATATACTGGTATTGTTTTCTACACTGATAATCTTAAAGAGAACCGTATCTCAAACTTTAACTGCTGCTGATTTCACAAGAAATCTATATCTCTGCTGCCAAAATGAAGGAAGCTTATTTTTGTAACAGCCACAAGCCATTCTGCTGTTTCTTTCTGCAACACACTTCTTTGTTTCTTTTCTACTACACAAGCTTCACGCAGTAGTAAAATCGAAATGCTAGAAACAAGAAGCAACTACGCTGCATACATGACAGGAGTAATTTTGAAAGCATAGCAAGCGGCATGGCTCTATTAATCCTGTCATACTTAGTCTAATTACAACATTGATGCAAGAGAGACAACATGGTTAAGCTGTTTACATGACATCTGCACTATCTGCTATATTGCCTTACTCTGATTGCAAATAAATTGTGTTGAGTGCAAATGACCAGAATGTAAACCATGAGGATTTATTTCATAATGACATTTTAAACTCAATGTTAACATACTGGGTCACTCTAAATACAGGCCTATGTCTGTGATGAGTAAAACACAGACATCATTTCTATCTCTCCTAAAGCTCACTCCCTGGAGAGGAAGCCACTTCACTGCGGCACTGTAAAATCTATACAAGTCTTTAAGGTAAAGAGAAACTGTGATGAAGTGAGTGTGGATGTCGAGCTGGGATCTTTGGAAACGACGTGTGATAATTGTGGAGACGTATGGGGACGCAAATCCTTCCTGCTGCTAACGGTCTTCTTCACGTGTGCACCCATTCCACTGATGAAGATCAGCCCATGGTGAGTGCAATAGGCCAAAGCTAACTTAACCAAGACACTTGCTGCTTGTTTACGTGTGGCTGTGGTTTGTCATTTCCCCATGCGTAGAGGGTGAAAGCAACTCAGGAAACCAGCCTAGAAGACTGGATATAACTGCTTAAGGCACAAATCAGTCTGAACCCCTGCCTGTGCTTTTGTTCCAAGATAAGTGTATGATCACGCCACCTGCGTTATGGAGTAAATGAGGAACAATCTGTAACTGTCTCATTATATGAATGTTGCAACTTCCTCTCTACTGAAATGACGCCTAGCTACACATTTAGAGATCCCATTTTGCTACTGAGCGTCTAAGCCTATTAGATGCAATAGCTGGATGCTGAAAGAGAAATCTTAATGGCTGAGTGGTCAAACCTAGCTGCAGTGATACAGTAAAGCAATAACAATAATCTGAACTAAGGACATTGTTGGAATAGAGCCAGGTGTAGATGCATGACTGTCATTAGGGCAACAGGACCATTACTGTGTGAAAACAACAGTTTCTTGTTCTGTTCATTATGATTACAACTCTTGTGTGCCTTCATATGGATATCCAGCATGTTTGGCATAGCTGTCCAACTGGTTACATAAGCAGCACTGCCTCACTGTATTTATAACAATCCTACCATACTCACTCTTTGCCAACTGCCTAATTTGGGATGAATTTGGGACCATCTGAATGATCCAAGTAACTACAATCTCTGATGTGATATTCAGTTGCCTACTTGATCTGTTTATTAAGGAAGTTTGAAGCCTCCAGTTAAGAGTGTTTTATAGCATTATGGGATGGTTTCATTATTGCTATGTTACAGGTGTCAATGAACCAGAGAAAGGAGTATAAATGTTTCAGAAACTACAGGCCCTGGCTGATATTTAACCAAACATCTGTCCAATCATATTCTGAAGAAGCCAGCATAGACAGTAGTTGAAAACTATGTTACATTACACATCTGATGTTAGCTTGAGCAGTGGCAGTCTGTTTTTACATGTCTGGTATGTTGACTTAACATTGCTTGTTTTGAACCAAACCCAGTGTTTAGTTAAATGTCTTACCTCGGCCCATTTATATACCACATTATGTATTACATCTTTCATATGAGATTTATCTACATACCTGACTTTCACTAATGCACAGTGTTTTTACAGTATATTATTACCACCGTTGTACAGTGTATAATCAGCACATAGTACAGCTATGGATTTTTAAATCTCTTTTTGTTTAGATTATTTTTACACTCAGTTTAGTCTATTAAATTATCGTCTACACTTATTTAAATTGCATAGTTTGTTGGCTGCGTTGCTGTTTTTGTGATTTATGTGAGGTGACTGCTGCAACACACAAATAAAGTACTCTGTGTATTTATCCATCTAAACCACATTATCGATTGAGGATCTGTTACATTACGTTACCTCACTTTGTCTTTCATACAACTGGCACGACTAAACCTGTCTGACACATTGTCTGTCTGTTGCAACAGGGTAAAAAATAACCCCAATCACCGTTAAACACATATGCTAGTAAGCTAATACAAACCTAGCCCCAGTTTGAGCCACTTAGTGCTACACTGTCACGCGTAATGTTTCACTAGACTTGAACAAACGTGAGGTACCGTCAATATTAAGCGGTGATTTAGGTTAAATACGTTAATAATCAGAGTGGCTGGATGATTGTGGGAAGACGGGCGATAAAGAAAAACACAGCTAGCGGTTGCCGAGCTGACGTGTAAACGGCTAACGCAGGCCGTTAACATTAGCCGATGCTAGCTCACGACTAGCTAAGTTAGCTACTTAGCTTAGGCGGTCCCAGCTAACGGTTAACACTACCTGCCGGGGACAAACCATCAAATGCCACCTCGCACTGCTGCCTTTTCATGAAACAAACAGGGATACTGACTAACTTCAGTGCCCGAAAGCCAGTGTAGCTCTGTGGCAAGGTAAGTTAACGAAGATAAATAAATATTTAACTCACACTTCCTCCATCTTTTATTATAATTTTCTTTGCAAGAAGAATGCTGCGGTTCAGCCGCTTTTTCTTCTTTTTCTCCCCCGTCATTGTTAACTTATGTCCATTCTTGGTGTCAGAGGGTCATCGTTGCGCCTGTTAAAAGAAAAATAATAACTGATTTCGACTACTCAGCTGATAACACCTCGGCAGTCGACTCCAGGCAGCGGCTAGCATCTAGCAGCGAGCTAACTAAATGATGATTTCTCATCCCCACCTCATTTCAACCTGACTTCCTCAACCAGATACTGACCCGCCCCTCCTGTGAAAGACCGCTCAGCGATTGGCTGTCTGAGAAAAGTGCACACCCAAACTCTGGATCTGATTGGGTTAGAAAAACCTTGCTGCTATTGATCCTCAAATGGTGATTTGTCAACGTCACACCGCGGGTAACAAAGAGGAAATGCCTTATATGGAGAGCAGCGTACAAAATGTTCAGCGACTTCAATGAACACTAATAACACAATTCAGTAGTAGTATACACATACTGTATAACAGTTAATGTCTGGAGCTTAGTAATAATAATATAACTGTATTTACTATGCATGTTCAATTAATCTCCTTTTAATTAGCGGTGGAAGAATCAGTAGATTTTTTTTTTTTTGCTTTAGTAAAAGTGGCAATACCACACTGTTGAAATACTCTGTAAGAAGTAAAACTCATGCACTAAGAATTTTACTTAAGTTAAAAAAAAAAGTACCAAGTAAAAGCACTCATCATGCAGAATGGCTCATTTCACAATAATGTACACTCAGTTGTCAGTTAATTAGTAAAACCTGGCTAAAACTAATGCAGTCTGATGCAACAGTTGTGTAATAATTCTGCCTTCATGAAGATCATAATATTCAATTCTTATTGAAACTGTGTCTGTCTGTTGATTCAGTTTTGGTTGCTCCAATTTGTGCTACTCTAAGCGTATAGCTTTATACAAACAGGTGTGTCTGTTGTTTAGCCTCATTAATTTTAATGGAGTGAACAAAATAACAGGAGCACCTGTCAACATAACTCCATGCAGTTCAACAGTACAGCAACCTACATCCATCTTAGTTACAGAATGCATTCCAATGAATTATTCTGTTGATTTAGTACATTTGCTTAAAAGTGTTTTAATGGCAAGGTGACAAAAGTCAAAATCAGACAATGTCCACCACAATATACATAAATTCCTCACCCTTATAAAATGTACAGGCATGCATGCATAGACAAAAAATGTACTTGGTGAAACTGCAACTTGCAGTAACAAGAAAAGTGACAGAGGGAAATATTTTCAGTCAGTCTTAACAGGCAGCATCATGACCATTTCCTTTACAGGTACATCAGTGAATCAGTGGTCAGTCACAGCAGGATAAGGGAAAGCTGAAAAACACAACTGTCTCAGATGCACAACAGTGCACCCAGTGACAGCCCAATATGTAACGTCACATTCTGTACAATGAAGAATCACACTATGTACAATGGAAGAACTTTTTATAACACATACAAAATGTTTTCTTTTTTTCCGCAAACCACATAAAATTCCCATTACTACCACAGTTGTCAAGCTCAGAATATTGTCCATTAGTGGGTAAGGAGGTACTTGTATCCTAAATTGCTCCTCATCAAGTTTCCCTATTTTTTGTATAAAGATGACACACTGCTTCACAGAAATGAATACAATTTTTTATCTTTTCTAAAACATGTACCGTACAATTCAGAAATATGTTTAAAATCACACAAAGTGAGACACAGAGATATAGTGTGAGTACTCGTTGCTTTTGGGTCTTCTTCAGGTCTGTTATAAAAACAAACCCCTTAAGGAACAGTCCGTATAATTTCCCTGTTACATACATATAAATTCTCAAAGCACTCTGTTTCCATAGCAGCATTGACAAATGGAAAAGTCTTTAAAACAAAGTGCACAATTCTTTATGACACAACATGTCCTCTATTAACACAATATTCAAATCATTACAACTTGTGGTGTTGTGCTCAAGTTACATCCTCGTCCTCATCTATGTAGGGGATGTCCAGGTCGTCAAAGCTCCCGTTGAAAGTCTTGCTGGTGACCTGGGGCTTGTTGGTTGAGGAGGGGTTGTCTGGGCTGGGCAGGAAACACATGGGTTGAGTAATATCTGTATTTTGTGTGAACTCTCTCTGTTCATCATCTGTCTGAGCCATCAGACTCCTGACTCTCTGCGCCAGGTTGGAGGGTTTGTGCGGGCAGTCGGGTTTCTGGGTTTTCAATCGCATGGTCGCCTTTCCTAGTAGTAGCGAAATCAGATTTGTCAACATGTTTAGTATGAGCTTTGTATTGCACACACACACGGTCAACCACAAGTTCCTGTAATGGTTTGACCATGTTGCTTATTTATGGAAACAGAAAACAAAAGAAACTATGAGTGAAGCCAGTTATTCTAATGAGGAGTCCGTAGGGTTGCAGAGTGGCCGAACATTTACTCTCTTGTGACAACTTTCTCAGGGCTTCACTATGCTCCAAACAAAGTGCTTTTGGATTTTTTAAACCTGTCCTCCAACCTCGTCTGGAGGCAAAAGTGTTTATAGCTGTTCTGGAAGGCCATGGTCAATGGTGGAGTAAAAAGCTGGCCATCATAGAGGGACGCAAGATGTGATAGTCATTTCAAATATGATGATAACAGTGCACCCTTTTGGAAAATCTTTCCTGGAAGGGATTAATAGTGCTGCACTGGTTTATACATAAGTGAAATAACAGTGAAGAATGAAAAATGAGAATTTGAGTTAAAGAGAAAACCTCACAATCACGCCACTTTTTTTTTTTTTTGGGCCAGTTTTGGAGAATTGTGAGAGTAAGGCAGGGTTTGAACTTCTCTAAGCTTCCGTTTATCATTCTTCACACACCTGTCATTTTGGTGACACAGAAAGCACAGGCCCTTATCTTCACTCGAATGATTCATCGTTTTCAGACTACTAGGACACATGAAAGGCACAGGAGCTCTGCAGGTTGGCTGGCTTTCCGCCCAGGTGTGGCCATTACGAGCAGGTATAGACACTTTTCCCATCAGATGGGGTCCAACGACACACGTTTTTTTTGTTTCAAACATTCTTTTCCTAAAACCCAGAGGAAGGTGAAAATACCTTACCTCCCTACTGACCTTCCGAGTCCAGGCTCCTCATGCGCTCATCCAGACTCTCTGTGCTCATCGACGACGAGGAGTCCAGGTTATCGTTGTCAGAGTGCTCCTGCTCCAGGTCAGGTAACCTGCAGGCCAAATCCACCCTGAAAGTAACAACACAAGATGTTATTATTGAAACTCGTGTCTTTGTAACGCTCTGGGCACAGTACATTTAACTATAATGAAAAAAACCCCTCACTTTTCTTGCTTAATGGACTTGATCCTTTCAATCAGAGTCTTCTCTGTGTCGTCAGGTTGTATTTCCTGTGGAACATCCAGCTCTGAAGGCTTTTCAACAACCTGCACAAAAATCAGAGCAGTGGTTGAGTGTAAGCTGCTGAATGAAGACACTGGATGCAAATCACATGAATTTTATTCCAGAAATGAGCTACTTTCTATCTGTATAGCCTCGTTCATTCAGAGTAATTGACCACACTAACCACACTGACTTGTGTGGTGTAATCAGGAAAGCCTGTGAGTAGGTGTACTGTACTTTTTCTGATCTGTGCTGTCTTGATCCATTATGCATCTTCCAGAGAAACCTATAATTAAAGAACTGGCCTTATAGTGTCCTCTCACCGTGTTTTGCCTCTTCAGTTTGAGCTGATTGACAGCCAGAGCCTCTGCATATTCCAGCTCCTGGATATTCTGCATCTTCTCGCTGTAGCGTCTTAACTGCTCAGAGATCAGGGTCTCCACACACCTGCAGACAACAGAGTCAAAGATGAATGATATCCATCTCTTATAGCAGACAGTAAATATCTTCTGGAGGACTGTGGAGAGTTTTGTGAGTGTGTAATATGATGACTCACATTGTAGTCTTAGCCACGTCCTTCATGCCAAGGAACGGGTCATCAGAATCAGGAGAGCGCAGGATGCAAGGGGCAAACACAATAGCAAGAGAGCTCGCTGACATCTTATTGTGCTCTTCTTCCTTTGCAACCCTAAAAAGACACACAGGTCAAGACCTCAAGGGACTTTTCTCACACACACACAGACACACACACAAAAAACATTCCTACCTGACAAGGTGAAAGATGAGCCGCTCTAATGTGTTGTAATTAGAAGGAGGAAGTTCATCAACCTTTTGGTACACAGCCCTTATTCTCTCAGCTTTCTCTGGCAGCTCTGAGGGTGAGGAAAAAGAGATCAATAAATTTTAACAACTTGTCATCCATATATCATCATATATCATCCATATGAGGCATTTTTACAACAAATTAAAGAAGTAGATTTATGAGAAGAACATCTAAAGGTTGACAGAAAATTAACCTGCAATTGTTAAGTTGCAGCTTCTGCAATGGGAGGATTTAACATTATAAAAAAAACCTAATCTAACAGAAATGTACTTGTGCAAATGCTACATGCTAACTGAACCCTTTGGGGTTTACAATACTATCAATATTTACACACCCGCAGCATGCAGAAAGTCACTGTAGAGGGAAAAGGTCATGAGGGGGTCAGGCAGTTCTCGGAGCCATCGTTTAACCAGACCAGTGATGGTGTGGATGGGGTAATTGTCTAAACATGCTGCCTCTGGATCTGATATCACAAGACAAAACACGCAGGTTAAACACACAAACCAATGAATGTTATTTTATTAGTATTTGAAAGTAAAGTTTTAATAATTCCTTTAAACTAAATTGCGAATCACACAAATTTTTCTAAGTTGACTGCAGCCAACTGGATTTGTTGGATTCCTCAGACATAATTTTGAAATTTGAACTTACTGGTCTCCAGAATCTGGTGGAGCTCCCTTGCTCGACAGGTTGAGCCCGACTTGCGGTAAATGCCCTCAGTGTAGAGGCCATTTATCTCCACGTGCATCAGCAACAACTCCACCACCTTGGGCACGGGGGTGGTTTTACTGGTGAGGACACACACCTGAACCCCGAAGTGAAGGGAGCCCGGTAAACTGTCGTCCTATCACATGGAAAGACAAAAGGAGTAAACACAAGTGATTTATGGACAGGAAGTCTTGAGAAACTGATGTTCACAGACATAAAATTGTCTGTTCCTACCTTCCTGGCGCACCGTGTTGAGCAATCTGTGATGATTTTGTTCAAGCATTTCTTGTGACATATTAACTTGCAAGCTGAAATGAAAAACAGAAGAAAAAAAGGAAAGAGTTCGATTTAACTGTAAAGCTCTTGTATGTTTTTAAATGCCATTATATTTTGTGTTCTCACAGCTCTTTGAACTCACCACTGCACATGTAGGCTTTCTCCATCCCCCATATGTAGGAGCCACACAAGTCACATGACTGCATAATGGTCACCTGGTATGTGCTGAACAGGTGATCCAGAGGACTATCAAGCTGTAAACACAGAATGTACAGACAATACACAGGGATTATTTACCTAGACTCATAACGAGGAAACTTAATACTGTAGATTGAGATATTAAACGTACACATTTTTCCTTTTTCCTCCTCTTCTTTGCCGTCTTAGTAGCCTGAGAGATGCCAGAAGTGAGATATATGAGTGAGTCAAGTGACAGAGTTTATACTCGCAAAGTGGTGACTGAAATTCTTGAATCTACCTTGGATGGCTCAGACTCCACTCGTTTCATTTCACCCCTGATGAAGCCGTCCAGCACAGACTGGAACAGGTTGACCACCAGTGAGACTTCTGACTTCTTGGGCCCTGCTAGTGTGCTCACTTTGTTTTGGTAGTCTTTCATCAGATCTTTATAGGCGATCTGGGGTTTCTGTTGGTCACAAAGCGGCCCATGAAAAGCACTGTTCCCCTTACTTTTTCCTCTATTAGATGAAGCTTTGAATTACTTACTCAGAGGGAGAAAGACACTGACTCACCTGGACCGAGTACATGCTTTTGATGGTCTCTCTGAACTGCATGGTGGCTGTGAGGAAGATGCTCTCTGTTGGCGACAGCTCTTTTATTCTTGATCGCAGCTCATTCACCTGAAGACACAGGTGAGGAAAGTATGAATATGAGGAATGACAGGATTCATCCAAAAATATTTACAATATTTACTGTCTACCTTGTGAATCTGCAGTGAAGCTGTATAAACTGAATGAGGCAATAACTTGTGAAATACAATAAATTATAAACTCAAATCAAAAAATATTAAATTGGAATTCATTTTCCAGGAGTTTTTATTTCAAATTTCCCTTTTTCTAAAGTTTCTCTCACAGTGAAGTTTCTCCCAGTTGCACCTTTATTTCATAATGTCACTTTGCTTAACACTGTTGTCAGTAATCCCTGGTGGTCATTTGTCATTTTTAACATGTTTTTCTGGGGGATGTTTTTATGACTTTGGTAAAGATTTGACAGAGACAGGAAATGATGGAGTGAGAGATGAGGAATGAGATGCAACAAAGGTTGGACTCAGAGAGGGGATGTCTGCAGATAATGGTCAGTGCTTTAAAGCCTAATGACCACCAGGGTGTCCCTCAAACATGTTTTTTTAGACTGTTATATGACAACCATCAAATCTCCAGTGTCTGCAAACAAGCAATAACCATATGTCTTCATTCTCTTTCACCTCCTCAGGTGGTGATCTCACCTGATTTCCAAGGAACTCGTCCAGGTTTCGTAGCTCCTTGGGGTCTGTGATCTCTCGGTCCAGTGACGCGTTCCACTCAATTGCCCGTGTGGCCCGGCTGATACGAATGGTGGGGTTTCGATTGGCCCTCCCGCTGCTTTGGTTTGATGTGTGGTAGGGATGTGGAGTATACCTGGGTAAGGTGACTGTAGAGGGTGAGACAGCATTATTAGTCTGACGTGAAAATCACAGGTTTAAACACTGTATCTACTGCTGATGTACTCGGACACTTCAGTCACAAATCCATAAAACAGACACACATCATGAAGACACAGTTTGACAGTAGTTGTTGATAAGCAAATAACCTCCAGATGGCAGTAAACAGAAGAAATGTGTATATCACTGATATATACTGTAGGTTGGTAAACCAGTAAACAAGCATCAACATCATAAGAAAAACTACATAGAGAAAGCTGCCACTGCTTCCCTTTTTCCTCTTTCCTGTAAATCTGCCTTCAAAACATTGACATGTTGTTTATACTACTCACAGTCCTTCCTGCTACAGCCTATTTAAATTACATAGTTTGTTTGTATTTAAAATATCTGCACTGTACAAGTAAATACATTCTTTTGGTTACCGGATTTATCTGTTGGAGAGTCGTTGCTCGGGGAATATTTGGGAGTCCTTTTCCTCAGGAATCTGCTGAGAAACCAAACCCTGTAGAAGAGACACTTAGTGTGAATTCCACATACTGTTATATTCAGAAATGCTAATAACAAAAAGTTTGGTTCTGAAAGCTCAACACCCAGAATAATTTACAGAGTGAAGCATTTTACTTCTCAGGCGTTGTGAGTTGTGATTGGTTAGACTCCTGCTGTCCTGAGTGCTCATTGCTGGTCCTGGGCGGAAGGCTGAACCTTGACCCATCAGGTTCTGCTGGTACCTGCAACAGTATTAAAACATGAACATGGCGCAGTGTAACATTTGTGAATGAGAAAATCTAAAAACACAATTTTCCCAGGAAAACCAAATATCCCAAGTGACATAGGTAGTCCTCTTTCCCCAACATGTTCCCCTGCAGCAACCACACCTGTCTCTTCCAAAAGGATTCCCACAGTTCCGCCACCACCAAACCAGACCTCCATAAACATTATAAAATATTAGCACCATAGTGGAAGTCCTTCACCATTTTTATTTATCATGCAAAGCTGCACTCTCTCTTACTGTCACCTCAACTTTGACCTTTTTGTGTTGATTAGTGTGAGGAAAATTAGTCCATATTTTAATAACCTAACGTTACTACCCTCTCTACATGTATTATTTTCCCGAACAGGTTAGTGAGCTTAAAAAAACAAATTCATATTTCTCATGTTTATACATTCATTATTAGCTCTGTACACTAATAGTACAGTTTTTTAAAATAGTAATTTTAGTAATTAACGATGTTCTCAGATTCATTTTTATGTAGGTACATAAAATGAAATAACATTTCGCATAAAAAAAAGCACCTGGCAAGTTCAGTGCAACATAAAAATATTAAATAAATAAATAAATAAAATAAATAATCGCAATCCGCTGATGTCAGCAGAGGGCGCCACAATGGTCGCACCACCATGTTTCTAGTGATGTTCAAATCATTTAAAGTGTAATGATTTCTGCTATCACCTGGTGAACATTGGTTCATAACTGAACTGTATATATGATTCCATGTAGTTCAAGATCAATACAAGTTACTATGTATGCTTAAAAAAAGGATATACATGAGTAACGAGTTGCCACGACTTAATAGATCAAAAGACTGTGAACGCTCAAAATTATTCACATCACTTAAATAATAATTTCCATAAACACATTTATGGTTAATGTTTGAACATAAATGAGGCAATAACCTTGAATTGTTGAAATGATCAAGTCCTTGTCTTGACTTTTAAATAACCAAAAACAAACCGACGTACAAGCAATTTACCATATTCTGCAGTAAGTCTAATCATTTGGGCAAAGTGACAATAAAAGATCAGAAAATGAGCTGTGGAAATAGGCTGTTATATTTCCTTTCTGTTTGGAAGCAACAGCTCATTTTTTATTCCTGGACTGCAGAGGAGGAAATGTGAAGTTCCACAACAATGCAACCTTCAGTCCATTTGGGGCAAACACATGCAAGGCCTGCATGCAGAGGAGAGTCACTGTGGGTCAAAACCTCCCCTTGGTCAGTACCTCGACCTGGGAATGGAGGGCCCGGACATCCACGCTACTGGTCGAGCTCTTCATGCCGGATACGTGGGGGCTGATGGGAGGCAGCGGAAAGCTCCAGTACTCACTCTCCTTGGAGCCCCCAAAGTTAATCATCAAACCACTGCGGGCGTAGGCTAAGCGCCGCTTGCGTTTGGGCTGCTTGCGGAAGCGCACCCTGACCTGATTGGGCCAGGAAAGGTGATGAGGAACAGACTGAGAGGCCCTCTTTGACTCATGTATAAGGAGTCTCCATTCATGGATTTGTCAGTTTAACATAAGATTATAGTACACACGGCACTTTGAAAAGCAAAATCCAACATCTATTGTTGTGAAGGACAAATATGAAGTTCTTCTAGTTGAAGATGCAGACACGCTGTTTTGGATTATGTAACAACACAAGGACAAAGGTTACCTCATTGGTAGAAGGTGAGCTATCAGAGCCCGATGAGCTGATCCTGGACAGTTCATCAACAGACATGGACTTCCCTTTGCGGCTGTTTTGCAGAGGGAAATAAGAGCAGAACCGTGAATTGTCGTGGGACTAAGATAAGACATTTTGCAATTACTGGTACGTTTTAAGAAGTTCTAGCAATGTTACTATCTTATCATGAGATAGACATAATAGACAGGAAAATAGAAATACATGCTGTTGAAATACAAACTTACTTAAATTCATCTTTCCTGTTGTCTCTTCGCCTGCGTACTTCTGGACTCGACTCATCTGTGGGTTCGCCCTCACTCTGTCTTTCCTTCCACTTCAGGGCCTTCTCCTTAATGTCCCCCATATCTTTGTAGCGCTGAAGCGAGCTGCTCCCGTTGGGGCTGGGGGAGCGATCGTCAGTGCTAACTTTAGGGTCCAGAGGGAGGGAGAGGGGTCTATTGAGAGGAGGAGGGGACCCTCTACCCTCTCGTTTCTCCCTGCTCCGGTCCCTCTGTGCCGACTGGCCATTGACTGGGTCGAGCTGTGGGTTCCTGTTGGGGCTGAGCTCCACTTTATGCTGCCTCTTTAACTCTCTTTTTGTGAAGCTGTGATGTAAGAATCATCACATTAGATTGGCATCACAGCAGCTGCATCCATAATATACTAAATGGTAATGGTTTATTATCTATTTTGATACTAACTTTACCTGAAATGCACAAACAGTAAACTGACACTGGATAAAACCTGAACCGATATGAACCCATTATAGGTCATCACTTGGTCACAACCCTTTTACAAGCGAATTTCAGGGATCCTCATTAAATATGTTTAAAAAACATTTACTGGCTCATAACATTGTCTCTGAATAATATTCTACCTGTTGCACACATCTGCCTGAACACAACATTCACTGATAAAAACACCTGCTGTAAAATGTGGTGCTGAGAGTGTGGAGTGCAATATCAGTCTAAATAGTGACGTGAAATCTATACAGTCAGTGTAATGAGTAAAGGGCCCTTCATGCAGGTTGCAAAGACCCATTGCTTCTGTGTCTTAAAATGAAAATTTTGCCTGTTTGTGCCTTTTCACATCCTTTAAAACAAGTTAAATTTGATTTAAGTGACATGTTTATTCAACAGGAGCAGCCGGTGCCTCTACAGTTAAAGCAGTCTAGGATACAGTGTGTGTATACCTGTCCCGTCCAAGTCGGGCTGCAGACGTCTTCTCATCGTCCTCGTTCTCACATTTCTGCTTTGACTTCTTCAGGGAACTCCTCCAGGCTGTCTGAATCACTGTGGCAGCTTGGTTTTGATTCTCGTAAAACTCACGCCAGCTCCTCTGAAACAACAGAAATCCTCTGTTAACCTCAGTTTGCTGTCATGCCTTCTCTTTGTTTGTGGTCAGTTTATCTGACTTTCACTCTGAGAATGAGTAGTCTCTGGTCTGTGATGACGGAAGTATTTTTATTGTCTAGCAGCCCCCATGAGGATATTTCAGAAAGTATTTTTTTTATTCTACAGCATGTTTTAATATAAACTGTACCTGTATTATCATTGTGGCATCTCTCTTTTGCAGAAAGTGCATTCTTATCAGACAGGCACGGAACCAACGCTGCAGCATAATGATGTGACGCATCACCTCTTTGTTAAGAGTGTCTTGAAGCAGCTGCCTCTCTTTTTCCTTGAGGAACACCTGAATAGATGAAAGGGAGGCAGACAAAGCATGAGGAGAGATCAAAGCACAATCCTTACAGCTTTATGTAAAGCATGAAATCTGCCATGTCCTGTTTTTAGTAAGTGACAGTGCTCTCTGATTCGTGGCAGACAATAAAGCAGCTGGCCTTAAGAGACATTTTAATGTTCACATAATTCCTGCATGTCATGTCATTTGTGGATAATTTAAATCCAAAACCCATGACAGAAACACTCATTCGGTGCAACACTACTTCTATCCTCTGTTCACTGTAGTACACAGGACCTTGCTGAGTTATTATGGTCATAAAAAAACACTAATGATATGATTAACCTTGGTTTTTCCTATTTGGTAGGCAGACTTATTCAGCTCCATCCTCTCAAACAGTGCCGTTATGTGCTCAGGAGTAGCTGTTGCTCCTTTTGGGAGCAAAATCCTGAACTTGTCAACAAATTCCTGTTATCAAGAGAAAGACAACATCAGAAACGCAAATTAACTTTCTTCTCATTAACATACTCAGCAGTGGTAGTTGTCCTTTTCATGGTAAATTCCTTACACAGTTATGATCTTACCATAAATGTGTATCTGGCGCTGTAGCCAGACTTCTGGATGTGAACTATCCGCAGCATGTCCATGTACCTGATTTGCTGTAGCACAAGTTCATCATCGAAGTGCATCTCCTTCTGCAAAAATAACATTTCCCCAGTGATGAACTGTGTCAACCAGTCTGACATGTAGGACTTTCATTTTTCAGGATGACGTTACCTTTTCAGCGTTGGAGCGGACACATAAAATGAAGAAAGGCTCAGCTTTTCCAATTGTCTCCATCAGCTTTCTGAGCGAACCCTGTGTGATACATCAGGCACATGGTTGATTTTTATTCATTAAAAAACTGCATTTATTTATTTATTTTTTACACCATAAAATGTATAGTTGGAACTTCACTTGTGAAGAATCAGCTGATAAAAGTGAGCATCAATTTGGTTACATGGTGGATACCTCACTTTGGAATGACACTTCCCTTAGCACATACTGTATGATTCAAGTTGGGCATCATGAAATAGGTCAATAATAGTCAGCAAAGTTACACAGAAAGCCAGACAGACCTGAAACTGAGTGCTAACAGTAGGAGGCTTCGTTTCCTGGTGAGGGTGGAAGATGGATTTGCTGGTTCGGTCATGGGCAGTGAGACCAAGAATATGTTGGAGTGAGCGCATATCCATGAGGTTCTGTTTGATAAAACATAATTGAGATACATCTAAGAGTTAACATCTGATTTTAAGTGCTGCTTTTAGAATCACTTATGATCAAAACTGCAACCCTTTACTAACAAAGTACCTTTGGAATGAGCTGCTTCTGTCGGCCACTTCTACTCTTCCTGCAGGAAATACAGACAAAATGAGTCTCCATGCAACAAACACCTGGAAAGCAGAAGCTTAACATATCAAAACCAGGTTAAACTAAAAGCATATGGCCCACTTACTTTCTCATTTCATAACTGGCGAAGATGTCTTCAAATACATCAAGAGGATGTTCATCAGAGCGATCAAAGGAGAAATCCAGAGTCAAACTGTTGCTGTAAATGATGAGGATTTTAACATTGTCAGCAGAAGGTAAGTTCAAACACGTGTTCATTAACTGTAATCCACTGTTTATTGTTTCTTCTGGATCGCTATTTCGCTTCGAAACATGTACATATGAAAAGACTGGGTTGTTATCAGCATACCTGTGTCTTCATCTATAAGGCCATGCTATCTAAGCTGCAGAGATATTTGACATCTTCAGCTAGGTTCAGAGCTAATAACCATGACAACAGATCACAGAAGAAACTGGCTTTAAAAGTTCCTTGTACCAGATCTCGACTGGGGAAGACCGGTTTGTGGTACAATGCACCTCTCCAACCCAGTTTAGAGGCTCTCATTCCACTGAGAGACTTTAAAGCCTTACTTGTTATTATCTCCAATAACATTTGTGACTGTGTGATGGTTGTTTTGAGTGAAGGAATCCAGTGTAGTTTATTTACCTGGAGAGTCGGTCCACAGCACTGCTGCGCTGTTTCATCTCTTTGAGAGATTTGCGGGAGCTTCGTCTGGCAGCCACTGTGGTGACAACATCAGAACATTGCTCAGAAGAGGAAAAAAGAAAAAACGTTGATGTGTAGAGGCTGACTGATTCATTCAGAGGAAGTCAACAAAACAAACATGTTACTTCCAAATAAGCTGTAGCCAGCTCATCCTGCAAAAACACATCCACAGTCAAGTCAACGTGTTTAGGACTGATGAGTTATTTAGCTGCTGGCTGTGGCTCTATTACCAACTAAGGCTACCTACTCAGCTCTGCCCGCTGGCGTGCCTTGTGTTTGAATACTGAGAGGATGCGAATGGTGGCTCTCAGGATGCCCCATCTGAACAGTGCCTGTGGACTGGATGCGACCAGGCTCTGCAGGAATGCCCGCTCACTGCTCCGAAGAAGAGATACGACCTCAGGACGCATGTGCTCTGTGTTTTTCTCTCTGAAGTCCTGAAAAACAACAACAATCATGATTAATGTGCTGTATATTCTTACTCTTGCTCTTGAATCTGTGGAGCTTCATTACATGGATAAACTTTACAATACATCCACAGTCTTCTCGGGGGAGGAACCAGCATTAATCATTTACTTAGTTCACATAGATCAGTTTTTTCCCACACTGGTTTATCTAACAAGGCCACAACAGATCAACACTCTCCGACAGTGGAATGATGGAAAGTACATTCACTGAATATCAAACATAGCTGGGGAAATTGTAATTTACACTGTAGAATATGGACGACTGCAGTGCAGGAACAATACTCCACCTTGATGTGATATTCAACGCTCCCAGCAAAGTGTCGGATGGCAAACGTCGGCTCTGCATTTGAAGATGGTACAAAGAGTGGGTTGTCCTGATGCTGCTGCTTCAGCTTGTCCAACAGGGTTTCATCTGTGGCCTTAGGGAGGCTGAAGAAATACAGAGAAAGGGACAAAATATCCATTTCAACATCTTCAAAATGAGACTGACTCAAAGAAGAGCATGTGAACAGCAACAGAAACTGCTGTACTGTTCAATTAACATACTGACAAACTAGAGAAGCAGAGAATAATTCAAAATTGACTGGTTATTAGCTTTCACAGATCAATAAAGTGGTGACATGTTGATATTACAGTACTTTTGTTATGCAGATTTGGTAAATTTGAAGCCTTTTTACAGAACATTTTCAAATAATATTTATAAATATAAGAGTTGCATTTGACACTATTCTTTAGATTATCACTCAGTACTTCTTACTAAGTCATATCATCATCACGGAAAATAATTTCAAGAATAGATTTCAACTGGATCATCCAGCCTTTTTTGCAATTTGCCTGGAAAACAATTATTTTAACATGTAAAACACAGTTTATAACACACAATAATGTAGTTACAAGCACATGTTAATGTTTATTAATGTATTAGTCAATAATTGTAACTCCTCCTGTGGATGTCTATATGTGGAGGATGGTGTATTAATAGATTCTATTTAATACAGTTACCATAACTCTTCCCCTTGTTAAAGGTGTTTGAGTAAGATCAGCCAAACTGACCCATCTGCTACTACATCATATTTAAATGTCTTCTGCAAATGCCTTGATTTCTTTGACCAATGTAACATAACCATCAAATGTTTAATGTGAGAAATGTTCCAGATGAAGTTCACATACTCGCTCTCCTTGTCCAGCAGGTCAAAGAGTCCGACTGTTTTCTCGCTCATCAGCTGAATGCAGCCGCTGTTGTCAGTGTGGTCAATGTTCTGCCAAGTGATGCCCTCTGACACATAATCCTCCTGCGATCATTTTACAATCAAAATTACATGATCAGGTTAGTCAGGTGAAGTAAATATAAATGAGTTTGTATCTGTAGTACTGATGCAGTGAAGTATTAGTAACAGCCAAAGACACAAAAACATACCATGAAAATAATGAAGAAATAACCCTAACCCTAACTAAAAACTTAAAAGTATAATGTGCAGGATTTTCTAGATTCATATAAAAATAATCCCTCTCAATCATCACGAATGATCTCCTAGAAGTCTGTGGCGGTGTATTTATCTGCAGAGACCCTGCCCTCTGTCTGCATTTTATTATTTTCTTGTTGCTGTGTTCAGCACGTCAGGTTAAATCGCTGTCTTCATCTCTCTGTGTTGGTGTCAGAGCTACAGGTCTGTGTCTGTGTTTGTGTTTGACTGAGGGCGGGGCTGAATTTGGGCTGCATTCATTCAGAAACCAGCTGTGTGGCACCTTCCTGCAGGGCTGTGCAGTGGTGTGCGAAGGTGTGGGCATGTTTATATGTGCTTAAGAACGTAACTGGTGTGAAACAAAAAGAAAATAACGTTTTATTTCTCTGATTCACTGCTTTGTACTCCAACGCCGCTCCCACTCTTCATTCACTCACTAGCTACACTGCCTGCTGCTGCTCTCTATCTTACTCATTGAGCAGGAGAGGAGGGGCCAACATTGAATTGTGCGTTTACAAACGACAACCGCTCTCTCCTGCGTATTATGCCTTTAAAGGAAAACAGCAGCTGACTTTATGATGTAAGACACTGCAATATATCCGCCCCTAAGACCACTGAAGTGAATTTTGTTGATATAATTTCTGATATTGTGGGATTTTCCAGGGATTGCTGGGACTGAGGATGAATAAAAAGTCCCATCCACATCAAGTCCATGCAAATGTGATTAAAAATGAAACTGAAAATATCTGTGAATAGACCCACTTGCACGAGCTTGAAGATGTTCTGGTTGATGTAATACTGCAGGTTCTCGTTGGTGTAGTTGATGCACAGCTGCTCAAAACTGTTTGTTTGAAGGTTCTCGAATCCAAACATGTCCAAGACACCGATCGACAAACACTATAAAAACAAAACAGAAAGCGGTACAATCCATAAATACACAAAAGCCAATGTAATACTAAGGTATTTAATTAGCGACATTGAGGCTGCACAGTACAACCAAACCTAGAGTGTATTTTGCTGAATAATGCACCTGTAATTCGACTTCAGTTACATGTGTGCACAGACATTTCATATTTCATTTTTCAGTGCCTTAAAACTAAAAGACTTGCAGTCTTTTATCCAGCCAGAGAAATAACTTTAAAATCAAAAACATGCAGCCTTATTTTTCCTGAAGCTCCTTACAAAAACATTTTACTTCTCATTTGACTAAACATTTCTGCCTCCTGTGGCCACTATATATATTTTTTTACTTATTAGTGACATACAGAGACTGACTCCTCCATGTCTCGTCTGTTCAGCATTGCGTGGTTGATGTGAAGGATGATCCAGTCAAACAGAGCACTGTATAAAGACTTGGCCATGGAGTCCCGCACTTTGGGGGCCTGAATTCAGAGAAACAAAGCAAATCAAAAAACAAACATAAGATCACAATAACAAACACAATTTTCTCAACTGAGATCGAAAAGTTTAATGAAATAATTCAACGATGATTTGACTGAATCATTATTAATGACGAAACAGTTAAACTTAAGGAGGAAGCCCTAACACTAAATTCAAACTCCGCACCTTCTGTACTGTGTACTGTGAAACTACGGTGCCATCGGCAGTCACCACTCTCCTCTGGGTCAAAGCCTTCACCAGCGCCTCCTTTTTCACCTACAAATAAAAAAAATGTTGAGACAATTCTATAATAATATAATACATGATCAGTCTGCAAGAAATCACTAACAACAACTGTATTAGACACAACAACAGACCAGGGTGAAACATGTTCGTTTGTAAACAATACAGAAAGGTATTTTAGGTGTAATGATGACACAGTTCATCTTTAGGGGCGTGTCTGCTCACTGAGGGAGGATTTTTCAGAGTTAATAATGGTAATAAATTCAGATGATGATTTCGCTTGTTTACATGCTTTAGAAACACACCTTGAGCAGGTCAGACAGTGTGGACAAGACCTCAGCAGGTCCAACCTCCAGGGTCTGAGAGTCCTTTGAGACTGTGTACGTCACATTACCCAGAAGGAGAATGGCAGAGAGGATGGAGAATATGCTGCATGGTAGAAAAACACACACACACACACACACACACACACACACACACACACACACACACACACACACACACACACAGTTAAAGAATAATGTATGTGGTGTGGAGAGCTGACTGCAGTGCTTGTGACTGTGAACTTTTTATCAGTAGTAGACCGGGACAAGACACTGAAATAATAAATCATTTCTGCCTAAAGTACATATATTGAATCTTTACTTTTCAAAAGCACAGTTGCGTTTTAGTGTTAATTACAAATCCATTTCAACAACAAACCTGAGTGACTTGTTTCATATTTACAGTTTGCCCTTCAAATCAGGCTCCAGTTAAACATGCTCTGACTTTATTTCTTAGAGACTAACAACTCCTCTCACACTCATATACACTGTACACTGATTTTTGTATCTTTTGTATCTCGTTTATACCTCGTTTATGTTTTGTTTTTGTTTATGTTTTTGTTCATTCTAGTTCATCAGTATGTCAGTAATAACCTGCAGCTGATGTGAAAAAGCAAACAGTGTATGGTTCACTGAACACTTCTGTGTTGATGTAAACAATCAGTGTTTACTTTGAGCGAGCACATCTAGTACTGTAGAGGCTATAAGTGGTGGATAGTTGATATCAGCGTTATCTATTTTGCCATATTGACGAGTCTCATTAGCTACAACTGGCAACAAAGTGTAAAAACAAGCTGTACATGCAGGTCAAGAGTCACTGAGTTCATTCAACCCATTCTTATGCACTTTACTTTGTGCACAACCAGTTCTGTACTGGATCTCTGTGACGGCACAACAGGTGTTTGCTGATGAATGTATGAAATAATTATTTTACTTTGTTGGTCATAGTTTGTGACTTTATTCTCTTTTCTCCTCAGACTCATTCACAGTAACGTTTACAGCTTCAGAACCAAGCTGAACAGGCTACAAACTATGCTCCAAGCTCTTTTATGTGCGCACTGTTTCCCCAGGCTGTCAGGCACTTACTGACATGCTTGCTACATTTTTCTCCTGCTTCATGTGACAAGCTCTGACCTGTTACTTATACTGGTAAAGCGAGCAGAAACTCTTTGACACTGCTCAGTTTAAATTGCACACTACTTCACCTGCCTGCACTGTTTTTAGATTGATAGAGCTGACTGAGACCTGTGCAACATCAGCATAAAGACTGTAATTTTTAGCTTTCTTCACCCTTTCAGAGGACGGAGTAAAGGAGTCGTACTGTAGTAATACTCATTCTTGAGTCAGTCTAAACCCTCTGGCATGTTGTGTCCCTCCTGACAAATACCACATGCCTGGCAGAGAACTAATTATTATTTGCAAAGACTTTTGGTTTAAATACTGAACATTTGCCAGTAACATTTGTTATACTAGCACTTCGACCAACAATCCAACTAGCTGGACACCAGCCTGCAACATTTCAGTTGTGTTTTTCCTCATCAAAACCATACATACTGTTTCTTGGTGGAGGCCAGGAAGCCGACCATCTCCATAGCTTGATGGAGCCTCTTGTACTCCTCCCCAAGTTTCTCTGCATCGTCTATATGAAAGTCTTGCTGCAGAGTAATCAGAGAGGATGTGGAGAGAGACAGGGGGTAAATATTAAGCCACAGAGGTGTGTGCATGGTAACAGATAACAATGACTAAACCATCCACATATAATCAATAACATGGGGAAAAGATCTTTTGTGTTTGTATAAATGTATCCAATATAATTTCTCAGTATTTATTGATTTTCATGTTCATTTTTTGACTTTTATGCTGATTGTACTTGTTGTCTCAAGTGTGCTCTATAAATACACTGAAATGACTTGATTATTTTACGTTTCCCAGGCTGTGTTGACACCTGTAATTCAGTTTCCAAAGCGGACGACAGCAGGTGGCAGTTTTGCTGCTGACTCACTCTGCATTATTAGGGATACACAAAAAAACCTATAAATTTAATTCACTAACACTGACAGCAAATAATGCAGTGCCTCAGCGAACCCTTTATATACTGTGTAGTGTGTGTGTGAGTGAAGCAAATTACACCCATGACTCATGCCTGCAGCTGGAACGCATCCATAAACAATGAAAAGCTACTAAAAACTAAAAATGGCAACAACAGATGCTTAACTGGAATATGATGGAGGCAATTACTGGAAGTAAGTCCATGTTGCATTGTTACAACAAATTAAAACACAATAGAAACCAGGTAAGAGACCAACCAGAAGAGCAAAAAGTTTTCAAAAGACAAAAAGCAAACAGGACTAAATGGATAAAAGTGTCAGTATGTTCACTGAAACCTTAATAAACGTGTCAGAGGTCGACATGTTCTTAAATTTCCAATATAATAAAATGATTTTGAAGGAAAACAGGTGCACTGTAAGGCTAGTGTAAGTGCAGTTTTACAGTTTTATATGAGTGTCTGTTTATTCACTACACAGAGAAGGCTTTGACATGCTTTAGTTTACTGTTGAGAGTTTCAAGATATTACGGCTCTCTTTCTATAAAACATCTACCACTGGTTTTCCCTGTTTTATAACATCAATCAAAAATGACACATCTTGTCTTCCCTGTCCTTGTCGCTGTAAAGAGGACTGATCAAAGGTACCTGCTTGAGGTAGAGATAATCTTGAGGCTTTAACAGATGAAACTCCTCCTGCTCGTCTTTGGACGCTCCCACCAGCAGATAGTAGAACACGTGGTAGTTCCTGCAGGTCAGAGGCCACAGAGAGCAGATACAGGCTGTTAGGGCTCGTGCAGGTTTCATCTCAGCGCTGTTGTTTACTCAACATGTCATTGCACAGAGAGCTGTATCGGTGTGTTTTGAATGTGATGTGCTTGTATTGTTCTGTAGTACAGATCAGGGTGCAGATATAAACTGATGAAAGTAAGATTTATTTCCATGGCCAGAATGTTTATAGAAATGTTTGAGTCTTTACAGTACCTCTCTCTCTTATCTCTGGACACCAGGCGGCACTTTTCTAGTAGGTACTTCTCAATAACTGCCCTGCAAGAGAAACACAAGAGGAGAATGTCAACAAAACCTGTGACGCTTTGGTGAGTTTGCCAGCGTTGTCCAATTATAACATGAGAAGATAAATTAACTGTGAAACTAAACAAATACATCAACCAAGATAAACCATAGCTGCAGAAGATTCACTGAAGGACGACAGAAGGCTGGTGAGAAAAATAATGGTGCCTCACCCTCGGATGACACCACTCTCCAGGTAGTTGAGCTGGATGAACTTCCCAAAGCGACTGGAGTTGTTATTCTCTGCGGTCTTAGCGTTGCCAAAGGCCTGTTTGAAACACAGGGGAACATAAGTTTTCACTAAAATAAACAGACAAATCTGTAGGGCATGTTTGTCACAGACACTGGCACCCAGACACTGCAGATGTTTGCTGCATGGAGGAGCTTTCAAATAAATCAGTGTGGTTTTGTGGATGGCAGGGCATGGTTTCCATGAGCAATCTTATGTAACAGCAAAGATCAAGTTGGTCTAACTCTGAACTTATTTGGTTATAATGTCGTATTGCATCATTCTGATGAGTGTAGTCTGCAACAAAATATGACAAATGAGACAAAACAGTAAGCAGAATGACAGCAGGAAGTATCAAGATGTTGTAAGAAAAATGAAGATACAGTAGCATAAAGCTGAAAATATAACTATTTCTTGATGTGATTATTATTATTTTGCATATGTTGAAGCTGCTGAGACATTAACATTGACAAGAAGTAACAATTTAACCGCCTTTTTACAGTATTTCCCGCAAGTTCATCTGCACCACTGCATCATATTTCAGTCCACCTGGCTTAGCTTCAACGACTGCTCTGCATTCTCAGTGTTTAAATCAGCAATGCAGTCAAACCAGGAGACTCACATCTATTATGTACATGATTAAGTGGTCACAAGCACTGAAAATAGAAGCTTCATTAAGCAGCCTTTCTGCCTAGTATCTCACTTTTCAGTGAAAATTATGTTTCAGTGTGGCAGGATCAATTAAGCATTATTTGTACAAAACTACTCTGTTGTTTCACTATCAACATTACAGGAAATGCACCAGATGCTGAGAAGGAACTACGAGTTGTTTAGTCAACCACAACAGAATTAACCACTAGCTTAATAGATGACTCATTATTGAGTTATTTATCAAGTCAAATGACAAACATTAGCTGGTTCCCACATCTCCTTTATTCCTGTTTCTTATGTGCAGAGCTGCAACTAATAATTATTCTCATTAATAATAAATCTGCTGATTGTTTTCTAAATTAACTGATTAAGCTGGAAACACCCAAAGATATTCAGTTTACAATAAATAAATAAAAAAACTGAAAAGAGGAATCTTTCTACTGGAGAAACTGCAACCAGAGGTGACAAAATTAGAAATTAATCAATCAACTAATCCATTTATCAGCTAATCATTTCAGCTCTATTATTTTAAATCAAGAACCTGTCGTTCAGACAAACTAAGTTATTTGATTATTTCTGATTAAGTCTGAAAAACGTTTAGATTATTTTCTTGCCTTTGACAAAAGATGAAATAATGAAGATAATCACTAGCGGGAGCTCTTGCAGGTGAAGCGTTGCCTGGATTGTTATTGTGTGACAAAGTGGAAACAGTATCTAAGGTTAACTATCAATAACACAACAGACTCCACCCCGGCAAAGGTAATGGGTAAAAATGACACATGCAGGATTATGAGTGCTTATTAACTCCTCTTGACTCGGGATCAGCTTCTAACCTTTCCCAAAGGAAAAACCACATCCAAACTAAGCCTGTGTCCACCTCTAAAAGGTGTCCTTGTGCTTCAGTCCTGTGTGAGCTATGCTGAGGGGTTGTGTCCTAACATGCCAGAGTAATGCCTATGCAGACAGTGAGACAAACCTGCACACTGTACCGATCACCCGATGGCAGGTACAGCATTGAATCGTTGGAATGTTTCTACCCAGTGAACCTTTGTAAATACACTGAGATGAGGGGATTATTTAAACACGCCTGGCTTTCATTTTCAACCAGATCGATCAAAGTTATCTAAAGACACTAGATGCAGCAGGACAGAAATGAAAGGAATGTGAAGAAAAAAAGTAAATATGGTTTGTGGTGGAGAGGGAGAAACAGGTGTTTGCCGTGTCCTACTTTAGAGGTCCGATCCTCTGAAGGATATGATTATACAGGAGGATCCTTCAGAGGATGTACAGACTCAGAACAACTTGCTGCTCCTCCTTTACAGAAACACAAATAATGCATTCAGGCAGATGTGCAGCTCACTCATAAAGGCAAAAATTCACAAGTTTATCACCAAAAATGAGCCTTAAAAAAAAACAAAAAAACATCAGTGTTAGACGACATAGGTAATGGACAACTGGCAAAGTATTTGTTTTGAAAACTGATTTAACGAACAAAAATTCTCTGATTCCAGGTTCTAAACTGTGATATTTGCTGCCTCTCTGATATTCTGTTTATTTGGGGTGGCTGTGGCTCAGGAGGGGACAGCGGTTCGTCCATTAATCTGAAGGTCAGTGGTTCAATCCCTGAATCATCCAGTCTGCATGTCAAATTGTCCTTGGACTCTGTCATCAGTATGTGTGAGTGTGTGAGTCTGTGTGTCAATGTGGAATGCTGTGTAACACACTTTGAATGGCAGACATGACTAGAAAAGCACTATATAAGTGCAGTCCATTTACCATATCTGAAATAATGAACTGAGTAACTTCTCCATAAATTAACTGTAATAAAAGTAATTGTGACATTCAGTCCTGATCTTTGTAACATCCATTCATCTGTAACGTCCTGTGACTAACAACAAAGTCAGATAGCTGTCACGAACAAAGAGTTCATACCGAACATCCTCTTTTGTATTTCACATCTTGCTGTGACTCTTTCATTAATCAAATTTGGTGTTTCACAAACTTTTTGTCTTGTGACTCTTTAGCACTGTCTGATTGTGACCCATCAGTAGTAGCTGCATTTGACTACGCGTTTTAACCAGGCACAAGAAAGTATAGTTCTGTAGACATGTTTCCTCTGCTGTCCTTTTTCATTAATTATCTTGTGATCCTTCATATTTATCTTGCAAGACCTTGTGGGGGTGATCCCAGGCCTCCAGAATGATGTGATAATGTGGCATTTCCTGATGTTGTGAGTTACCAAGGATCTCCTGAACACAAATAAAATAAAATGACTCATTGCAAATGATGCACAAAGGATTATGGGATACTGATGGCTGCATACCAGTTGTGTCCTACAAACTTGGACAAAACAAAGCTGCATTTCCTGGTGGAATATGTGGAGTAGGTGGGGATGAATATGCATGTGAAATGCAGACTAGAAATACAGCTGAACAAAGGGAGAAGAGGGTGAGAAAGAGTGTATTTATGAGAATAGGCTATAAAAAGAGAGGAGGTGATTTATGCTTTGTTTTGTGAGTTTGCCAGCAGACCTGGCTGAGCCTGTTCCGACACGTTCCTGTTTCTCCTCTCTCTCTCTGGTGTTCCCTCAAAGACAACGCCCTGTACATTCCCCCCGTGGAGCCAAAGAGCTCAGCTTCCTGATCACCAATACCCAACACAAACCTCCAGCAACCACCAGTCAGTCAGTCAGTCAGTCAGTCAGTCAGGTAACCGCCACACATAACACAGTCCCGTCACTTGCTGGCAATTAACTGCAGATATTTCCTGGTTTAAAAAGGAAACAACTTGCAACATAATTCTGACTTCTTCATTACTTACATTTTTAAATAGGCTCTGAATGCATGAGTCAGAGAGATCAAAATCACCTGCAGTTTCCACCACAAACTGACGTTGAGTGAGATAACATTTAATGCAAAATTAGGAGGAAAGATGTCTTTGGCTTTTTTGAGTTCAGATAAAAGCAGACCAGCATCACTGGGTGTGACTCATAAATGCAAAGGAAAACCCAAAATGAATAAAAGCAGCCAAACAACAGAACCATGAAACCCCCACAAACTACAGATTAACACAACAACTGATCCACATTATACTACTGTAGCAATCGTGGAAACAGGCCTCAGATTGACCTCTACTGATATTCAGGTTTAGTGTAAACACTTGTGTAACTTCCTCTGGTTAAACCTGAGGCTAACTGCTGGTGTATCTTCAGTAAACCTGTTCCCTATTTTATCTGTTAAAAAAAAAAAAGAAAAGAAAGAAAGAAATCACACCAAGACAAAAAACCCACTCCCTCTCTTCAAGTCAAATCTCTGCCTTTAAGGAGAAACGAACAAAACAAGATGAAAAAAATCATGTGGAATCATTTAGCAGGAAAAACACTTAAGCTGTTGCTTATTTCAAGGAAAAGAACTAGTTGGACTTGTTCAGAAAGAGAGAGGGAGGAGGAATCCATATTTAGTCACCGTCCAATGAAAGGCTGGCCCCTTTGGGATTGTGTGTGGGGGTGTGATCGGTAACAAGAGGGCTAGGATCCATTGTGTAAAAGGTTAGTTAGTCTATTGATGGATAGATAGATAGAGAGAGAATGTACTTGTACAACAGGTCTCCACAACTACTGCTCCTACACAGTTTCCATGTATTGATCGCTAGAGCTGTTTTAAATGGTGAAAAGTGAAGCAGTGCCTTCAAAAATGAGTATGAAACAAGTTATTTTGTTTCAGAATACATTATTTCAAATGAAGAGTGACAAACTAATGCCTAACCTCCCACTTGCTGATCTGATCTCAGGCCCTGACAATTAAAAACAGACTCTTAGAAAGAGAATAAAAGTTTTTTTTCTCCTATAAAACAGTCTTTGGTAAGTTCCAAGGAGGTGGGTATTTCCCTAAAAACAGCAGTTGGCCTAGTTTCATATCAGTTTTCATATAAACGTGTTGTGTAATTCAACAGATGACTGAAACAGAAAGCAGAGATGAAAGAGGGAAATGTGGGCAAATGTGGCGTCCTGTTACTGTCAGAGAGCTACTGTAGCAAAATGCTAGTGTGACAGCCGCAGAAACAGCAAAGATACAATTTAACGTAAATGTGTGAGAGTGAAACTGAAGTAATCTGACTTGATGCAGTTTTGCTCTTTGCTGCTTTTTTGATTTGAGGAAAATCCCAAATGTGAGTAAAACGAGGTAAAACAAACTATGCAAACGCTGATATTTGAATTTATTACAGATCTGCACAGGTTTGTCTGCACAGGTTTGTCACCTTCTCAGTCAGACTGGTAAATGTTTATGACCCTTTATGATCTTCTTTCATTGTTGCAGAAATATACAGCTACTGAAACCTTTACGGCGCAGATGCTACAGATTTTTTTGTGGTTTTTATCGATTACGCTGATGTTTTTAATGCAGGAAGGGAAAACACACATGGTTCTGCTACACAGTTCCTGTATAAAGGCAGCAGTTTCTGTATTTGTATTCTGTGTTTGTACTTTTCTGTTTATTATTAGCATGTCTAAAAAAAGAAAGTGAGACAAGAGTAGGTAATTTGTGTATTGGATAGGCAGCTGAAATTGAATTTAGCCACAAAATAAGAAGAAAAAACCCACACCCACATCAGTGCGGTGATCAGCAAAGTCATCATCATTATTATTTGATGTCAGGATGGCAGAGTGTTGGTTCACAATGTGGCAAAATAATCTCTCTCTTTCTTTCTTAAACCACCAGCACACAAACGTTAGTTTCTAGTGGGGTAAAAGATAAAGAAAATTTGGACGATTTATGGCTAAAAATACTCTGAATATGTTTTTCATTCAAGAAAAAATAAAGAGCCAGGCCAATATGCTCTTAGTGGTTCAAAATTCAAAGTATGTTTTTTCAATTAACCATCATTAGTTATTGTTGTTAGTTTTTTTTTATTTATTGTTTAGACTGTGTCAGAAAATAGCAACAACTACCTGTCAGGATTTCACAGAGTCAGCAGTGGATTGTCCACCCAACAGCCTCGAAGCAATAAAAAATATTTCATTTGCTATAATATTAAATACTCACATTTCAGAAACTGGAGCCACAAAATGTTCAGCATTTTTACTGAATAAATGATTTAAATGGTGATTTATCCAAATTAGAGCCAAAATGAATTAAATGTATCTGCAACTGATTAAAATATCAAATATTCTGAGTTTCCAGCCTCTCTAATGTGCAGATTTCTCTTTTCTATGTTACATCAGAGTAAACCAAAAATCTTTTGGTTTTGGACTGTTGGTTGGGAAAAAACAACACATACAGGGGGTAAAAAAACTCTGAGACCCGCACTGTATGTCATCTTTAGCTCTGGTGTTGAGAGTTTTGCACTATTTTGTGACAAATCACTAGATTAATCAAGAAACATAACTGTCAGATTAACTGACAATGAATGTAATTGTTAGTATAAGCTTTAGTTTTGAGGGTTTACAGCTGGAGAGGGCCCAGATATTGTTTCTAGATTTCCCAGAGCCATCCCAGCATCTTCAAATAACTTGTTATGTTCAACCAACAGTCTTGATATTAAGAAAGAAATCCTAACATTTGAGAACCTGGTACCAGAAAATGTTTGACCATTTTGCTAAAGGCTTCATCACTGACTGATAATCAGAACTGTTGTTGATTCATTTTATGTTGATTTACTGTTTTTAGCCTGGATCTTTAATTTGAAAACAGTGATGAGTCTGTATGTTTGATGTCTGATTCAGATGTTGAGAAACTACAAAAGAGACAGACTCTCCTCTCAGTCTTATTGACCTGTGTGAAGTTAACAAGGTGGGCTGCTACAACAGACGTGGGTGTCAGTGGGTTCAGGAGGTGGTGGCCTTCACCTCCCATGGTCACTCACCGCTAGCACCGGTCCTGCCCCGAGGATGATCCGTTCCAGCCCGCTGGAGTACGTCTTCTGGCTGAGCGCAGTCAGGCAGTGGATGAGATAACTGCAGCTCTCCGTCTTCCCCGACCCACTCTCACCAGATATAACAATACACTGGTTAACCTGCCTGTTCAGCATGGTGCGGAAGGTCACGTCTGCTGTTGCAAATATATGAGGGCTCAGTTTGCCCAGTGGCTGGTTCTCGTACATCTTGACGTACTTGGGGTTGTAGTAAACAGGTAGGAACTTATTGGGATTGATGGCGATGAGGATGTTGCTGGCGTAGGTGTAGATTTTCAACTTGTAGAAGCGTTGGCGTAAAGCCTGCAGGATACTCTCCTCGGTCACAGTTTTGAGGTTGCAGAGGTCGTCATAATCCTCTGTGTTGCTTGCTTCTTGGTTGCCTCCATCGTTGGCTTGCTCCTGCAGAATGAAGTGGTACCCCTGGCTCTGAGGGTGCCACCTCTGCGCCCCTGGCGGCCACAGCAGGACTAGCTCCAGGGGGCAGTCGCTGGCCTGCAGCAGCCTCTCCTCTCCTCTGCTCTTCCTGACCTCCAGCAGGCTGTACTTCTTGCTGGAGTCCAGCCCCAGGGTGATCACAGCATTGTTGATGACCGACCTCACCGTGTCCCCAGCACTGACCTGCAGGGGACAGTAGGCTGCCATGTCCTGGGGCACCCTGTTGTAGATCTGCACAACTCTGGCCTCTGCATGTAGTGTTGTTGTAGTGCTCATTCTGATAGACAGTGGCAGGCTTCAGCATAACTCACTGCCCCAACTCTCTGGCAGCATCCACTGTCGAAACACACACACAATGTGACCAGGTGACAGTTTAAAATGAAAGAAAAACAGTAAAAATAAATTAAAAGCACGAGTAAATCCGAGTATGACCTAACTTGACACTTTCAATTTTCTTTTTCACAGTAAAATGCAGCTTTATTTGGTGTAAATCTTATGCAAAAAGCATAAAAACACTAATTTCCACTCACATGCAAATACCTGTTTTATCAACAATAATACACATTTCCCATTTCACCGTAAGAAATCCCCCATACACACCCGCCCAGGTGACAAATGTCAAACGGTACCAAGCATCAAACTGGACTAAAAAGTCAAATAAGGGTCTCACCTTCCGAGGAAAACTCCCTTATTTCATCTTTAAAAGCCGATAAACTCCCAAACAGCGAAGAGAAAACACGGGATTTCTTGCGTCTTAGCGTCAACGAACTCCCAATCACACAACCTCAGGAAGAAAAAAAAAACTTTCTTCACCTGAGCTTCCCAGAAAAGGTGAACCAAGAAACTTATAATACGCCGTTTTAAATTATGAAAAGCTGATTTCCCAGCAGTTCGGCGTCGTTATTGCTCCAATAAATCAAAGTTTCTGTGAGATATTGAGGGTTAACGTCTCCTCCTCGTTGTCCCGGTCGAAAAAGTTGGGCTAACGTTACTTCCTAGATTTCTCCACGCACTCACACACACTTACACACACACACACACGTCGACGAAGTGGAAACACAGTGATGGTTTTCCCTTCACTGAGCTGAAAGATGTCACCCTGTAGCTAACAGGAGATAAAACTGCTGAGAAAAAACACTGCACAGGACGATGTAACAGAGTGAGAGAGAAGGTGACTCATTCACATTTCACAGAAGTTAATAGAGAGCGATACGAGTCAATAGTTTAATTGACCTCTTTCGTTATCACTGGCTGAGCTGTGAGCGCCCCCTGCTGGACATTTGGGGTATTACAACCAACAGCACAGCCCATTATTACACTTAGATTATCACATGGGGGAAGTTGTCATGGACGAATTACTGCACGGCCCCTTGAGAGAGATGTGAAATAACCACAAACTGATGGAAAACTGACCATAAAAGACACAAAATGACCACAGACGGACAAAAAATGACCATAAAGAAACAAAAAAATGCAACCAAAACCAAAATGCACAAAATGAATAAGAGATAAAAACTGAACACAATGAGACACACCATGATGATCATGGTGTGTCTCATCTCAAGTTACATAAACAACCACTGAGACACAAAATGACCACAAAGAGATGCAAAGAAATAGAAATAGAATAAAACTTTATTGCAGGAATTTTCTCTGTCTTGCTGATTAATACAACAAATAATAAACATCACAAAAATAAAATATTAAACACAACACGGTCACAAAGTTGGTCAGTGTCATTAACAACAGACAGAGCTTTTGATGATTCAGATTTAATGCCAGGTTTTAATGCAATGTTCTTGTGCCCTCCCAAAACTGAAATGGTCCTCGCTCTTAAAACTGGTGCAGAGGCTCCAACTCTTTTTGACAGTTTTAATTAACATTTTGGCCTCAAACCATCTTGTGAAAGTAGCAGAGAGAAACGAAGGGGTCATCTTGAAAAATAGTGTGATTGTAAATGTATTTATTTATGGGGGGTGGGGGGGGTTGTGTTAAGGTTATATTAAGGTTATAAGGTTCAGCAGCTGAAGTGTCATGTGATGTTTGTGTAAATAATGTACATAATCCTGTTGGACTATTACGGGCATTGTTCAACAGGGACTGAAACTGTACATGTGACAGTGAGTAGTGACCTTATCTTATTTAGCTGGATGCTATCAGCATCATCTGGTCTCACTATTTTCATAGGGTAGATATAATAAAAGCAACACATGTATAATATAATGCAAATCAATACAAACCTGCAGTAAACCTTTTGTGACTTTGTGAAGCTTCTTGTTCGGTCACACAAGGCTGAACTTTGCCTGTGTTGTGTAGACAAATGAACGCTTCTCTAGAGATACACACACATCTGGTCGGTTTAATCTTTGGTTAATCTGAATTTTTAGGTTGAAAAACAAGTTTATTTTGAATCACTGAAACACTTTCTGCTGTCACTGTTGACCTGTGATTTATGATATATATGCTTTTTAATCTTACCTGCAGAAATGGACACATTCTTCCTCTCCTTGAAATTAAACGTGGTGTATTTAATCTTCACCCTTCACCCTACTGGACGATTTGGGTATTACAACCACCTCACTTAAAGTCATTTTAAATGAAGCTAAGTGGCTACCATGCAAAGTCACACAAATGGTGTTTGACAGATTTCTTTCACATTGCAAGTGTTTTATCCTTAAGCTGGGCACAGTCTTTGACAAAAACAGAGAGAAAAATGTACTTGTTCGATGTACTCTGCACCTTCAGTTGAGAAAATAACCAGGACTGCACAGTTTTAATTGGGAAACATCAAAAATAACTCACATAGTGATTCAATTAAAAGCCCAGTGTGGCTTTTATGCTTTCCCAAGGTTTAGCTGTGTGCCATAGATATTTAATTGCAGTGAAATCATTGAAAATCAATATGAAAATTTACACCGGATCAATCCCCCCCCCCCCTTTTAAGTAGCAGGCTGTGTGAATTTTTGGCCACGTCTGCAAATTTTTTAATGGATGAATCCACAAGAGGACGGCCCAAAGTGAAAAGTAATTGTTCACACTGCGCCCTGACAACTGAGGACATCCAAAATCAATAGCAATAGCATGATGACCAGTTTTGCTTATGCTAATGCAGCGCCTGTCCATTCAGGTGTATAATGACTGCAGAGGTGTTGAGTCCCGTGTACGCCCCCAATTTGGTGAAGAAGCCTGCAGACACACTGACAGCTTATTATAGTGTGAGGAATGAAGAGCTTCAATGCAAAGTGTTACTCAGCACAAATCAGCTGCTGTTGATAACGACTACCTGCAGAGGCAGCCAGATTCACCCACACAGGGAGACAAATTAGGACACACACACACACACACACACACATATATATGTATATATATATATATACACAGAGAGACAGAGGCACACACATGTTGTTTCTACGTGTCAGAACTGCAAATTCATCACTCCTGACAAAATACCTGCTGCTATAAACATTTTTACGGTCATTTCCTGTGTGCTCGTTCTGATCATTTTTGGGGGGGGGGGGGGGAGAGGCCTTGTTAACGCTGATGGTGTCTTATTAGGTGTCACTCTTGTTCCTGCTGGACTGAGCCAGTTCTGCAAAGACACACTGAATCCAGTTCAGTAGGCACACGAGTACACAACCCACAAAAAAATGTCTCGTTATCACATTCCCCAAAATGGCAGAGAGCACAGAAATTTAAGAAGTTAGGGTTCTATTTTAAACCTTGCAAAGCAAATAAACTGCAGATTTGACACGTTAATAATACTTTTATTGACTAAAATCACCAAACGCAGGTGATAATCCTCTCCAGAATAGACACCTAGAGTGTTGACAATGAGCTCATATTAAAGGAAAATGAGTGCTTCATAAATCACACTGACTAGATCTTCTGTCATCCATCATTATCCATTCTTCCCCTTCTTCATAATCCCCTCCATAAATCAGAAGACACCAAACACAGTATGTCTGAACATGCAAAGATTTTTTTTAGAACATTCCTGTTTGTTTTACAGTGCAGGTGGCCTTGTATTTCCACCCTGCGCATCTTTTTGCTTCCCTCACTTCTCTGTTCGGGGATGGCTGAGGCTCTCAGGTCTACGCTGGGAGCTCATTCTTTCATGTCAGACACTGAACTTAGCCACTGTGAACAATTCCTGTCTGGTTTAATGCTCACTAATGAGCTAAGTTCTGCATCTTTAGAAAAGTCATCCTGGAGTGGCATTCATAGTGGGAAATCTGAGCTTTGAGTGTCTCATTCTGCAAGAAATAAAAAAACAAAAAACTTTGTACAACTCATAAAATTAAACCGATTTTTAATGGGGATCACAGATTTAATTGAAGTTGCAATCGCGCTCAGTCCTGTAAAAGTAATAACGTCTGCTGCGTAAACCACTGGCTGTTGTCATGCTGCGATTTATCCAAATAAGAAACCCAGGTCCACAGCAGGCAAAGAAGTCATTAAATATAGAGAGAACAGAGGAAATTTGCTCATAAAAACAAACTGTATCAGCCTAATATATTACACCAACCACTAATACGAATGTAGAATGTGTGGAGACATAAGAGTAGTGCTTGGCCAGAGAGTTAGACCACAGTTTATTACTTTAAAATGCAATAACTGAATAGCTCTTTTCATGACCTGCATGTTAATGAGCCTTGTAAAAACAAAATAGCCTCAAATCACAAATGGAAGAAGAATTCAAAACCTTTTCTTAAAGCAGGAATACAACAATGTGAATATACTACATTACAAGTAAAAGTCCTCCCTTCAACGTCTTTATTATCATCAGCAAAATGTACTTTAAGTATATGTATATGATGAAGTATATGATGGCCAGGATGGAGAAGATTGTAATTATTTTATTTTATTTTATTTTTTTATTTTTATTATTTGAAGAATTTGCAAACTAATTAGTAACTATATCTTTCACACAGATGAATGTAGTGGAGTAAAAAGTACAATATTTCAAGTATAAAGTAGCGAAAAATGGAAATACTCAAATCCCAAAGTCCCTCTATGCTACACTTAAGCACAGCCCCCAAGGAAATGTACTTAGTCACTTTCCACCACTGATCAAATCGAGTAAAAATCAAACAGTCTGTGGTCAAACCTGGCCTGGATGCAGAGTCCAGGTTTGAGCAGCGCAACCCTAGAAAGTTCAGCAGACTACATGTAAATTTCATGACGTCTGTGGCTTTATAAGATTTAACAGCAGAGATCAGCTTTCTCTTTTCACACGGTGGGTGTGATTATTTCCCTCCCCCATCTGCGAAGAGACTCTATACTGTCATCGTTTGTACTCAGATAGTTTGTCTGAGCCTCAGGACACAGGCTCAGTTTTCAGAATACACTGTTAGTCCGCCCAAACAGCGGTGTCATGACATCACCGCCCAGTGGAAAACAACTTGCTCTCTGTTCATGCCGCTTCGATCTGGAGCTTCATGAGGAAACTTCTATCACAAACATGCATCAGTTCTGTCTGTTTAACCTGCAGTGTTACTCAGTTTGCTAACTGAAATGCAAGCTTCACATGAACATGTTTAGTGTCCTCACTCCACCAAGCTGCACCGGTTTAATCACAGTAAAGTAACAAAAACAGGATTAGATGGTCCTTTTGATGAGAAAATTCAGCAATTTCTTCATCATGTATTTATTGTTGTTACCCAAATAAACCATCATGTCATGTCATGTTCTCAAAATAACTTGAATTTCATGCTCAGCAAGCAGCACAAATCTTGAAAACACAACCCAAGAGTTGGATTAGTTTCAAGGGTATCAGTGTCCAAGTGAAGTTACCTGAGCTTGGCTGCCATTATGTCATTTTTCACCCTGCTTCAGGAGAAGAAAAGGCAGCTGCAGCCTTTGTCATCCTGCCACCACCTCCTCCTCCTTCTCCTTTTCTCCTCTCCTGTGGAGAAGAGGTGTGATGATCCATCTTTGGCATTAAATAAGCAGGGACAAACAAAGCCTCCACTATCACCTTCATACATGACTTCAACTTTTCCAGGTTTGTCTCTGCTCAGGTTAACGGTCTCTCTTCTAGGGAGGGGAGAACCAAGCAAACCCCTTCAGAGATAAGGGAGAAGAAGTGGGTGGAATAGGGGGATAGAGAAAGACAGAAAAATGAGGGAACAGAAGGAAAGAGTGGCACAGTCTAAAACAGTCTACACAAGCAGTTCAGCGGCACCATATTCAGCAAAAATATTCCCTTAATAAGAAAAGATGCACTTGTATATCATTCCAGCATATGCATTGGATTTCACATTTGTTACATCTCATGTTACGCTCCTCCTCTGTTGACCAAAGAGCTGAACAATCCAAACCCTCATTCATGTGGTCATAAAAGTGCCTCTAAAAGGAGTTGAATCTTAACTTACCTGTTTGTAAACAACAGCAGGTGTTGATGAGACAGAAAGAGGCCCTCAGCGTTGCCAGACCCCCCCCCCACCCCCACCACTCCTCACTGTTTCCCCTGTTCTCTGTTGCATGTTCTTAGCAAGACAGCGCTGCTTTCCACTCCTCAAGCTGTTCAGTGTGAGGTGTGGGTGAGCATGTGTGAAGAGAGAGGAAGGCACAAAAGGGGGAGGGGAGGGGAGGGCAAGAGAGGAACGAGGGGAGGGAGGGAGGGAGGATGATGGGACAGGTGTGGAATTTACACACCCTGCTGGTATAGCGCACACTATTGGCATATTTGCTTCAGCATGATGAGTCACCCTTCTTATGGTGGAGAAAATACAGGTTTCTGAGTGAGACGGAGACACAATCTGAGATTCAAAGGACTGAAAAGTCTGCACGATGTGTCATTGTTTCAGTCAGGCCCAGGTTCTGAGTAAAAACTATATTTTATTCAAGTGCCTAAGATTTCAACTCTTAAACTCTGAAACTTGAGCATAAAGAACTAAACCTAACAAAACAAAAAGTAAGGAGGGGGAAAAGAAGCAACCTGATACCCCCAGTCATGTATGAGATGAGGAGACTTGTTACATTGATAAAATTAATGTGTTAAATAGTAAACATAACCAGACCTTCAACATGAAGTTAAGATAGTCACTTTGAACATACAGCAAAATATGAATGTTTCTTTTTCCTTATTTCAAACGTATTTTCCAAAGTAAGAAGTAAGTGCTGATGCAGGGATCATAAATCAAACACTGTCTGTCACAATTAATGTAGTTTCCTACTCTGGTACTTCATTTTTCTAGGTATTACATGAAAGAAGCTATGAGGTAAAAGTTAAATCAAACAAATAACGCAATTTTTTCATTGGAATGTTAGGTGCAAGGAAATAAAAAAAGCCCCAGAAGAGCAAAGAATATTTAAAATCTGACTATGGCTAGTTTAGCTTACTATCCTTTTGGAAATTTTCTTCATGTCTGTGGCAACTGTCAGACAAAAACCACCACCACCAAAAACAACATGAGACACTCCAACAATAACATTACATCAACAGACACCAGACAAAGTGTTCCACTACAACATTACCATCAATCAGGAATTTAGTACAACAGTGCAGGTGACACACCCTCATGTCTTCAAGATTTGTTTAACAGAGCAACACTCAAAGGTTCAAAGGATCTCTGGGCATGGGAAGTTCGTTGAGGTTGGATGTCCATTCTTGAACCTGAGAACAGTATACAGTGTCAAATATGTACTCTATATATGTTATGACATTAAAAATAAAATCACAAAAAAAGAAGGTTAGGTTTTTGTCTTTTGTTTAAAAAAAAAACATATTCTGGGACTTTAAAGCAACTACAATCATTATATTTTTAAGGACAATGGGTTACATGACTACTTGCACATGAAAGAAGTCTATTGTGTGATAAATCCACAGATAATTATCACCCAACTCTACAGTTTTCCCTCAGCTCTGTCTTAATGCTCTTTGTTTTGGTTTGCAGCTTTCCTGTTTTGGTTCATTCTCACAGCATCTCATTGCATTATTTTCATTACAGCTGATTTTATTTAAAAAAGCTCTAAAAACCCAGTGTACTCTACATGGTCAGCCAGGAACGACAGACAGACAAAGTTAGTAACTAGCTGGTGAACATAGTGAAGTGCTTAGCAGCTAAAGAGCCAGATAGTTGTCTCAGGAGTTGGTGGAGACAAAAACGAGAGCTAAAAAGAGAGTGAATACTGGATTTACATTCATCAGGTGTCCAGGAATACGGCTCCAAATGAATGATAATGTTGCTCCGTATCTGCTGCTTGTAAATAAGCAACTGTTTGCTGTTAAGTTTGTGATCAAAAGGGTGATAATGTTGTTTCCACGGCATGTTTTAACTGCCAAAAAAATCTGGTGTACTTTTTTTTCATCAATAGAGAGAAAAACATGCAGAAATAAATCAACACATTTTACAATTTCTTGTTTTTAAGTACTTTTTTCTTTTCCCCCGAGATATTCAGGTTCAGATGCTGAAAAGTTACTTACTCACAAAAACTGACTCACTTTTTGTTTACCGTTGCCCATGTGGAGAACGCCACTCCTCTGATACTCAAAGCCCATTAGAACAAAACCTAGCGAACTCTATCCAGTTGTAACAAAGCAGAGGAAATGGAAAACTTTCACCCTCCATCACATAAGGGCCTTCATGTCAGTCACCATACCCTGCATATACATTCTGCCCTCTATCCATCAGGATGATTGTTTTGATTTGACGGCTGAAACCTGACACGCAGCGCTTCCATACATGGTTAGTAACATGTCGCCGTCCCTCTACAGCAGGGCAGCCAGGCTGAAAAAAACAGGCAGGCTGTGTCGAGTTGTGTTTTTTTTTCCCCTCGCCTTTTAAGAGCACTCTGCAGCGTGCTCCTCTCTGGCTCCTAATGCACCCGGTCCATTTAGCAAGGCAGAGCTGTGAAACCCAAGATCACAGGCATGGTCAAAAACAATTTCACCCTCTGATTGAACCAATATCCACTTTACACTTTGAAATAGGAATCTGATACGTGTTACTGTACATATTCTACATTCCACATTTTATACATTGTTGTAGCAAGAACATTAAATACAGAGTATTCTCTACACTTGTAGTTTCTTCTTTTAATAATATATCTGTCTTTTAAAAACCCAAGAAATGTTTATTATTTTCCAAGATACCTTATATCCCCTCCTTGACTTTTATTTGACCTGGTAAACTACTACTAAACACACAAACCTATTAGTATTAGAGGGAGAAAACAGCCATTCTTTCAGCAACTGTTTCTCAGGGGTCATTGTTTTGGACCGAGAGTTGCCCCCAAGCACAAAGAGATGAGGCGGCTTCTGTGTGAAACCAGATCCAGTCTGGAGTGATGGGCAGCGCATGGTGGGGAGTCCTGGATGCATTAGCCCAGGCTAATGGGCTAGCTGGCTCCAACAGGCCTGACTGTCCATTATGTGCGGCTACGGGTGGAAGAGTTTGAAGGTAAACTGCTTTTTGACTGCTCTGATGTCCAACAAGCTCCTAAAGTCTCATATTGTTCAATTATGTGATGCTGATTTCTAAAGCTGGATAATTTCTATGGGACATGCAGATTGTTTATTGCTTTTATGTTGCACTACTTTGGTTCAGACCGAAATATTTGAACAACTACTGAATGAATTGCAATAAAATTTGGCACAGACGTTCATGATGTCTAGATGACGAATCCAAGCGATTTTGGCAATCCTCTCACTTTTCCTCTAGCGCCACCAGCAGGTTGACATTTGTGGTTTTGAGTGAAACGTCCTGACAGCTATTGGATGGATTGCCTTTGAATTTGCTTCACACATTGAACACTTGAACTGTAATGTCTTCATTGATACCTTAACATCTCCTCTGGTGACATCTATCTATCTATCTTGCGCTTAAGAAAATTGCAAAGAAATAGGTCTCGCAGTTACAGGACTATTATACAGCCATAAAATTTCAACAGAAAAGAACTAGAAAAGTACTGTAAATCAGTTCCATCCGATTTGTCCTTTTTATGTAGTTTGGCATTCACAAAAATGGCTAGACATGTCAGACAGGGCCAGCGAGAGCGAAATGATCCCTGCTTCACTGCAAAGGTGACTGTTAATAGTTTGAATAAAGGTGGATGATGAAAGACTTGTAGGATTTTCTGTCCTTGCAGGGAGGTTCAGGACATTGGCACAGCTCTGGAGGAAGGTGTGTGATAGTTAAAAAGGCCACAGAGTTGGGAGGGAGCCGTGTGATGAACAGCTCTTTATGTAGGAGAGAAGTGGATTGATCTGCACCCTTTGCTGCATGCAAAGCCAACAGGCGTTTTTGGAGGGCGTGAGTAATGTAAAAGAGCAGGAGTGAGAGAGAGGGAGCACTCAGGCTAGAGGTTTTTTTTTTTTTTTTTTTTTTTTTTGATGTAGTGCAGGACTTTGGAGGATGTGCCGTAGAGGGTGCTGTTGCATTAATCAAATCTGGAGGTGATAAATGCCTGAATAAGAGTTTCAGCAGCCAAGAATGAGAATGAAGGGCAGAGATGGGCAGTGTTTTTGTGGCAGAAAAGGTTGTTTTACTCAGCAGGATTATCACATGAACATTTATCAAAAGGCTGACCAACATGATTTATATATTTGGTTAAAGTTTAATGTTTAATTATCTAGGATATGATGTATATATATATATCATGTTACATTCTTAAACATGTTTTTAAATGAAATGTGGCCACAACTGTGAAAATTAGCGAGTAAAAATTTATTTTTTAACTGACTCACTGTTTGCAGCTATAATTTATTCCTGTAAATGGATGACCTTGCAGAACTGTCACGGATCATGAGTGCCACCTATTGATCATGATGAGAATTTTAATCTATTTTAGAGGTGTAAGAGATCATTTAAATCAATTTCATGCCCTCTTGGTCACAAAAATGGAGGAAAAGCTGAACAATTCAACAATGTTCTACAAGGAAGATCATTTACTTTATGAGCAGCTGCAAACTGAGCAACATTCATTCAACACTCCGATATCCTGGACTCTCAGCGGGGATCAGTAGATATCCAGTTGCCAACAGAACAGGAAAACAACATCTGTGAAAATGGCTGGGCAACCTTTGACCCTCCCAGTGGTTAGTGTGAGTCAGTGACACTTGTGCATACCAAGCTGTCAGGTCGGTCGGCTGCACCGCCCGTCTCTGTGGTAGCAGTGGTATCACACAGGAAGTGCAAGGACGTTAATTATAGTCAGTAAATCTGAAGTGACGCTGCAAAACAAGTGTTTCAGTTTAAAAGGAGGTAAATAATCACCTAGACAATGATCTTTTCAGAGGTGGTTACCCTTTGTTTTTTCTTCACACTTGAATGAAAGTCTTTGCTGAGTTTTTGCAAAACTAATTCTGACGTTAGTATAGAGTTTTACTGACATCTCTAAAAGTACAGAAACATCCTCAGATATACCATGTATCATAGCTGCGTCCCAGTTTCATTAGGGCAGCAACTACTGATTATTTTCTTGAGTGATCAATTATCACATCATAAAACAAGGAAATATGTCCATCACAATCTAGTAGTGCACAGAGTGATGTCTTCAAATGTCTTGTCTGTTGACTGTGGTCCATCAAAAATATTCTGATTACTATAATACTGAGGAGGAAAAGTAGCAAATTATCATATTTAAGAGGCTGGAACCAAGGAATTACTTAAACTATACCATACTAATTGTACACAGTATATACTATACTATTGTCTTTGTATATACATACAGTATATATATATATAGTGTTTTTGCTGTTAGTAGACAGGAACTCGACATGCTTTACCATTTAAATGGGAAAATATGCAGTATACAGTATGCACTGTTTAACAGCAACATAAAAGCAAAATGATTTTCCAAATTTGTAATCTATTACTGTATTCTTGTTTTCTGAGATCTTTCTATAGCTCTCTCCACCATTATCTGAACTGCAGCTGAGAGTATACTGCCTAAATTTCCTTTATGCCTTAGGAAAATTCTGATAAATCAGTGTTTCTGTGACTCTGTAGAAAATGGCTGCTGCAACTACAATCTGTTCTCATCCAAAATATTTGGCAAATCGCATGTTCATCATCCAAAAGCTCTTTTAGTGAAAACATTGCTCTGACTGAGGCCAGCTACTGATGGAAAATGGCAGCAAACGAGAGGAATCAATTTATGTTTCATACTCTCCTGTCGCTGCAGTGAAATGACACACTCAGGTGGCACATAAACACATTTTCTTGCTCTTAGCATTTTTCTATTTCCATCCCTTTTCTTCTATTTGCAAGTAGAGGGTATAATATTCTAGTTTTGAGCATTTCCCTGTTGTTGTTTTGGTGGCTCCTGAAACTTTGATAAATTAGACATCAAATTTATGTTCAATTTTCAAATTTTCCCCCAATACAAGTTTTCTCCTCACTATTATTTCATCTGGCAATGGGGCAGTTTGTAAATCTTTGTCTCTAATTGGCCATTATGGCCTCATTCATACATGTGAATAATTGTGTGATCACATAAGAACTGGTCTTTAAAAGACACTAAATGTCATGGCAAGTAAGATGATAAATGGTTCTTACTCTTTGCTTTTAGTGAAAAACTCTTGTGCTCTTGAAGTGACTCATTTGATGTGCTCTTAAGTGTAATTTTCAGAAGTCTGGTAAATAATAGCTCCAGTCTGGACATGAACTGGACTGAACCTGAGCTTGACAGTCTCCTCGTATGATCTTCACTACAGCTCTGACAGTGATTTAGAGGACAAAAAAAGACTCAGCTCTCACAGACAATGCTGCATGAGAGCTGCTGCACTAAATAAGATACTGCCACTTAGGAAAATAAGAGAGGTTGCGTAGCTGGAGCCAAGACTGAACGTCCTGTCAGCACAGTGTGTTAAACCACACTCCCAGGCTTGGCTGTTCCTGGAGTTGGTTCAACCAAGGTCTCGCAGGGACTGCCCATCTTTCTTTAATGGCTGTTTACAAAACATAAAAACCCTCTCGACACCTTCACTGACCATCAGAGGTTCTTCTAACTCCAGCCTTTTTTTTTTTTTTTTTTTTTTTTTTTTTAAATGCTGCTCGATCTATGTTGGCACATTTCTCCTCAGATTAGATGTAAATTAAGTAATGGTCTCACCAGCAAGACATTATTGCTTTCGAGAGGCTCTACACTACATTAGAGGATAATTTTTCCTTGCCATCTGGTGTACATTTCTATTATCTACACATTAAAAGACACTGAGAGCTGCTTGAAATGTCCACAAAAGAAAGGCACTTAAGGTTTTTCAGAGTCAGGTTTTGTTTGAGACTGATTTAAAGTCATTGTTTGCAGCAGATGGAGCAAACGACAGTTTTGATGCTAACTATTTTCCTTGGAGGATTGAGCACATTATCATAACGGATCTGAAATTAAACACAATAGATAGCAAGTGGCTGTCAACTTGACTACAGCTTTGATTTCTCCGTCAGTGCACCACTTTAACTTCATTGCTATTCATCTTAAAAATACAGTATGAAGCCTGGAGGCTTCGCTTTTTGTGTTAAAAGGAAAAGCTTTCCACAGTTCCCTCTTTTACCATCAACTCGGACTTTTGCTGTGTTTATTGAAAGTTTTGGGATTCAAAGCTTTGAATGGTGGTACATGACTCAGCTGTTGTTTGTGGGTAAACATGAGAGATTACTCTGAACAAATGGACAGCCCTGAACCTGAAGGTCAGGGGAATGGCAGAATTGAGTGTTGACAGACTTGCCTGCTCTGCCTCTGTGTCTATGAAGCCAAATGTTTAAACTGCAGGAGGCTGCAAAGAAAAAACAAAACAAAACAGGAGATGACCTTAATGTCCCCTGCTAATTATGTATTACAGCAATGATGTTTGCACTAATTATGTCTCACCTGCATCTGAGAATGAGTTAATCAAATCTCAATATAGTGGGTCTACTGAGTTTAATGAACAAAACCTCTAAGTCCCCAAATGTGACGTGATCAGTTTTAAATATCTGGATACCTTACACTATCATGCAAGTATGCAGTATGCTGTGACAATTTAAAATAAAAATATGTATGTTTAACCTGCTATTGTGTGTGACCAGATCAACAAAAGAGAGATTTTTCTTGTGTTATCTGGATGAGTTTTAGAAACCCAGAGGAAATATTCTATTAATTCACAAGAAAAAAAAAGCAAAGATTAGAGAAATGCTGGGAAAATAGACATAATTTTGTGTTGCATAATTGTTTTTCAGCCATGTTAGTGGTGTGGTTGAAGGATGAATCTTAATGACTTTGGTGATTTCTAAACTTTTGCTCAAGCTCCAAATGTCACAACTGTTTGATGGATTAGTATCTGCCTCAGGATGAATTGAAGTAACACTGGACTTTGGTCCCATCAGCCTCAGGCGTGCTAATTAGCAAATACACAAACACTCTAAGCTTCGGTCCTGACCCCAACACTGTATCACACCAAATGGCAGCACATGGCCATGACATGGCAGACATTAAAAAAAACAAAAAAACATACATATATATCCATATATATATATACACACACACACAAAGCTTTTCAAAGTTTAGTTTAGATGATAAAAACACAAATATTCACCTGCTGATTCACCGTTGAGTATGTTGCAGATGCTGACATATGATGCTTTACAATTTCTTTACTGTTCCCAAGTATGAAGACTCACTTGCGGAGCACAGAACTACTTCAACTTAATGTAACTGTAGGAAACATGAACCATTTGGCTCTAACATTTTCAAAGGTCTTTGTTCATGCTTTTTGGAAAACAGTTGGAGCCTTGAAAGCTTCTCTGTAAGATGCTTGACCTTCACACAAAAGAGTGTTCCACTAAATATCAGGACAAAAATCTGCCCCCGTCAGTCATTATAAAATGTTAAGAGATGCACCTGCTGTTTGATTTATACATTCAGCTTATGTATTCATGTCACTTTGATGTCAGCTTGATATTGAACATATACCCTATGTAATTATATCCAGGTATCGGATATAAAAGATAGAAGAAACGCTGGTTCTAACTTCAGTATTCTGGAGAAGCTGTCAGAAATACAGCGATGGAGGTTAGATAAGTATGTTTATTCAGGTGGTGTAGACTACTCAAGAGAAATTCAGAGCTATTTGCACTCCACTTGAGTATTTCTATTTTATACGTCTTTATATTTCTACATCACTTAATTTCAGAGGCAAAAGGTTTTACAAACAAACTGTGTGACCAACTTTTAAAATAGGATTGGATGCAAATTATCAGTAAACTATGAGCTACAGCAGTAAATTGCTGTATGCAAATCAATGCAACAGTAATTATGACCAATAATTATACGGTAATATAATAGAATATGACACTTAAATGGCCCATTTTCCTGCATGAGGAGTCCTGGCTTTAATACTTTGTGAGTATTTTTACATTGTCTTAAGTAAATGATCTGAATACTCCCTCCACCACTGCAATGATATCATATGCATGTAGGTAATGGACTTTGGCACTGGTCATTTCTAATTTTCTGCACCAGACTAATGACCAAAGGCCTTGGCGTCGTGCTGTTGGACGAACAATGTGATATGGGCTTATCTGGGTCAGTGTATGTTACTGCTGCAGGTCAGATGTGAGTGAAAACAAGTCTGTCTGTTCCTGTTTTAGACACAGCGTCCCGGGCTGTGAGACAACGCTTGGCCAGACTTTCATGTTACCAGACTTGATATGTTCTTGTTTAGTTCCCAGATAAAAACAAAAAAGGTAAGAGCCAGACCTTTCGATAGGATATTTTAGTCTTTTATGTCATTTTGTTGCAAACTGTCAGACAGTGCCTGGACATTTCTGGATAATTATATCACTTTTATCCATACTAGCAGCATGACTATATGTTGTTGGGTCAGCCCATCACTTTGGTCCAGCCTGAAATATTTCAATCACTACTGGATGGATTGCCATGAACTTTGGTACAGACCTTCTTATCCCCCTCACAATGAATTTTAATAACTCTGTTGATCTCTTAACTTTTCCTCTAGTAACTGACTGTTCCTCTTAATTAGTCCAATGCTTTGGGTCGTGACCAAGTACCTGAAACACTACTTACATTCCCATCTGGGTCTTGAGTTTCTTGGTCTTTACAGGAGGTAAAGAAAAACTCTCTCAGGTAGAGAAAAACAGAGAAACTAGTCTAATGCTAAAGAGCTACAACACAAAGAAATGGCTCGTTGCAGGGAATGAAGACAAGCGGACACAGAGGGAAGTGAGCACACAGACTAAATACACTTGGAGAGACCATGAGAAACAGGTGCAATACATTAGGGCGGGGCAAACAATCACAGGAGTGGGAAACACTTAGGACAGGAAGTGGGATCTGAAACAACAAAGAAAAGTAAGTGACACCAAAATAAAACAGGAAATACTGTGACAAAGACTAAAAGCAGAGAAGGTGAGCTAATGTGTGGAGCTGGGCATGGCAGGGCTTCTCTTTGGCTCACATGGATCTGATCTCAGAACTGATGAGGGGCAGTCTTGACCAAAAACTTTTATTATAATATATCCAGAGACCCCCTCCATGCCCACCACCTATCCCTCCTTCTCCACATGTCACAATTCAAAAGCCAAGCCAGGTAAACAACAATTTTTTCCTTTCTTGCTACACTTTGTCCCCATGTCTCACACCAACAGGGCAAAATTAACCACTTACTCCCATTTTCTTACTGTCAGCCATGGCAACAGCTTCCTGCAAGCCAGCTCAGCTCTGCTTCTCAAGGCAACACTCACTCTCCCCCTGTCATTATCCTGTCCATTAGTCCTTTTTGCCATTGTCATTTGGATTTCAAGCCTTTTTTTTTTTTCGTAACAGCTGACTCCCACGTGGTTGGTGTCCTTGATCCTCAGCACATAAAGACAAATTAGCCACCGCACCCTGAGGTCTTTTACTCTGTGTGCAGATTCACTGTCTGTACATTGAATCATGAGATAAGTTGCCTCTAAGAGCTCACCATGTGGAATAGTCTCAAGGACTTAAAGCTGTATGCATTAAAAAATTTCTCTTTCAACAGAAATGATCCAATCTTGCACAAAGAAAGGAATAATGAATGAAAGCAGTGATTTGCTCGATGTGTTTAAAGCAAGAACACATTGTGAGTCTCAACTGCACATTTTCCGACATCACAAACTGAAAACCGTTTTGTTCTCTCACAGAAAACTCAGAGAGTATTTATCCTATGAATTGCCATGACATAGCGTTTTTTGTTGCACCATGATGCAACTGGGTTTCCTGGCTCAGGAATGGGAATTGTTTTATAATCCTCTTTGGGAACAACATAACCATTGTGTTAGCAGGACGTGCACCGACACACCGAGGCCCTGAGACGAGATATGACCTCACTGGGTTGTTATATCTGAACGTGGTTTTGTGTAAAATGGGCTCCATGCTGTCACTAGGCGCTACCCCATGGTGGAGAAATCACTTCTGACTGCAGTTTATCCAGCCACTTTCTCTTGTCTCAGGGAGTTCAGTACTGCTTCAGGGGTTTACTGGGAATTGAAATACTTCATAGAAGAAGGTGATTCTGCATGTTCTTAAACATATCAACAACAACTTGTCCTATATTTTGTTTGTGTATCTTTTCTAATTTAGAAATTAAAATTTAATTTTTAACTGGTTTTCTTAATGATTTTGACTTGGATGAAAAATTATAACCCTTCAAATACTGGATTTAAATGCACCCCATATAACATGGGGAGGGGTGTTTATCCTCCTCTTCTTCAACACCAGTGATTTCCTCTGTTAGATTTAAGGTATTACATAAAATCTGGATTTGTTCATTCTCCATACTCTCTGAGAAGAGTAGCTGCTATTACCTGAGGTGATCTGAAAGGACACAGATGCATAGTCAGAGATTAGAGTGAGTTCATCTATATAACAAAGATTCAGACACCAATTGATTCCACTGTAGCTTTCCTTAGAGTATGAAAAGAAATAATCATCTCTATGACTGCAAAACATAATCCTCCCAAGAGTCCCCCAAATCATTGTTCGCAATTAAGTTTAATAGACACTTTGGAGATAATTGATGGTTCTATCTAGTGCCTGATCGGTCTAATTTACAAGACTACCAGATGGCATTTTGTCTAAGTTGTCCTGCTGTGAGAGTAAAGAAAATGGCAACTTATTTAGAAAACAGACTCTCCTGCTGTTATATGTTGCTAGCCTATATATGCTTTTCCCTACATATTTTCATTTTAAAAAATGAATTTCTGCTTGTTTATCTGATGTTTTTTTTCTTACCATCATCTTGCTCATTAACATTCCATGTAACAAGCTGAATTAGATTTTTATTAGTCTGTATTGAATGTATTATTTATCTCATCTGTTCTGATATCTAACTCCTCAATCAGATTTATTTTTCCACTCATATCTGTTCCTGAGAGAGCGGAGTATTTGCGCTGGGATTTTAAACTAATAACACAACTAATACATGGAGCTAAAACACAATACAACAAAATAAAGCAAAAAGAAACTTGCTGTTTCACAGAACATTACTATTTAGGGTTTTAAATCCCCGAATCCCTGTGCCTCCTTTCAATGGTGTCTCTAAAACAAGTGGAAAAACAAATATTTATGCAAAAGCTCCCTCATGGTTTCTCCATTCCATTTGAACAACACAAATCATTTCTTCAGTCTCTGTGGACCTAAGCATCCTACCCTGATGACGTACATCATATCCAGCAGGGAGTTAAAGATGTCTCCACTAACGCCTGCTTTAAAAGTTTGTTAAAATCTCCTCCATTCAAAAACCCTCTGCTCCATCCTCTCTGTCACAGACCTCCAGGTGTGGGTCGGAAAATATTGTCGCAGCTGAGAATCTGCATGATTAAGCATGAAACTGTGCCAGTTTTTGATATTTTAAACCTACTATTTGTCAAGTATTACTTTGTTCAAGGCTAGATGGAAATTTTACTTGCTATTTCATGGTGATGGTGGCTCCTCAGGAAATGCAACATAATAATTTACTCACAATAGGAGATCGTTTGGGGGGGGTGAAATTAGATTGACCTCATCTACAGATGCAGGAACTGTTCAACCTCATTTAACCACTCAGTGAGCACCGGAGGTGTTACTCACCCTTCCTTTTTTTTTTCCACACTAGACAAATAACATGAAAACAGGTAAAAGCCTTCGTCTGTCATATTATATTTTATTGAAGATGTAGCAGTTGTTATGGAGAGAGTATAGATAAAGAGAAGCAGACAAGTTCTGCAGTGTCACAAAGATGCTCCTCATATTTTATACATTCAGTGTACATTAAAGCTTTGACGTGAGCTGCTGCATGAATGATTCAAGTTTTCAATTTTCTCGACTCTGAAACAGTCAAAAATTTCAGAGAGGAGTCTCCTTAGGGCGCGTTGCTGAATCTGTTCAGGGAGGAGGGGGAGTTACTGTTGTCTGCTGCTCTTTCTAGCTTGATTATGCACTGCTATAATTATAATGTACAGTTTGTGATGGGGAATTTAAAGAAAAATACTTGTGAGAACATCGTGTTCCTGCACATAACAAAGAGCATGTGATCTGTGCATTATTAGAATACTTGTTAAGTGAAATTGACTGTAAGACACCCTGATATCTATATCATAGAAAACTCTTTAAACACATCATATCTGTGTGCTGGTGGAGTACTAACAGTCTGATATGTGAGTCACATTTTCATATCAGAAAATAACACATCACTGCATCACTCCAGTTTGTGACTGTAACTCCGTTAAACAGAACAGAGATGACTGCGTTTAATCTAAAAACTCTTCCGTTTCTTGAGAAGCTTGTTATTCTGCTAGGTTTTCATTGACTAGTGACAATTAGTGCCTGGTACTGAACCAATTAAAATGGGTCTAAAACTGTAAAAGACTTTGTTTGATCAAAGATTCCCAGATCTAAATCTAAAATGTTCCAATTTCATGGTATTTCATTTAGGATAAGTTCCTTTATGGCTGAGAAAAAAAAGGTTTTGAAGAGCATGTTCAACATATTTCTCTAAGTATGAAATGGAAAAAGTGTTGTTTTGAGGTCCAAAGTTTATTCTTGTTCCTCTCTTAGCAGATGCCTGTTTCCCAGATTGTAAGAACTGGACAATCTGCTGTTGAAGACCATGTGATATGATCGAGAGCTCCATCCACAACAACTCAATGGACCATGTCAAAGTAGCGCTTTGTTATTGATACAGAAACACGTATCTGCATTAAAAATAGAGAACAAACAATATCCATGACTTGTGATGACATTCAATATGAGGAAATACTTCACTTTTTTTTAGCATGGTTGGCTCCTGAGAGGAACTTTACCTGTTGTACTCACTGAGTCACATAAAAACACAATCTGGTCTGACAGCATTGCCCATGTCTTTACACCAGGAGGTAAAAATACAATAAATAATAATAATATGCAGTGTTTATTTTTGGCATTATGCCTGTCTTTGACAGTTCACAGTAGAGGGGGGCTGACATGAAGCAAAGGTCACCAGCTGGAACGTTGCCAGTGTGAGGTACACGTCTGTCCACCAGCCCATGGGGGACACCTAACACTTTATCTTCATACCATTTTTCATAGACAGAGGTTTATAGAAACCTTAACAAAAGGGAGGTGATAAAGAGCAATAAAGCAGGATACATTGATAAAAGGGCTAAAAATTAAGCTAAAACTCACCTATACAATATGGAGATATCACAGGCAAAACATAAATCATGTCACCTACAGTATCTCATGAATGCATCAGTAAGTCTACATACTGCGCGATGTGGGACACTGGAGTCTGCATCAGAAGGTAAATAGGCCACAAACCATATGACAAATCTCCAACACCATATTGAGCTCTTATTATAGACTAATTTAGAAAGTATCCATATGTGCTAATTAGGTCACGTTGACCCCGGTGAGGACAGGAGAGTGCAGAGAGGTTCCTCATTCTCTTCTCGCTGTGGTTGCCCTGCAGTCGTGCAGCGAAGCGGGAGGTGCGCAGGCCGACACAAAGCACCGTGATGTAAGAGCTGCACAAGCTGCGAACTTTTCTGAGGCAACACACGCAGACACACATACAGTACGATACCCATGTATATGGGAGAGCAGGAGTTCAGACAGTATGACAACTACAATCTTTGATATTCCCTTTGTGGCTTGTAGACAAGGATCTGCCTGAGGAACCCCTGCTGAGATGAAGATGACAGGTTGAGGTGTTACTGTGTCTCCTCTTATCGACTCTCTGTCTGGATTTTATGTATGCATATGTATGAGATACACAGAGTCCTTACAGGGGTGGAAAATATCCCCTAAAACGTCCTCCTCAGGTGGAAATATTGCTTTGCTAATATTTAGTTCGAGCCAAGGACGCTAAGAAAAGTGCACGATGACGCAATTCCAAAAGAGGCTGGAAGGACATAGTTGACTAAAAATAAATTAATTAATAAAATAGAACCAGATTGCTCATCTCTCTCCGCTGAATGAGTGTTCACTGTGGGTGGCTCCACCTCTGCCGATTGTACAACAGGCCATTTTCTGATCCTGTGATCACTGAAAGACCAAAAAACATGTAATAATAGTTCAAATGTACTGACAAATGCACTTATACAAACTAGTGAACACAATATACAGTGTATACTGTGAGATGACGGACACTTGTCAATCATCATACAGTGGAATCTGCTTTTTCAGTATCTCTGTGGTTGTGACAATATTGGATTTTAATGCAATTTTTGCACCAATGCTGTGGTTATTCAGGTATTTAATCCACTGATAAACCAAATACAGACATTCCTGTCTTGAAATTTAAAGCGGCTATGATCAATATTTAGATATTAATAGTGGATCAGATGACTATATGAATGGGGTTGAGCCCACAAAGAATTATCACCTGGGATGTGGAGCGTTTTAGCACCTTTCAGCTCATTGTTTTGGTTCACCCCTCACCACTCTCATTGCGTCAAGCTCTAAAAAGCACTGTACACTATACCTGCCCAGCACCAAACAGCAGACAGACACAGTTAGTGACTAGCTGGTGAACACAGTGGAGCAGCTAAAGAGCCAGATATTTCCCTCAGGAGTCAGTGGAGACAAAATCAGAGCAAAAGGATATTGGATTAACATTCTCCATGTGGACAGAAACATGACTCCAAATGAATGATAATGTTTCTCTGTTACTGCACTACATGTCAGCTGTATAGTTTAAAGCTGTCACAGCTTGTTTCTGCTTCCCCAAAAAGGACATTACTGCAGATTTAACCCATTAAGAGTTTGCTAATTGTTCTTAAGAGACAATACACTATTATTGTAACAAAGAGGATTTTATCCACCTCAAGTATAAAAAGCTGCTTGGTTACAGGAGCGAGTGTGCACATAGATGTGAATATTCTTACCCTCCTCAAACATATATCGTATATACATTGAGGTGAAGTTACTCCAGCTGTGTTTCATCTACAACAACAATCTTTCCCAGCAGCTGTGACTGGACTGCTCATCCTCCTGCTGGGACGGATGAATCCCCTTCATCTTCCTCTGCTGTTATTCTCAGTAGTTCTTTTTTACAACACATTGTTTTCAAAGCTCCAGTTATTTTCTTTGAAAATAAACGCCTAGCGGTGGACAAAGAGCCACAACACAAGGCGCCTTATGCTATTTTGGAGAGAGAGAGAGAGAGAGGGAGAGAGAGAGAGAGATCTTGATAGCTCATCCTGCTTTTCTAATTTTGTATGAAGGAGTTTTTTTGTCCCATTTATCTGGAGATTACGGCTATCTACGCTGAGCAGAGATTGATTTATGATGAAATGGATGATGAATTTAACATGGCTCGAACACACAGTTTGACATTTCTGACAATGCCCTTGTTAAGGGGCTTTAAAAAGGTATTGTATGGACATACTTTCCTATACAGAGCAGCTTGGCTCAGCAGAGTGAAGTTCTGCTCCAACTGTTGAGGTGAAATCACTTTAACCGAGACAGTGATAGAGTGGGAATGACAGGGGTGGAGTGGCAAAGGACAAAGAGGCGGAGGAATTGGTGGGGAGAGAGGTAGAAAAAAGGAGATATGGAATAATGGAAATGTTCCCCTTGTGCAAAGGCAGCGGCTCTGTCTCCTTGACTCAGAGTGCTGTCTACTCCCTCGTCTGTGTATGTTAGAAACCCCACCTCCCCCAGTGCTTCTCTCCTCCCCCTCCCCTCCCCTCTCTCTCAGTCTCTGGCCGAGGAATCCCAGGCAGCGTTTAATTGCAGAGTGCAAAGGCTTTAGTTGGGCTAATGAGCGCAGCGCTGGGGCTGGGACTGCTTTCACGCACTCTCAGGGAGCCAGAAACCCATATGGAGTCCTTTACCGGAGGAGCCTCACAAGGCGCCCGGATTTCAGGTGGAGGAGAGAGAGGAAGGAATTCACAAATTCAGGTACTGCCGACTATGTGAGAGAATATACCAGAGGCAAGAGACGGAGTAAGAGGTGGAGAAAGAGAGGGAGAGCGGGAGAGGGGAGGGGAGGAAACGGGAAATACACAGCCAGAGAGAGAGAGAGAGGGAGAGAGAGAGACTGGAAGCCTGCAGCAGCAAATGAGATAGAACAACGAGGCGGGAGAGAGGTAGACAGAGAGAGAGAGAGAGAGGGAGGGAGGGAGAGGGGGCCCCGTGTAGGAGAGAGGGCTGCAGGGTGAGGAAGAAGAAGGAGAAAAAGTTAGAAGAAGTAGAAGAAAGGGTGTCCGAGGAAGGGAAGGAACGGGTAGCAGAGATCAACAGCTACAGGAGTGAAGGAGAAGAAGAAGAAGGGAAACAACAGACAGGAAGGAAGGGGAGGGAGAAGTCTTGGGGTAGAGAGGAAGAAAAAAAAAGAGCTGAAGAAAAGTTTTCTTGTGGGAAGACGCAGATGAGGAAAACAGAGCGAGTGAATGACTGGGCTGGAGAGAGCAGGGAGGGGAGGAAACCAGTTGTTTTCTAAGGCGTTTTCCACACAAGCCTCTGGACTTCTTTGGACATGTACACAGAAGGCGCACAAACAACGGGACACCGCCGATTTCTCCAGCACAAAAGCCCCCCCGCCCCCTGCCCCTGCCAGCACTGCGTCCACCGCTACTGCGAGCAGCCGCACGGCCATCACCACGGTGGGCCGGGATACCAACCAGCATCAGCCAGACAGACGGACCACCCATCTCTGGACTGCAGGAGAGACACACAGGCTCCTCGGGTTAAAGACGTAGGAGGCAGAGCTTTCCTGGTGGACGGGGTTGAGAGGAGCGGTCATCGCAGCCCACAGAGGAGGCCTGTGTTTGCAGGGCCGGGCCCTTACAGTCAGTTGGACGACTTGAGCCAAGTCTGCCCCTGGGAGTTGAACCCTGCCCAGTGGAGCTGCCCACTGGAGTCTGGGGTGAGACACTATCCATCTGTCAGAGAACAGTGTGGCTGTGTGGTGCGCAGTGACACTTGGGCACACCCCTTTAAGGCTGGGACACCACATCCTGTCCCTCATGTTCAGGTCAAAGGTCATGGGTACAGGCACAGGAGGACCGTCAGGTACGTCTCTGTAGATGAGGAGGAGGAAGGCTGTGATTGTGACTCTGAGAGCTATCATGTGGAGCCACACGGTCCCCATTCGGGTCACGCGCCCATGCCAAATGGCCACTGTGGACCGAGGCCAGTGCTCTTTGAGGGAGGGGAGGAAAGAGATAGCCATCAGGACCTGGGCAGACAGAAGGGTGGATCAGAGGACGGTTATAATGGACGCGGTGGCTCCTACAAAGGTTTCTTCTCCACGGAAGTCCCACAAAAACACCTAAACCAAAGCAGACGGAAGGGGCCCTGCGTCCCTCCCTCTGGCACCACCAGTCCAGAGACCTCAAAATCGCCGGCCAACAGCGACCACCACCAGCGTCAAGGTTTGGAGGTGGCGAAGCAGAGGAGGAGGCAGGACTCGGTGAGGGATCAAATCCGACAAGTGGTGACGGATCTGGAGGACGTGTTGGGGGGTTTGAAGCAAGTTCACGTGGAGATGAAAGAGGTAGGAGGCTCTGTTATTATTACAGACGTTTTATTCCTTACATGTACATCAGGTGTCTAAACACAAAGGTCTGTGTCAGGTTCAGATGTCCCAACCTTTCATCAATGCTCCCCTGGATATTGTGACATTTAAAACGATTAACATGAAGCTCAGATGCTGGCAAAATGAGTCACGGTGCAGATCGTTTTGACACAGGTCGTGTATCTGTGTGTGTGCATATCATTATGTGTGTGTGCTGACTGCATTGTTTGTGACTCACTCATCATCTCTTGCCGAAGCGGTGACTGAGAACGATTTGCACTGACCTTTTGCAGAACGCTGCCGAAATTGGCAGCGTTCCGGCCAGCACATTAAAAAGCCTGGCTTGAGACTGTTACTAAATTATGCCTTGCTCTTACAGTATCCATTTTGCATGCAGCTGTAAAATAGCATTGATTCACAGCTGAATGCATCTGTGCAAGGCCTGGCGTTGTACCGCAGCAACATTACAAATAATAAAAAAAAGAAAAGAAACAAACCTCAGTGATTGTGATTTTTGACAGTTGCAAACAAAGGAGATCTAAAAACAGCTTTGTTTTGAAAAGGTTGGTTAAACTGCTGATTGTTTCTTCAGTTTCAGCACAGTCAGACCTTGTGGTTGTAAATACAGTTTGGCAGTGGTGGAGGAAGAAAAGAAAACAGTCCATTAAAGGTCCTGCAATAAAATCACCCTGAAGTAAAGGGACAGACATATAGCTAAATGTACAAGTAAAACCAATTGTACCTTTAAATAGGCCCATGTGACCACCATGTGATCATATATGACATAACGTATCAGTGTTTAAGTAACATTTGCTGTTGCTGTGGGCTGAGGTGGAGCTAGTTTTATCTACTTCAAGTACAGTAAATAGCTCCCAACCTGGGTGTCAGGGCCCCTCCAAAGGGTCACCAGATAAACCTGAGGGGTCGTGGGATGATCTGTAGGGTGGGGAGGTAGAAAAAGCGAAGTTCTGCTACACAGAACAGTTTTGAATATTATCTAATCTGTACTCTGTGTGTATTCTACTGCTTCTATTAAATGCAACCATGTGAGAAGCTCAAAGGAAAATCATCTCTTGTGCTAAAAACAAATAGAACGAGACAAGAGGCTTCATTTAGACACAGATTTTTTTGTAAGGAGTCATGAGCTAAAAGGTTGTGAACCACTGGTTTAATCTTAACAATATGCTGTATTTTATGAGCTTAGTGTGTTTTTTAATGTAAATTCTAAATATGAAAAGTACCTAGTAACTCCAGCTGTCAAATAAAAGTAGTGGAGACTGTATAAAGTGGCATTAAATGGAATAATGCAAGTAATGTTCAGGTATTTTACTTCAAAACTGCACTTAAGTACACGACTTCAGGAAATGTTCGTATTTCACTGCAGTTTGGGAAGTATTGACCTTCTGTATTATCATTCAGGTGGTCGAGCAGATTGATCGTCTCACAGCCAATATTGACCTCAGCGAGGAGGCGCCCTGCAGCACCCACGGGCCGTCCGCAAACTTTCACAGTTCATCTCATACCGGTGACCTCAGGGTGACCCTGCTGCCCAATCACAAGCCGGCTCCGGTCCAGGTGTCCCAACATGTCGACGAGGACCGCATCATCTTAAGGACTAACTCTCCCTCCCCCGTCCACATGGCGTCCGTCGTCAAAACCAGCCGCTTCACCCCGCTCAGCCACGTCAAAGACGTCAACCACGAGAGACCGGGCGTGAACGGCCACCTGCCTCACCTGTACCCCCACAGAGACTCCAACCACATTGGGCAAACTCAACTGGAGCCCCACCACCCCCACCCACAGAGCCTAGACCCTAAGGTCATCATTGGGAACAGCACCTCCGGTAGGACTCAGAAGCCTCCGCCGTACCCTCAAAACGGACGGTGCGGCAAGGGCCCATACCCGCCTCCCAAGCCCATGAGGACCCCTGCCTACCCTGGGAGAGGCCGCCAGAGCGCCAGCATGGTGTGAAGGAGGAGGGAGGTGGTAGTGGTGGTGGTGGTGGTCTGCCCCCTGGTTGCTTATGGGGGGCCTGAAACATGAGACCCTGCTGCAGTGAGTGGTGGTCAGAAGGGAACCAGGCAGGGGGAGCAACTCATGGTGAGGCTCTTCTTTTTTTTCCTCTCTCCCTCTCTTCTTTTTACACAGTTGATGTTTCCAAGTCTCTCAGCTGATGACGTTTGCTGTGTTTACTGGCAGCGTAGTTTTCAAAGTCAGTAAATGAATTGCAGCGTTCCTCCCTGTTACAAAAAAGGGTTTATGTGTGTGTTTGATGTGTGAGTGTGTGTCTGTGTGTGGGCGGCGGCGGCAGAGAGAGAGAGAGAGGGGGGCGTAATGTGTCTGCTTTTGTTGATGTCACATGATTTCCCAGTCTTCACTACACTGCAAAATGTGTCTGTCTAGGCAAGTTAAATGAGAAATGAAGTCTTTTTTTCACCCTTCTTCGTCAGTGTGGTTACTCACGTGATAATTTCACTCACAAGTTAAATTCTGTTTGAAGAACTTCTAATCCTACAAGATGAAGCATTAGTTGCTGCATGTTTCAAAACACAGCCTCTGAAAATCCGGTGTGTATTATTCAAGCAGACTTAAAAAGTCTGTTATTTTGACATTTGTTCTCTCTTTCACCACTTGAATCTGAAGGCAGAAAGGAAGATAGAATCTCGAGACTCGTTTTTTTTTTAATGCAGCGTAACTTAGTCATGACTTCGAGGGAACTGAGAGTTTGGCAGGAGCTCAGTTGTTTCTGGCATAGGAAGACCCCACAGCCACTTGACTCCAATCATGTGACACTAAAGAGGAGTCATTATATTTACAGGATGATCATAGCTCTGACTCAGAATTGGCATAATTTACCGTCAAGGGGGGTGATGAGGGAGGGGGGACTTAAGCCTTTCTTCTTGTGCCACCGTCTGATGTATCATTACTGACTGGGAACTAGAAGCAGACTTAATAACAAGATGACATCTGTGAAAAAGTCCCTCTAGCAGAAGGGGGAAAAATTAAACAGCAGATGTATATTGTTAAGTTGCCCCCCCCTCTAAAAAACGTCCACCTTTGCAGATGCTGCAGAGGCAGACGAGCATGTTTCTGCACTTCCCTCTTGTGCAGAAAATGTGTAACTGCAATCTATTTTTCTGGCCTTTTCTGAGTTGGGCAAGCACAATCTGGTTTTAATCATAAAATCCCCCTGGCCACGTGCCAGAACGGAGTGAGGCAAACTCTTGGTATATTTGTGACGTCCATATAAACAGGAGCACCGCTGCACAGGCAAAAGCAGCTCTCTCCGCCACGTTATTGCTGCTGCAGGAGAGACACTTCAGGTTGAGGCAGGCAGCCAGAGAGAGACGGGTCGAATTAAAAAAGAAAAAAAGTGCATGTGCTTGAGCTCTCATTTATTCAGTGAGATAAGAGTTTAATTAGCTGTTAGCAAGTAATGTAGCTCGTCTGTTCAACGATGTCCTTTCTTTTCACTTTCAGTGTCTTTTAAAGATGCTGCTGACATTATAAAGGTCTGAATCATCTGAATTAGTCACCCAGAGCAGGTTCAGTGTTAAAATGGCTGGTACAATAGACACCTAGGATTCTCATTGACAAAGTGTGTCCTCTAACCTTAAAAACAAGATTTACCTCAAACAACCCTTTGGTTTAATATGTAAAGAATTCCAATTAGTTGCAATAAAATGCATTAATGAAACACACATGCACACACACACACACACGCACACACACACACACACACACACACACACACACACACACACACATGCACACACACATGCACACACACAAAATACAATCCCTGTATGAGGTATTTTGGCCTAATTAGAGTCCACAAAAATCTCTTTTACAATTGACATAAACATACAACATGATACACTGACTGCATGAAAAGTAAAATAGCAAGAGAAGAAATGAACAGAGGGAATGTAAAATAATAGGAAAATAGTAAAACTAAGTAGCTTAAAAGAAATCTGAGTAAATGTGCTTCACAACACAGAAGAAAATATAAGAGACAGGACTCCAAAGGTGATTATAAAGTTGGATATTTATATTAGACCTGAGCCCAGATACTGTACGTGTAGTTTGTTGTAGTTAATTTTGTTTGTGAATATGCACCACAAAAACGCAATATCAACTGCAAAGGTTTACGTCTCATTCTAAAAGTTTATAATTTTGCTATGAAGTTGTTTTCACTCGTCTCGAATTTTATTTCCTCTCTGTAGCAGCAGAAAACATCACAACGGCCTTCAGGAACTCTTCCAGGTTAAAGTGGGTCAACAAAACAGTTTTAGCGTTGACTAAGTCTGATAGACTCAGACTTGAAAACACTCTCCAAATAACCCACAATACAGCTCTGGTACTCTCTTCATTCAGATGTAATATCTGATGTTGTGAACACAATTGTCTTGTCCTTGAATGTAAGACGATTACCACTTTTTCAAACCTGATTTCTAGTCTTATATTTGGACTGATATGTTAATTTAACATATTTTTAATTGTTTCAATTTATGTACTGTGTTTTTCACTTATTTCTACTTAATGATGTGTTTGTGTGCTTTATCCAGTGTCTCTGTTTCACTGCTTCATGGCCAATTTTGGGGACAAAGAAAGTTACTGATAGTAAAATAGTTAATCCACCCATTATTATATTTCACTTGCAAAGACGAGGACTGGTGTAAATGCTCCGATTTGTCCTCACTCTCTAAAACTTACACTGGTTTTCACAAAGACAGAAGTTCACACATTCTGCCACAACTATAAAATCTGGTTTACAGTGTTCCTCCGCAAGCGAGGCAACATTACTCAAAGACGCACACACACATTGCCTCACTTTCAGTACAGTAGGGATTAAGTCTGTGTTTCTGTGTCTCCCATCAATGAATGATGTTACCAGAAAAGCCTTGAGACGAAACACAAATTGTACGTACTGCATTTTAATGGGGAGCAGGATTGAGTCTGAGCTCATGGAGGTGCTGAGTTCTGAATTTAAATGATTTTTTTTTTTGTGTTATGATGTTTCCAGCAGGAGCTGATGCCACTGAGACAAGCTGTCAGCCGATGGAAACGGAGCACGGCCTGAAGGTGGAGATATTTCCAAAGGGAAAACTCCCCCAAGAGCCGACCCGTGACTGTGTGTCTTGCAAGCACAGCAGCATGGAGGAGTGGCAGTCAAACCTCTCTGAAAATGTATGTTTTTACTGTTAGTGGAGATGTAGTGGCAAAATAATAATAAAGGATAAGCTGTGAACTGCTACAACCACCCATAGAAACATAAAGATATCTTTTTGTGCCAGTATTAATTTATTTTTTACTGTTTTTTTTAATTGCAAAAACATCTGTTGTCAGGCAGCTTATACCAGTCTGGATGCTACCTATCCTAACGTATGCTATATTAAGATTTATATCATCTAAACTATTGTACAGATATTTTACAAATAAAAGGATTTAGACTGTTTTTCTCTCTGCTACATGGTTGTTAGAGTATGTAAGAGGAAAAACCAGCGAGGAGACAGGAAAGTTGGACAAGCAGAGTGGAGATTAAATTGCACTTTTCTCAGACAAATCAATCTGACGTCTCAATTATCCAACTCCAGAGATGTTGTATTGACCGCTGAATGTCCCACATTTGACTATGAAATAAAAGAAATGACGCTAGCAATTTATCACCCCTGACTCAGACAAATGATTTATGGGTTCAGCGTGTCTAACAGAAGTTAAGAGTGCATCTCAAATGGCTGCGGAAGCGGTGTGAATGGGTTCTTGGACTGATCTGGAGATGGCAGCGTGTGATCTCTCACATGGCCTTATTCTGTCAGGGCGCTCGTTGCTGTTGTCCCAGGCCAGTCAAGTCAGCGTCTGCATCTCTTGTTTGTTTAAATCTTGTCTGAGACTTTCACCACTCTGCTCTCACAAGCTCCTGCTGCTATCAGAGCTGCACACCACCTCCCTGTGAGAGCCGGTATAATCCATCCACCGAACAAAACACCCTCCACACTCCACACTCTCTGCCTGTATCACTGGTGGAGAGCTGAACAGATGAAGGATGACACATGCAAGCTGTTAACTGTCCTGGCCACTTTGTCACTCACTGTCTTTGTCTGCAGCCTATAGCTGTTAGAGTAATTGTGATATGATGGTGAGTGAGAGGCGAGGTTGCGAAGAGTCGATAAGCCGCTGACGCTCAGATAGATGGAGAGAGGTCAAGTGCCAGAGGCTGTTCTTACTCGTCAAGAGCAACATTCAAAATGAGAACTAGTCTCTTGAGCATCCTACTGTATCATGATTTGACAATAGTACAGACTGTTTAGTTTTAATAAAGCTTTTTGTTGGACTCAAAGGTAGGACTCAGACTCAGAGGCAGTTAAATGATGCAGAAAGCTGTTTGTTGAATTATGGAAGAACAGCTTAAGGCTGGGGCGGAGGAGAGTGGGACAGGCATTTGGGTGGTGCAGGAATAAAACCTGAAAGTCAGGTAGCATTTTAGCACTCCTGGTTCCCTCATTCCAAAGTTTGTTTGTTTTTTTGAATGGGCTTTTGGTTAAATGCCTGAAATAACACCTGTGGTTTGAACACAAGTTCAGGACATTTTCGTGTTTTATTCTACAACATAATATATGTCAGAAAATACCTTTTATTACATATTAAGCTTTTACAGGTCTTAAAAAGGGCAGTTGTTAACAGGGTGAAAACCAGTCTACTCATCAGTCCGCCTTTACAGCCTTGTTGTGTCCAGTCACGCTCTTTCAAACTATCTCTAACTTTCTAAAAAGAAAGGCTTTTGTAGAAGAGGTCAGTGCTAAATTAAATTACAAGTTGGAGGCTTAGTGGTGGTGAAGTTGACGTCAAGCGACTGCAGAGTATCACAAACTTGTGTTGGTCATGGAGCTTATTTTCTGCAATAATCCAATGAAAAATCCCATCGGCTTTTTGTCAAGGGAACCAGGCTGATGCTAAATTCCAGGTGACAACAGTCATGCTGGGAATTGTAACTCAAAGCGCAGCATTTGGTCATGGTGTGGTACGTGGTGTTGAACCAGCAATCTGGCAAAGGGTGGAGTGAAGAGCTGGGGTGGTTTAAATACAGCAGGGGGCTTGTTTAGTAGATGAGCTGATCTGAAACAGGTGTGCAGGTGTTATGGTGGGAGCAGGAGCCCAGAAGGCCACGCCTAGCAAACACACAGACACAAACACAAGCACAGACAAACTGGGGACAAACAAAAATCTTAAGGACAAGGGCTGCAACTAAGCATTATTTTCATTATCATGTAATCTGACCATTATTTTTAAAAATGCCAGAAATAGATGAATAAATGCCTGTCACAACTTCCCAGATCTCACGTGACACCAGAAACACAGAATTAGCCATGATGCCCCCTACTGTTGCTACATCTGTCAGACTTTCCTTGCACGTATGTGTTTTATAATGGTGGCTTTATATTTTTTACCGCTCAAAATTCAAAGTAATTTTTTAAACAAAGGATCTGTGATTGATACATTTGCTTGAAAAAAGCAGTCTTGTCATTTCTAAGCAACCATCAATTTTGTGGCTGAAAGAGCAACTGCTAAATAAGCCAACATTTACAATTAAGCTAATAGTTGTTCCTGGCTGATAACACTGTTTTAGGATTATTTTTGAACTAATTAAATGTCCAATACCTAATACTTGATTAATCAAAAAATGTCAGAAATAGTGATAAATGCATCTCTGTCTCAAATGTCTCAAAAAAAGAACTCAGACTGATCTATGTGATAGTGATAGTACCTACGTGAAGCCCACATGGGATTCTTTTCAATTTTCATTTTGGGTGTTGGATGTCAAAACAGCACCTGGTAAGATTCAAACCTGCAACCTCTTTCTAAGCAAGCACCTCAACAGCCAGCGCTATTAGACCTGACACTTAAACTTGTTCTCTAAGAGGGTTGATCAGATTTGCGCCGTGGTAAGAGGAATGTGTTGTAGAATACATCTTCCTCCTCACAGTAGCTGTTACCTTTACTTTTATTTCTACTGATTTCAATAAAAGCTCATCCAAATTAGCGGGGTAAGACATAAACTGAGCAAATACAAACTGAAAAATATTTTGGAATTCTTGTTTCTGTTTCTGTATTGATTTTTTGAATATTTACAATGTCTCCTTGAATACGTTTACATAAAATGTTCCCTTTGTCTTGTTTTCCTTCGTGATGTATGGTGGATCATTCCATTTTTATGTAGGTGGATAAAAGTGTCTGTCCTGAGTATGAAAATTTTATGTAATAAAACATTTACTATTTTTTGATGAAATTTACATGATAAAGAGTGGGTTGCAATGTTCCATTATTGCAGCTTGAATAAAATGCTGTGCCTTGAAACTGTTTGGGTTTAGTGTTATGAACTTAAAAAACCCAGCTACAGTCTTCTGGGAATTATTTGACAATATACAGTGAATTCAGGTTGCCTCACTGTTCCTCCTACTACTCCCTGTTATGTTGCATTAAAATTGTATGCAGATACATTAAAATGAATCTAAATGGTGGCACCCTGATGGCTGAATGGTTAGGGTGCGTACCACATTCAACAAGCAAACAGTACTCTATTCATTCAACATGCAGTTTTGTAGTCATTTTCTTTCTTCTGGATCTCAATAAATGAAAGTAGTTGAAATGACTCTTTACTGCTACTTTTAACGTGCAGTTATTTTGCATAAGCATTTACGCAGTAAACATGGCCACTGAGGACCCATGCAGGGCTATGGCAGGCAGAAAACTGACCACAGTGTGCCTACACTGCTCACTGTAGCACCCCTGTGGGGCAAAAGCGTGGCCAGCCCTAATGCGCCTGGCCCACATAGTCCCACACCTGCCCCACATGGGTCACCTGCCACCTGGTGGGCAACTGGGGGCCCATTCTTCTTAGTGTGGGGGGCCCGCACTCAGCCCATACTTTGGGCTGTCCAACTTGGAGCCGCGCCTGGACCCCAAATGGGCATGTTTGCTGGGTAATTGCTTAACTTTTAAATTCAAAAATTCAGATAAAGTGATGTATTTGAATTTACATTAAACAGAAATTTGACAGTTTTGTAAGGAGATGAAATCAACAAAAAATGTATTTTAACAGTTAAATTACAGAAAATGTGGAAAAAAGTTTCATATGCTTTTTGGTGGCAGCCCAAACATTTTTAAGGAGTTTGGGTTCAACTGGATCATGGTCCTGTCTAAAATTATTATTCATTTCTAAAATCCAGCAAATGTTGACATATGAGGGGCTGGAACCAGAATATGTTTGGCATTTGTGCTTGATAAATGACTTAAGGGATTGATTTTTTTAAAATATAGCTTGACAAATCGATTAAATGACTAATTGTTTTAGCACTAGATTAACGAATCTCAAGTGCAGCATTGGATTCCCTGAAATCGGCGTCTTCTTGCAGGACCAAAGACTAAATATTTTTATAGCTTAGTCATGAACTGTGTAAGAATATTTTCCATTTTCCAGATACAACATCACTCTGCTTGCTATTCATAGGAGAGGTCTGTTTTGGCAGTGAGATAAAAATGTGCTCTTTAAAAGATCGTTCTTTCAGCTTTTCTATTTGACTAAAATCTACTTTAAAAACAAACATCTGAGGGTAAGAGTCAGTTCAGAACAACATGTGAATACTAAATCACAATCAAAAAACAGCCATCAATCCTCAGGGTGGTCACTTTAGAGCTTGCAGGCCTGGATGTTAGATAATGTCTGCAGCACCTAAAGCCTGATGGGCTTTGAGAAAGGCCATGTCTCGGCCCGCTGTCCAAGTCTGGGCCTTTACACAAACCCTGTCTATGAATCTTGTCAGACAGAAGGCACACCGGCTGAGCCGCTGGCCGTACCGCCTTTGTAAATACTGGAGTGATGATGGAATGTCAGACAGAGATCCAGACCAAGAACAACACCGACTCTGAGTACTGCCACCTCCCGTTTTTGTCTCATCTGCCCAAAAATAATACATGAGAAGGATGCTGTTAATACCGCAGGTGTTCGATGCTTGTCCGGTGGAGTATTTGTTTCCTGATCTGTTTGGGGCTCTGGATGGAAAACTGCAGCTCGTGAACAACTGGAGTCTTTGTCTCTGAGGCCACGACCTTATCCTGAACAGCATCTAGGTGCTAATAGATCCAATGGGCCTCCTGAACCACAGAGCCAGGCAGGGAGAGATAGAAACAGCTTTCAGATAATAACATCTAATTCTGACTGATTACAACAATTACTGTGGTTTGTTTTAATGACTGGAAAAACACAGTAATCAGATTTTGGTTACATGTTGAGTTAAGTAGGTACATTTGTACTGACATAGAGCTGTATTATGGCATTTTAATAGATTTTTAAATCATGTTCATTAGAGCTTGACTAATAAATTGGCTGCACCAGTATATCAGGTAATATTAGGCAATTGTAGGTACACTGGTATCAGTATATATGTTGACTTTTATTCGTATATGTTGACTGCGTAACAAGAAATGACAAAGACAAGTTTGAAGTAGTTTAGATACAGTGTCTAAATTATATTTATCCACCAGAGAAGTTAATTTTCAAAGAAAATCACTGTCCTCTGGTTCCAAGTTTCAAGCTTTTTTTTAAGACATATGATGTTGTACCTGTACCCACACCTGACAATGTCACAGAGTCCTGGAGCAAACCTGTACTTCACTGCAGCAAGGTGAGAAGTTAAACAAGATTTTTATACAGTCAGAATCAAAAAGCTGCAAAAAACATGGCCGCTAATGTTAATATAATGTTAATTTAGTGTTGTACTTCTTTTTGACTTAAATCTTAACGTGAAACACTGCAAGGACCACAAGAGATAAAGGAAGAGAACTGTTTATATAGTGTAGCTTGTGTGTTATTGTATATTATATTTCACCAGAGTTTAAAGAAATTAGATTTTTGTGAAGGTTGTCTTGAAATACAATAAAGCAGTTAGGGTTAGGGTTAGGGTTAGGGTTAGGGTTAGATTCGCAGTTTAAACAGACAACAGGAACTGACTGTCTGAGTCAGAGTAACAACAGCGCAGTTCCCAGTTTATAATCAATTAGGGAGTTTCTGTTTTCTCTCTGAAGTCACACAAGGAATTCCTTTTCTAAAAAGCCTTGTGTCTCACAGCTCACGATAAAAACACAGTTTTTGCCATTTTCATTATCACTGGAGGCTTCCTCTCGGCATTTTAAAGTGAACAAAACAAATTGGTTCAGAGAAAAATTAATACAAGTGTTTGAAGTAAGAGATGAAGCACATACAGACAGACAGTACAGTGGATCAACAATCAAAGAATAGCAAATCCTTTGAGCCGTCGCTCCGAATACCACCCAAGTCACAATACCACCCAGCTTGAAAGAAAAACAGAATTCAACATCAATCCCACTTGAACATGACTCCTCTGTTTTGTCTCAAAGCTTGATGCAGATTTTTACTCTCTAAATTTACAACGCCATGTCTTCTGGTTGTGTAAGTGATCCTGGGAGAGGAAGTGGCCCAGCGTGTCTGCCCTACACACCCTCGCTGGTCTATGGCTGACCTCAGCTCTGTTCTTAATCTTGACGGGATGACAGAACTGCTGAGGAATTTCTCTGCTCTGTGCCTAAACCAACCTGTCAAGATACTGCCTTTAGCCTGAGCACGTTCCTCTGTTACGTCCCTGCCGGCTCTCACGTGGGCCTTGCTTTGTTGAAATATGACCTGCAAATACCAAACCCTGCTCCGAGTAACCTCTGCAAACACTGCCCACCTACGTGCAGATGCATCCAGAAAATGTGTCTCCTCGCCACAGTATGTCCAGTGTAAGCTGCAGGCGTATGGCAGAAACCCTAGTCGTCCCCTCCTCATCTTACCTACCTGTACGCTGGATTTGTATTTGTTGAGGCCAAATGAAAGGGTGCCAGGTCTTTGCCATTGCTGCTCTGTGCTTGTGTAAGGCTAACGAGAGACTCCATCCAGATGTTGGTGTGGAGCTCCACAGCTGAGCAAACAGTCGCTGTCTCTTCTCTACAGCATGACATGTTTAAAATGACATGCTGGTCCAAAAAGGAGAAGGCCAGCTGAGTTCTGAGGAACAGAGTCAGCCAAACACTCATCACCTGATCGGCTTGTTAGAACAGTTCAACAACCCTTTAATTTTTATTGGATCTGCGGACAGCAGTGTTGGTCTGACTTATACGGTGAGGAAAAAACAATATCTAGAGGGTGCAAAGTAATTAAAAACAACTAAATATTCACCCCAAATGTACACAAAGAATTCCTGCACCACCTTTCATTTCTTATGGTTGGTACTGACTTTAATGGAAGGAACATTCGTCAGAGCAAATCACGTTTTATCCACTTCGCGCCCGCCTAACATTGTTTCCACACTAGCGATGTGGCTCTAGGTCAGTTTGTCCACCACTTTGGTCCAGAGTGAAATATTCTGCCAACTATCGGATGTATTGCCATGAAATTTTGCACAGTTGTTCGTAATCCACTCTTAAGTCTTGTTTGACTTCAGTTCGGACGACTTAAACAGAGATCCTTTGCTGAAATAGTCATTGTCTGTAAATATTGTCCCGAAAATTCCTAGACAGACAGGAATGGAGTCGACTAAATAAGAGTCAGGGGGGATTTTCCAGACACTTTCAATAACAAAGACAATCTATTCTGGCAGGGAAGCTCCTTGGCAACTTCCAACGTAAACCATTTCAATTGGGCTTAATATCCCCAGTTCACTGCTTTCTTAAGCTGAGTCTGAGCTCTGTTTCGTTGTAAATACCCAACATCTGTGCATTTAATAGGGCATACATTGTCTGCAGCCTACATGTTTTCCAGTACATCTTTCAAAAGTGCTTCATGATATATAAGCCTTTTTTTCATGGAGTGATTTGTTCAAGGTAAGAACATCTTTGAATCAGGTGAGACACTACCGACTCCAGAGTGAATACAATCTTCACAGGTTTAGTTTTTCTCCTGCCATCCTCTTGCTGTTTGAAACAGTCTAGTGCTTGCTGCACAAACACATTTTGACTTTGGTAGAAACATCTTTGGATGACTTGCTGGGGATACTCTCTGGTGGCTGTGACAATCCTCCAACTCAGACAAAATATCCCAGCGCTATTAAAAACGCCTGTCATCTTAGACAATCCCCCGCGGACTTGAATGATGCGGTGAATTCTGGGCCAGCAGCTGAGAGACACTCCTTTCTCCGTGCACCGAGGAGGACAGAGTGAGAAAAGGCCTCCATTCATGGTGCTCTGGCTGTGTTTTAGTAGATATGGCACGGCTGTATAAGATCCTGCGAGTTGTGTCTTCACAGAGGCCTGTCAGCAAACATGCCGCCAGTGTCTGCCTGCAGGCCTGTTTGTCTCTGAGGCCACAATGTGCACACATCACTCAAGGTAAAAGCTCCTCCATTCAACAGTACAAGGATGAAATACTGATTCAGTCCTGCAGAGCTCTGAGACACTTTGTAAGAACAAGTTGCTTTTACCAAGCCTGGATACAGGGTTCTGAAACTTTCAAACTGAAAAGACTCTATTCTTTGATGGTCCTTGGCATTTTAAAAATAAAACTCAGATAAACTGCTTCAAAACTCTGGCATTTCACAAGATTAAAATGATGCCTGTGGTTATCGTTTCAAAACAAGAGGGAAGGAATTTTACAACAAACTCACTCTTCGCCATTTTTATTGCATTAAATCTATCAGAATAAGATAAAGTTTTCATCAACGTTCAAGCACTATCAACAGCTTTACATAACAGTCATCAACATTTTCCATTCACTCAGTTATACACAAGCACACATTTATGTAAACATACCCAACAATATACTATACACTTACTATTTGAGATATTTATGACCATCAGGTGGTTTAAGGATTAAAGTCTGGTGATATTCAAATTTTTTCTCCTATAAATCTCATGAAAAACCAACAATGAATGTATCTTACTAACAAGTATCATCTGTGTATCCAAGGCCTGATGTTATTTCTGTGCTGTAGACTATTAAAATACATCAATGTGCCGCATTGTTGGGGTGCATAACACACTCCATAATATTTTGCACTGTATTTTACTTTAAGCTAATTCTGCAAACATCACAAATTCACTTGTACATGTAATTAGATGCTAACAACCGCAGTTTTTACTTCTGTTTAAGTACCATGTTTTAAAAACTGCTGTGCCCAAGTGTTTCGGAGGGGACTTTAACCTTTTTTGGGGAAAAAAAAAGAAACTTGTGACAAATTTTTACAGTAGAAACCAGTGGGTTTGGGACTGAGATCCACCAACAGGTTAATGTGTGTGAATATATTGTTGGTTTTGGTCTTTTCATGAAATTTGAACAACAAAAATAGAGAATATCTCATCCTTTAAACAAACCTGTGACAACTAATGGTGTGAATGCAACAATAACACCAAGCAGAAAGACAAAAAACACATTTCAAGCAATAAACCAGCATTCAAGAAATAAACCTATATGAACACAGTACTTGTATGTAATTTTTTTTAAAAATGTAATGAATCATGGCACATAAGTAGAAATACAGTCAAGTAAGTCTGTCAATCTCACTAGTTTCATTTACAAAATTGGTGTAAACATTTGCATTTAATATGAATAAATGCAACACAGGACCCCATGTCAGGAAGAGCAGAGTTCCAGCTTTTTACCAGTTGCACTTTTTGTTTGTGTTGATGTTGCTGTACAGTACAGGCAGACATGTTTGCTGCAAAACTCCTGTAGATAGTACAGGGAAATGAAGACTTCAACCCCTGAAAATAGAAAACATATGAAAATGAAGACACTAAACATTGTACACACACAAGGCCTGATTCAGTATTTCACAACTGTCATCAGACCGTTTTCCACTTTTTAAAAAATGTATCTTCTACATCTCTGTGCAAAGAAAAAGATGTGGCTTTACTTCTGTTTTCAGCTGTGTGACAATGCATTTTTCAGCTAATCCAGTGGGTTTTAATGGTTTATTTAGTTTAAAAATTAGAGATAATTTGGAGATTTACGGTTGTCTTTAAACAGAGATTAATTATAAACTTGTCTCAATGAGTGCTGAAAATGAAAATAAAACATGTGATGCAGTGTTCATGTTCGACAAAAACTCTCACAGTACCTTGTTACTCGACAGTTGCGTGTCTGAACATAAATTCCTGTGTAAGTGATATCACATCTCACTATGTTGTTGGTGAAGTCCGACTCCAAAACGTGGAAATTGGGATTGACCGTAACCTGAAAAAATGATAAGTAAGAAGAGTCTGAGCAGCTCTGCAGGCAGGTTAGTAAAACAAATCTCTAGGTTGTGAAATAAAAACCCATAAACAGCTGATATTCTGCAGCCGAGCAGTTGATAGAAAGCGAACCTGACATATTTGTTACCTTCAAGATGTAGTTTCCTGGAGGTACATCTGTGATGTCGATCCACTGACAGTCAATGTTGGCAGCGTAGAGGTCGTGGCATCCCGGACTCAGCCCCTGAAAACAAAACCCAACCCCCATCCCCTCTCAGTGTGGTTTACAGCTTTGGTTTAGCTTCTTTAGACGACGACTTTGACTACGATTTTCCTACAAGTGCTGCAAATGAAGCAGATTTGAGTTTAAGTTATACAAACAGTTCTTGGAAGCAAAGCTGTTACAAGAAACCAGCGCAAAGCCAGAATCACAGAGCCCAGACAACAGATATAATAAATATTCCCATGTCTTCAGGATGTTTTTTCTTCATTGGCATAAAATCTGAGTTTTAGTTAGAAAAACATTTCTCAGAAGTGGATCTGGAGGATTTGCAAAAAATAAAGACTTAAAAACCATGCTAGGTCCCATTAAATGATATCTTAGTATCTATCCGCTGGCTTACGTGTGTCAAATTAACACAGCTTCATACTTCTGCTCACAAACTCAATCCACATAAAGTCCTAAACTGTCTCATTTTTCTTCTCTAGTTTGTGTATAAGGCTCATAATTTACTATTTAAATGGACTCTCCATTTATTTTACAAGACTATGTAACTTCTATGGCTCTGCAGGAGCTTTGTCAAGTCAGTCTGTGAAAATGATTCACTTCAATAATCTTATTTCAGGCTTGAGCACTTCAACTATAACAGAAAACCTGAGGAGTGCAAAGTTAAAAAAAAAAATATTAAAAAATACATGGGTGTAGAAGGTGTAGGATCCAGTGTTTCTGGGCCTTGACCCGTGCTAGAGTCTGAAAGTCAGGATATCTCGGGTCTCTGCTGCCGAGGTAGTGATTTTGAAAATTGTACAAGATTCGGTTTTTCCACAAATCCCTGAACCTTTTGACTACTTAATAATTTAACTTAAACCTTACTGCATCGCTGCCTCAGTATATTTAAAGCTACTGTTCACTAGACCAGACCTCAAGACCGGCTAACTCTAGATATCCGAACTCCTGACCCAGGACTGTCACACTGAGTGACTGAAATGTTTTTATTTCGTTTAGATACCTGTTGAGGACCACGACTTGTTGTGTGACGGCCCTGATTGAGCAGGAATAGACTTCCAGCGCCGTGTAAACGTGTACATATTTAGAGATGTCTGCGATTGCCTCTGACGCCGTTTGTGATTGTGCCTTTGTACAAGGCCTCTGGTGTAAAACAGATCTTGATCTCAGTGATCAATCCTAGCTGACGTGTGGTCCACCTTACACACCTGTGACTGTATGTTACCTGTGTATGGGATGTACAGGCATAGCGCCGCCTGAACCCGGGGTCACAGCCTGTGTCCTCGAGGCAGAAACTGGCCTTGTGTCCCTCTGCCACTTTACGTCCAGTGACGGCGTCCAGCAGGTCGTAGTTACTGAAGGCGTCCATGCTGTGGTAGTGCCTGAGAGTGGAGAGCAGATAGAATATAATAGGAACTTTTTTTTTCTTGTGGCAGGCTTCAGGAATGCCTTTAAGGCCACAACTTTATTGTGTTAACTGAATTCTGAGGGTGTGGTGTTTTTCTGGCCTGTTATATCAGATCTGAATGGAGCCATGCTAATCACAACATTTCGAATGATGTAAGGGGGTCGTTTTCATTTCAGTGCCAGGGGCTGTGTAGACTCACTGGTGACAGCTGTGCCAGTCCCACTGGTATCTCGGCTTGACGGGGAGGAAGTCGGTGGTGCCTTGGTTCTTCACTTTCTGGGGGAACCGCAGGAGGACTCTGAAGTCGATGTCTCGCACAGCGGGCCCATACGCTGACCTTGGATGGATCAGAGGGGAAACGGGCATAAGCTGGATTTGGAAAGTGCTACTGGCTGAGCTCCCGGGGCTAGTTTTCTTAAAAGTAACGGAGCGCAAAGGGTTTGTTCCATTGTACTTAATGCTTTTGGGAAAACCAATCCAGAACATTTATGTCTTGGCAGGACATCATGTTGGAGAATCACTGCTCCATCATAAGATCAAACAGTTTTTTGTAACTCAATCAACAGAACAGTTATCCTAACACACTCAAAGGTACGCTCAGATAATCAAAATCTGTCCTAAAACTGCCAAGAAATGAAAAATTAACCTTGAATGAGGAGTTAAAACACAGGAAATACATGTCTGAGGGTGTATGTAGCGTAGGTGTGTGCGTCTGCCTCAGTGTCTACGTGCTGCTATGTGCGTACTGAAGAAGTGAATCACTTTTGGCACCACAGATTACCTGGCTAGACAGTTCTCCTCGGCTGCACAGCGGAGCGCATACATCTGCATGCGCTGGATATAGGCACCTGCTTGGATGGCATACGGGTCTGGCACAAGGTCTGGCAGTCCTGGGAGAGGAAATTAAAGGGACAATCCAGGTTTTTAGTTTTTAAAAAAATTCTTTTGTAACTCTGAGACCTTAATGTTGCCAGTTTATTCATGTTGAGAACAATCCAGTGAATCAGATGGTGTCCAGGCTGAAAATGAGAGCTGCTGTTTGTGTTTGTTGGCGTAATTCAGCATTTTACATTCCTGAGCTGTCATTCTGGGATCTACAGTCCAAATCAATTTTTTTCCTTCCCCTTTTTGCCATTCAGCTTTTTTCTCTCAGTAAGTGAGACAGTAGGCTGTCTTTTAAATGTTCATGAACCCAGCTGATTTAAAATGTAATTTCTATGCAGTGGATGATTATTTAGACTGAGTAGGTTTTAAATCCTAATTGATGCACCCACTGGACCATCATGTTAGTCTAAGATCATTTAAATCCACGATAATTAATAAGGCTGAAAACTCATTCCATGTGATTAGGACACTTCACTTACCATTTTGGAAATATCTTGTTCCGTATCCTGTGCCAGGCGGACGGCGCGTGCGGGCCCCCGGCCTCCCTCTCGTGGGATACATGTTGTAGAAAACAGAATTCCTGTGGTTTTTAAACGGGTTTCGAGGGTCGTCGTTAACCATGTCCTCTCCGTTTGCGGTCGCCTCGTTTGAAACGTCCTCGGTGAGCGCAGGGAACGGAGCAGGGGCTTCGGACTCTCTCTCCAGAGTTGTGGGATACGCTGAGATGGAGTCATCCGTCTGCGCGGGTTGCCTGGACACAGACACGGCTTGTGGCACGGTGCGTAACTGTTGGTATTGCGCACCGGGCCCCGGTTCTCCTCCTCTGGTGTGCAGTGCGGTAGAGTCCACACTAACGGCTACTCTCCTGCCCGGGAAATCTGTGAAACTCCCCGGTGCAGAGGCGTTGATGCGGTTGGTGTATTCGGGGTTGTAACGTCGTGCGCTTGGATAACCTGCAGCTCCCGCTCCATAGGGGCGCTCAGGCTGCTGTCTGGTGGTCCCTGACGCACGAGGGTTAACCTGCACAAACTGTCTAGCATCGTGTCCAGGCGTGAACGATCCCGGTTCTGCACCGTGATCAGTCCTGAATTGTCTGGACTCACCCTGTCCTGGTCTTACAAGCGTCGCTCCTCTGTGCGCTCCCGGCATTTGGCTCCTGGTGCCGTCCCTCCTACTGCTCACAAAAACCCTCGACTGGCTTCTGGATCGAACCGGAGCCTGGAACTCGGATCCAGTGCTCATTAAGCTGTAAACCTGTCCGTTGTTCTGCCACTGAATCCGGTGCCGCCAGGCCCCAGGGCGCTGCTGCTGCTGGCCAAAGATGAGGGGATGAAGTCCTTGGAAAAAGTATAAAAATAAAAGTGACCATTTTGCCATGGCAGTAAGACTAAATAAAAGTTAAATCCCTCCAGAAAGTCAACGAGAAGTCAATTTATGACATGTATCGTACGCAGAGATGTTTCTTTGTGAGTGCGCTCTCAGTTCCACTTCTTATACAGAACAACATATCAGTTCTCAGGAGGACTGACACAGTGGAGGAGAGGAGAGGAGAGGAGGGCTGGGACTTTTTTTCTGCTCATTTATCGAATTCAGGCCAGTTACTTGCGCAAAGTCAAACTTTCTAGCAAGAAAATTTAACCCGTCCCTTGCCGTGGTTTGGTTCTGTTACACAAGCCTTACACAAGGAGGTTTGCTGAGTAAACTTTACGCACGGGTGTTAACTGAAGTCATCTAAATGTTACCGTTCAGTCTGGTCACTTGTCAAAGACCAGTCCACCCAGTGCTGAAATAATAATCATTTAAGTACCTGAAGACACGTTTATCAAGATTAATAAACACATAAAGTATCTGATGGTAGTCTTTATCCACATCTGCATCAGCTCTTGAAAGCTCAGCATGGCCTCAAGGCCTCATGCAGGACTAAACACCCACCACAAGGCGGCAGTCTGCATCTATTTGTTACATCCTGCAGACACTGAGGAGCCTCTCATCATCTGGTATCACTCCTGAGAAAAAGTGCATTTAGTTTCGATCATGTCTCCCCTTAAACTTTTGTGTTTATAACATATGAAGTTTAGTCTCTAAACACAACTGCATTATTAGCAGATAAGCCTTGTATGTTGGAGCTTCAATATTTCTTTTATGTAGTGTTTTGTTTTATTTTTCATCTGTGAACCAGCCTTTTTTTTTTTTTTTAAATGTACTGTTTTAAATCATATTTTGCCTTTTTTTGTTGGCTCTGCTTTTCGTCCCCCTGGTGTGGAGTTTCTCTTATCTCCACACAGGATCTTTGGAGCTCAGCCAGAGGAAACATCAGATTCTTGGTCACTTCTCTTACCCAGGCTCTTCTCCCCAGCTTGCTCAGTTCGGTTTACGGCCAGCTTTAAGAAGAGCTCTGGTTGTTCCAAACCTCTTCCTTTTAAGAATTATGGTGGCCACTGTGTTTCTTCAATGCAGCAGAAAGTTTTTGTAGCCTTCGACACAATCCTGTCTCCAAGTGCTGCAGACAGTTCCTCTGACCTCATGACTTGGTTTTTGGCTGTAAGACCTTAAATAGACAGGTGTGTGCCTTTCCAAATCATGTCCTATCAATTGAATTAACCACAGCTGGACTCCAATCAAAGTGTAGAAACACCTCAAAGATGATGAAGGGAAATGGGAGCTCAATCACCACCATAAACAAGGGGTTGTTCAGTGTCTATTTTACATCACTTTAGTGCTGCAGTGAATTTGTAGACTGAAACAAGAAAGAATGAGGCAGGTTGCTGCACAAGAATGATGAATGAAAAAATGAAACTTAGAAACTATGAAAATATTTGAGGAATCTGAATCAAAAGCAGGTCAAGTATTCTTACTGTACTGTCATGTTTTTTCACTTAAAAAGAGAAAATAAGACTTTAAGGATTTAACTACACACTAAAATGACCTAATTAGAAGAAGATTTTCACCACTGAACAATGCATCATACTTTATACTCAAAGTAAGTAGTAGTTACAGCTAGAGCAGAATAAAATAATAAAGTGGAAATTAAAAGAACAAACAGCTTTTTAAAAGAAGACACATAAATACAAGACAGGAGGGCAAGATGGTTCATAGATAGTGATTATGTGCCGCCTGTGGAAAATTTCACAGTGTGGCTCAGGTTTAAACATAGATATTAACTGAAGGCTTATGTTTATAAGTATGACGATGAAATTTTTCCAGGTAAGGGACCTGTTCTGCTGCTTGATTATGAGTCACAAATAGGATGAGACACACACCCTGATCCACAGTGTTAGATACATTTGTCACCTCTCAGATGAAGTATCGTGGTGTGTTTCCGCTAAAGAACAAGGATGCGGAGCTTTGTGCTTTTCATTCTTGCCAAAGAAACCTTTCCCCCTGTCCAAAGACCTATTCTACTGCAGTTTATTTGTCCATCTCTCCTGTGTTTTAGTACATGATGAATAGCGTCAGACAAACCAGGGTCAAGGGACTATGTATCCTTAATACTGCGGAGACATAATAGTCACGGTAAACCAGGCTGTACTACTGTCTAACAGTTCGTTGTTTTATCAAAGTCACGAGAGCTTGTTACACTTCCTTGCACTCCTCACCAAAGATACAGAGTATGAAACATTTGTCATAGACGTCAAATGAAACGGAGGGGCTCAGATTAGTGAAAGCTAGAGGTCAAAGGCCTGGGTAAATTTTAGAGCTTGGGGAGACCGACGGTGAGATACAGGTAACCCACTTATGAATTTGTAGATGGGAACCCCTCAGCGGTGAATATAGTTCCTTCTCCTGTTCGGATTCACTAAACTGGGTGACAGAGCTGATGCAATGGCAAATGAGCGAACTTGACCGAGTTCTCCTGCAGCCTTGTGAGTGTTGACCATAGCCTCATGTCCAGAGCCAGTGAAGTCACTGATACAGAACAGGAGAGAGGGAGGCTGAGCCACCACGCTATTGTATTTTCCTGCTGTGCTTTGTGTTAGTCCGCAGTTAAGTAGGAATGTCTGTGTGATCCTGGGAATAGGATGACAAGAATATGACAAAAGTTTAGGATTGATTGGTTGCCGACTAAAGAAATGTGCAGGAAGAAAAAGTACATTACTGCGTTTCCCTCATGAATCCGCAATTTCTTTTATCCACTACTTCAAAACCGTCCTCCCAAACTTCTTTGGTCAGGTTTCTGGAAGTCAGTCACCAATAAAACATTGCCGCAACCCTAGTAGCCAGTGAGACTGATCACACCTGGACAGGACAAGTCAAGGGACTCGTCTCTACAAAGTAAGCATACAGTGGCAGTGGCTGTTTTTGTGCGGTTAAGCCTTTTTTCAATGTTAAACTTACAGAAACTTTGCTGCAATAACAGGACTGGCTCTAGTAGTAATGTCTTTTAAAACATTTTAAAAACTTGCAGAAGGTGTTATTGCCTGCCTTTTGCGATGAAATGGAAGGATTTTCTCAAATTAAAACTATTTGGAAACTGCTCTCAAACTCATATCACGAAAATGCTTGCAGTTTTTTTTTTCCAATTTATGCATTCGTTGAAACCCTTGTCGTCTTGCTGCGGGGTACAGCCATCTGATATGAACGAAAGTCACTGGAGTGTTGATGGGTTGTCAGCTATCCCTGAGATAAGCAGAGATGGTTGTATTGAAATAAAGCATCTTTTGGCTTCTTTTCGTAAATGGGGTTAATGCTCATGCAACTAAAAGGTTGGTGCAACATGACTGAATAACATCTCATGCTGGTGGATAAGCCCTTTCAGGAATGATCATTAGATGTATTACTAGGCTACGATGGGACATCTGCAGGTCAGACTGTGGATATCTTGAATGTCCTCTAAAGGCAATTCAGACACATGAATGAAATATATAAATATTAATACTTTAGTGCTCAAGATGGAATACAATCGAAATAGTTACTGTAGCTTCCACTTAATATATAGTGACTTTAATCAGAAGAATGATTACTTGGTTATCTTGCAACGAAAAGTCATCCTGATGCACAACACAACGTTCATTAATGTCTTTAGTAGTCTACTTTGTCCAAGTGGTCTTACGTTGGGTCCTCAGTCGAGATGAATTTTGCCATACATCGACAGTTAAGACTCTTTTTGTTTTTGTTTTGGTTTTTTGTTTTCATTAATGAACCCAAGTATTGACAATTTAAAGATACTATATTTAATGATGAACTTCATTTCAGCCCTTTTATTATAGCCCCAGATCACCTCAGAATTCAGTAAATAAAGGAGGAGCAATAGTAACAAACCTTTCTCTGTCCCTCTCAGCTACAGATGTCTACCACTTCATTTATTAGACATTCTCTCCAGGCATATAAAGAGGATTCAGCTGCAGCGTCTGGCCTCTTAAACCAATCAGCCCCTTGCACATGCCTGCAGTAGCTGTCAATTTTGCAGCCTACTTGGCACCAATCAGAGCTGGCCTCACATTTGTAGTAGTCCTAATTTTTCCTGCGGGGTGGTGTGGTGACCAGGCCAGCCAGTGCCAGCCAAATCCCACTTGCCCAACAGGTTTCTTGAGCGATGTGATGGCTGGTGAGTGTGAAGTAGCTGAAACCACAAATTAATTCTCTTTGAAAGACAAGTGTACGGTGTGAGATGGTAATGACTGTAGACTGGGTAGTGCTGATGGTTTAGAGCCTCTAAAATCTATATGTATGCTTAATTTGAGATCGTTTGACCTCAAAAATCTTTTAGACGTGTGTTGCCTAGTACATTTGCCATTTATCTTAAGATTTTTGTCCTAGAAAGGGCATCATGTTGAGAGGAAGCAAGGCCTATTAAACTAGTACCAGTCATGAGGGTACTATAGCCATACCCAGAGTATACAGTCCACGCCCGATATTCTGAGACATCTATGTTGCGACAAAGACCGACCTCATTATTGGGTTTTGGAAAATTTCCATGCTTAGACAGCTCTAGGGTGGTTGGGTAACCGAGCACTTATTTAGTTGGCCATTGTGTGTCTGCTCGTCACTTTTATTTCTGATGTCATTGGAGTACATGGCTGTATTATGTGTGATGTCTCGAATCACAGCCTGGGGTCCCAGTAGAACAAGTCTATTTCTTTGAACGCTTGTCGGCCTGTTTGTCACACACCTCCGGACGTGTGCCCAGTCTAACCTTATACCACATTCTTTGCCAATGTATTTGAACCAAGTATTTGCATCATATCCATAACTCTAGAGTATATAAAATGATGAGGTGACTTTAAGTCAAATTGTGAACTTTGTGGTCTCACATTTCACTGCCAATCTCAATAAGAGAAGCGATGCCAGTTGACTCCATGTGACAATAATATTTTTCCCTCTTATCTCACAGTGATTGGCAGTTTTGATGTGTTGTCTGACTGATGTTGGTAAACAGAGAATGTTATACAATAATTTGTGATTACAAAACTGCCCTACATATGCTCAGACATACTGTAGGACACAAAACCATGTGGTCCACCATGTGAGGCATGTGGTGCACATACTTTTTCCTTCTTAGACCCACAAGAAGGACAAATCTTTACCTGACCAGTATTTTGATGAATAAATGTTTCATTTTAAACAGTAACAGTGCTCATATGCTAACCTACAGGGATAGTGTAAAATTTCCAGATTTACAGGAGCTATTTATAAGATTTTGCTATGGCTACATAGCCAGCGTCAGCATAAAATAAGCTGTTTACTTACCAGTCTGGAAGAGAAGTCACAATTAAACTTCATTCCTTCTCTCGCCAAGATCTGTCTCCAGTGATAGAAAGCAACGGCAATGTTCAGCTTCTAGTTCTATCACTTCTTTTCTTCAGCTGAAGTTAGTATGCTAACCTGCTAGCTTGGCCCGGCTGGCCCGTCTCGTCACTTTCCGATAGTGTCGCAGTGTCCAGACTGTCCTGAAGAAGAGGCGTTGTTCAGAGAATATTCCTCTAACCTCTTGTACTGTAAATGCAACAACAGTTTGACATTTATGAGAAATACACTTGCAGAGATTTAGATGAGCACTTTCATGTTTGTGCAGGAGGTATGGTGGCTAGAGCCAGGAGGTGATTAGCTTAGCTTAGCATAAATACTGGAGGCAGAGGAGAAACAGCTAGCTGGGTTCTGCCAAAAACTCAATTAAAAAAAGTACACAAAAAGAAATGTAAAACAGCTCATTTGTGGTTTTAGAGGGATTTATGTGACTACCTCAGAACGACATGACAGTGGGAAGTCACTGCATCCAAGTTGTTCAACAAGAAATACTTACCCCATCCGTTACTCCAGCCTCAGTGGTGTTGCTAGGTCTTTTTCTGAACTCTGGAGAGAGCCAGGCTAGATGCTTCCAGTCTGTTAAGATAATGCTTTTATTTTGCTCTTATTGAGAACGTTAACATGCACATTTGCTACAGTTGCTACAACCCCATATTCATCAGACTGACCCGTTTCCATTTCATTATCTTTGCTGAAATGCTGACATTATCATAGGCCAACAGGCATAAGAAGCAGTTGTATTATAATAAAACCTTGTTCTCTTTTTCATGGCTAAACCAATTAATCAGACTGATTGATTTTGCATAACAAACCTTCAAACGTTAATGGTAAAAATGGCAAGGAACATGCAGAACAAAGTCAAAAATCTCTTTAGGAGCTGACAGATAGCAGCGAGATTTACAGGTTATTATGAGTTACATATCGTCCTAATACCCTCTGATCACAGTAGCCTTGCATATAAAAATAAAGGGTCACTTCAAGAGTATTCAGTCCAAGTGACCCCTATGAAAAGCAGCATGGGACTGTCAGGTGACACAAAGAACATCAACTGACTTGGCCAACAGTCATAAATCATAATTACACCCTTTAATAACTCACCAAGACAGGTCAAAAACATTCTGGGCCAAACTTTAGTTAGAAGCAGTAAAAAAGATGAATATATAAGCTGTAATATATATGGACTAGGTTGTTCTGGTATTTGTATGAGAAGTCAAAGCTGGATACAAGAGGCGATTAATCATTACATGTCAAAGCTTTTCATTCATCCATTCATTTATTTATTTTTTTTACAAACAGTAAATGGCACATTTTCATAAATAACACTTATAGCAATTAATTTGACTCTCTCTTTAAATATATTTAATTTCATCTGTAACAATGTATGTTTTTCTGTCTTGTAAAAGTACCTTTTAAAATATGATGGCAGATTATTTAAAAACAAACAAAAACATGTAAGAGACAGGAAGGATATGAACGAGCATGCCACCTGCATATCAAACTCTGAAAAACTTAAAAACTGTAACACATGTTTGCATCGGTAACATCTACTGTAGGTTTAAGAACAATATCATTGCACATTATTTTTCAGTAAACAGCCATGAAATTAAACAATACCCATGCCATTCATATCAAAAATCAAATACCAGTGCAAACACCTCTCTCAAAAATATATATACAAGTATTTACACGACGTTCCCAGCTCTGTCAGAAGATGTTTGAAAGTTCATTGTCCATAAATTTTTATTTGTATAGCTGAAGTCATGCTGTAGATAAAGCTCAACTTGACATGCAGGGAGCAGAAACATTTTGATTTAGCTAAATCATGTAATGCTTTGGTGTAAATTAACTTTAAGTCAGAAGCAGGCATGTTGCTGGAAATAATGTTTTTGAGAAATGATTGTCTTGCAGCTAATGGATCCAGTCAGGAGATTTAATCCTGTGCAGCGTGTGGTGATGGCTCCCGTTGTAATGAATGAATCTTCTCCATTGGTTCTTCCATTTAAAACTCTGTAATGCAAATAAAGGAAGTTTAACTCTCTTTCTTTCTCTGTCACCTTTACCCTGACAGCCTGGAAGATATCAACTGATGTTTGTGCTTCTTCACAAATATAACATTTCTAATATAATCCTTAAATTTGGCAGTGTGTCAGTAGGCATGCACTAAATCTAAACTAAATCCAACATGACACATATCAGGTTTGCCTATTTATTTTTCTCCTGCTTCCCCTCCTGGCATTTGGTTAGGAGAAGGGGCCTGTGTCCATTCCTGGGATGTTGGCCAGTCCTATGCCTGATAGCTCCTTTGATATATGGAGGCTGATAGGAACGGTCAGCAGCACAGAGGAGCGCAGAGGGGGGGAAAAGTTTCTAAAATAACCCACCCTAACCCACCCCAACCTGCTGCGGTGGGTATTTCCCCCTGATTTCAGAACAGGCTGTGCGGCACAGATCAATTTGCCAGACCTTGGTTGTACAGCCCATTAAAAATAGAATCGATTGGTTGTGAGCAGGCGGGCTTAAAGAGATGAGCAGCTGTGCTTTACATAACACGGGGTACGGAGGGAATATGATGTTGGAGGATCAGCTAACATTTCTTGGACTTACATGCAGTCTGAATTTAAAGAACTGAAACATGACTTGGCAAAAGTGAAAATGAGCTGGACCTGATGATTAATATTAATCACACAGCAGTATATTTTATGCTTCAGCCTTTGGTCCAGAGCTCAGTTCCAGAGTCATTATTACTTTTTATTTATGTGCAACGACCAACATCTTGATGCAATTTGCATCATCAGATGAAAACATATAACTGATTATGACTGAAGAAACAGTCGTGCACTCCAGTTTTCTTCTGAGGCTTGACAACCCATGAATACAGACGTACTTTGAGTTGGATTCAAACTCTAAAACCGCAGATATTATTTCTTTTTTCACTGTACACGCACTTCACTACATCCGAGTCATCATCCCATTCTCTCTGTTTGACTCGGTATGATACTGTAAATTGGATCTTGGTGCCCCTGAACTGAGAACTGACCCTTTGGACCTTTAGTCAGTGACACAACACTCCAGAGGGGCCACCGTCCAGAATTTCTGTGATTTACTGTATCGTGTCCTTTTGGCGCACGTAAGCATGCATGTGCGCAAAAGAGAACATTTTCATGTATGTCAGAGATTAGTTACAGTGGACTGACATTACAAACCAGTCTGGGTGAAGCTTATGGAGAGGTACTTAAGTGAATGAGAACCCTTACCTTAATGTCAGATGTCACGGCCAACCTCTGCTATCATTGACTTTGGCCTGGGAAGTGACAGGTTAGAGTTAAACCATAAGTAAATGTTAATATTTAGCTTGGTCATCTAGCCCATATTAGGCTGTGTTTTCTGATGCCAAAGTGTATCTACGTGGCTGCACACACACTCAAGTTAAAGGGAAGAAGTAGTAATGCACTCATTGATTTTCTATTCAGTCGTTTACATCACATTTTTGATACTAGTGGAGAGAGCTGCCTTATTTTAGTATCTTAACTGATGATGTGAAATAACTGTAAAAGAGAGTTAAATGGTTTCAGACTTCTAGCAGTCATCACCAGGTTTAAATAAAAGAAACATGTCTCAACATTTTCCACATGAGCTGTTGTAGCGCAACATTTTATTTAATCAAAAAATGGCACTGGACTGAATGTGCTGCAAAATGAGGTCACCTCTCTTTTGGCAGCGTTGAGTTGGTCTGCTGCTGGTCTTGCTCAAGTCTGTAAGAGAGACAAGCAAATATTTACAATACTACATACATGCAGGAAAAAGAGCCTGCACTGTGACATGAAATCAGGTGAAAATCTATTACTCACCTTTCCCTTTGCGCTCTTATCTTCTCCTCATCGTACCTGACATAAAAGAGGAGAACAGAAATCTCTGACTGATGTGTCATTACATCAACACACGTCTCACCAGTGGTAGAAACAGCAGAAATGATAAGATAATTTCTGCTGTTATAGTGTTGCTCTGTTTATTGTGCTTAAGTGTTCACTGCAGTGCTTTCCATAGCCTCTGGTTATGAGTCTCACTCAGCTAAAATTACTGACTGCCAAGGTACAGCCATCTACAGTTTTCTTCAATATCAATATTAAATCCAACTCAAACTTTAACTTTTTAGAAATCCTGGTCTACTGTATATGACTGTCGTACCTGTTGTTTTCCACTAAAGGTCTAGAGAGTGACAACATGTTGCACTCTATATTGATCATTCACTGTTGCAGCTGTTTGATGTTCATGCAAACACCTTAAACACTAGCAAATTGTCCATTAACACTGTTCACTGTACAACACATTCTTTCAAGGTGTTACTACTGTAAGCATGCAAATCTTAACAAGCTGTGACAGACACGTGTCCTATCTCAACAGTGACCCTTGGAGGCTCAGAGTACTCACTGCAGCACACACTCAGGGATCTGCACATGCTCCATGGGGATGATCTGGCTGAGTTCCTCCAGGGTCTGGACGTAGCGGATTTTATCCATGAACTTCACACTGCAGAAAAACATAAACAACATGCGATTACTGCCACAACTGATCCTGTCTGAAAACTACAGACAGTAATATTGAGGCCAGGCCAAGTAGCACAGCTCTCGCTCTGTGATTATGTAACAGTTACACTTTTATGTTTTATGGCTTGAGTGTACAAACACAAAGCTGTATCACTGTGATATGTCTTTGTAATGTATCTCCAGTCTTCTCTTTGTTTATTAGATTTGTTAAGAGAAGTGCCTTTGAAACTGATGGATCATAAACACATCTTCACCTGATGAAAGGTCTCGAGATGGCCAGGACAGTCCGGATGAACCACGTTGGGTGAGCGATGATGAGACACTTTAGATTCTTCCTCAGTCTGCAGGAGGCATTCAGACATTCAAGTGTTTGTGATGTCTTTCTCATCAATAATTTAAAAACCATGAATCACCTTATATCAAGATTATCTTCATCTTTAGCTTAAACAACACTGTCAGTTTTGCATTCTTGACTATATTCTCATTTCCCTCACTGTTGCTTAAACTGTTCTGATTGTGTCTGTCTGTCTTACTTCCTGTCAATCATCTGGTAGCATCTCTTCAGCCAGCTGATGCCAGGCATCTTCCTGCGGGGTGTCGCTCCGTTCAGGTAAATAATCATGTAATCCTCTGCCACCAGAAGCTCCAGGCTGCTCACAACATACCTGACGACAGAACAAACAAGCTCGGATGTGACTCAGACAGTACAGCAAAATAGAGGATGGCAATAGGTGTGTCACAAAATAAAATTCTTAAAGCCAAAATGAGAGTTATTAAATTAATTAATCTTTCATTTCTAGTATTTAAAATTAATGATCTTTTCAAACATAATTTGACATGCACACTGTGAAGAAACATTTCCTCAATTCACTTCCTCAATTAAACTGTGAAAAAAGAAAGAAGAAGAGCACTTTTATGAAAATGCTCATATATATGGAAGCCCATATCCACCCAAAGTGATGAAAAAAAAGATCTCTGTGAAGATTATGATGAGAAAAAAAGAGAAACTTTGTTTCGATATACAAGTTTCTCATTACTTTGATATACAAGATCTTTTTTTGTAAAACAATCCTTTAAGGGACCAGAATGAATCTTACAGGAAGAGGTTTTCCATGATGTATGTGTAGTTCTCACAGCTGCTGTCAGGAAGGTAGCAGGCAGCAAACACAATAATGGCGTTCAAACCCTCGCCATAATAACCTGAGAGAGGAGACAGACGCACACTGGTCGAATATTTCAGTGCATTAAAAACTATGAAGGTCTAAAAAAAAAAAAAAAAAAAAAAAAAATGTCTGCAAAAAATATTTTCTTTACAGCTGATCCTTTTTCTGTTGCATTACTTCAGTATGTAATGCTTTTTAGAAACTGAAATAGCTGTGTGTGTTTGTTGTGTGTGGGTGGTTTGGGCTTAATGCCATTAGGCTAAAATGTATTATTAATGTAAAGCACATGAGTTTCTCTTGTGTATGAAATGTGGCATATAAATTAAGTTTGCTTTGCTGTGCCTTTTTGCCTTTCTTTGAGTTTTAATGTCCCCTGACATTATGCATGCTGTTTCAGGAATATTCAGAGGTTTAGCAAAATGCTGGTGAAAACACTCACATTAAATAAACTGGTACAAAAACTATTTAAAAGTTCATAAGAAAACACAAAAACAGTTTGGACACCTGAATCACCTGGTCAGAAAGCTCTTTTAGTCTATATTCTATGCTCAGCTCTACTTTCTTCATTTACATTCATTCAGATTTATTTTTTTTCATCTGAATTTTAATCAATTCAGATGTATTAAGCAGCTCCCTCTGGTAAGATAGGTGTCTTTAGAGTTGCCTTACTGAAAATCTCACAGTTCCACCTCCCAGTACTACATCTGAAGAGTGCATCAAGTAAAGAAGAACACACACACATTCACAAACTATAAAAAAAATTATGTACTCTAACCTTGTGTCTCTGTACAACTTCTACCCACATACAGACTCTGATTGTTGGACTCTGACTATAGTTTCATACACCCCAGCTCTCTGTGGTTGCTGTTTGGTTGAGAGCAGTGTTATTCTCCTTGCCCAAAGTTCATCTGCATAAAAACTGAATATTAACAACTTTTGGATTAATCCTGAGGCACACACTCTCCAACTAACCTCCATGCGTGACTACCCTCAGGTACGGTCTGATGACCTGCATGTCAATCCGCTGCTCCTGGTCACCGATGATCACTGTTCGCCACAGACGGCCTGATGAGTCTCTCTCTTCCTCACTTTCACCTGGAAGACGTTTGGCGGTGGCCACCGGAGTGTCATCTGGACTCAAGGTGACACAAAAAAGCTGCTGGTTAGATTGTTTTAAAATTTACTTTTGCACTCACTCTAACCTTATTCCCTTGATTTTGAAAAAAAATCTGTGCATTCCTCAACACTGACCATTAAAAAAGTTTTCAACATCATTTGACCTCTGTCTGACCTTCCCACTCCAGCTCGTTGCCATTGTTAATGAACTCCAGCGAGTCGGTCTCATCAGGGGTCTCGATGTCGTCCACGTTGATGTCCAGGTCATCTGGTGTTTCCAGAAAGTCGTCAGAGAGCACTGACCCCTCGCTCTGATCTAGGGACAGATTCATGTCAGGGGCCACCAAGGTGCGACGTTTTCGCTGAGCTGCTGACTCTCCCACATTCAGGGTGGTGGGGGGATCTAAAACAGCAGAGCAGGAAAGTTTAGATACAGTGTATAGTAAAAAAAATTGTATTTAATGCCGTGTGTTTATTTCACTTACTGTTTCTGTTGTCAGTGAGGCCACATGAAGAATCAACATCTCCATCTTCTGGTAGTGGCCTGCAAAGAGAAACATGAATATATAACATCTACAAGTACAATGATGATAGAAACAGTATAAATTAAAAATGAACTGACATATATAGCTTCTCTTTGGCCTGTTGTTTTCCTTCTACCAAGTTAATGGCTGTTTTGGTCTCTACATAATTGTAGTTATGAGCATTAACATTTGATATGATAAAAGATACTAAAATAAACTATAAAGTATACAAGCAGCCATTTCTATCATTTTGCTGTGTGTCTTTTGTTTTTGCACAGGCTCTATTGTGATTTAACTACAGTGTGTCCTTGGAAACAGCACCAGTAATTACCAACTCCCCTCTGACATTATAATAAGACAGCTGAACCCTCAGTGCTAGGGGACGAGAGGATTAGATTTTAAAATATAACACTCTTACAAACACACACACACACACACACACACACAGAAAAAGACAGACATTAACACAAGCATGCATGCACAGACAAACACACCCTAAAACACCACAAGTATGGACTAGCTGAAGGAGCTGCTGGGATAATTGCTATTATTATGCTGTCAGTAGTTTTGTCGAGGTAAGTTAAAGACAGTAGAACCAGATATTCAAGAGAGCATTAAACAATGGGGAAGAGAAAACAATTTGAGGTGTAAAAGCATTCTTAAGTGTTTCTCTGTTGGTCTCATGTTTTAACAGTCTGCAACTATATTCATTACTATACATAAACAAATGGAGATGCATGGTTAAGATTAAGATAAAATCGAAGCAAAGCATTTTTTCCCTGCTCAATCCTACTATTCCATTTATTTTATCTGCTTATACAATTCTTATGTTATAGTTTATGAATACAAAGATGACTTTGAGCAGAGAGATATCAAACAGTAGACAACACTGCGTAACACAATGTATGTAAATATGTTGTGAATACACTTGATGAATAATCTGTCTCCTCTGCTCATTCTTCACAAACACATTTCCTCCGCTGCAGAAATGATTCCTGACAGTGAAGCGTGTAGGCGGCTGAATATTTTTTAATTTCTGGACACTGTGATGTGTTTGACTTCTCTTTTTTTGTGGCTCTATGCTGCCTGCTGTTTTGTTCACGTAACATAGAACGACCACATCAGACGAGAACAATTTGCCGCCCTTCAGCACTCAACACACGTGACTGATTTTCCATCATCGCTGGAGTCATTGTCAAAGCCTGTGTGCAAATTGAACAAACTGGTACACAAACACAGACTCCTTACCTCTCACTCATTCACACACAGAAATACCTGGGGAAGTCCTCGTCCTGCCACTGGGTCTCTTCAATTTGTTGTCCATGCGCAGTGGCTTCTGTTGTACCTATCCTCTGTCAGGGAGGACAGATTTCAGCTCACTGAGTGATGACAAACAGATGAAATAATGTCATTCAGTAGGGAATCAGGTGCTAAACATTGTTAAAACAAGCAGAAGTAGTACATAAAGCTGTCTTGGGACACTCACCCATTTTACACATTTAGTGCAGCCTGATGATTTATCAGGATTATCTGAATTTTGGCTTGAGACTCAAAACTTATTGCATAGAAAGGCTACAAATGAAAGGTGGGAGTCGAGACGTGGTGTTTACCAAGCAGGGAGGAGGATCTAATGAAAGAAACTATCCCGTTGTATTATGGGAAATGTAGGATTTAGTGTTGTTGAGGTGGCCCACACTAGCAACAAAAAATCAGGATTTCTTCTGTATCCGCTATCTTGTCTGCTTCATTTTTTGACCACCAGTTTCTCCACCAGTTGCCGGGAGCCCCCAACAGGGCCAAGTAACAGTGGACTTATAGGTTTCAGGAGCTGCAATTAGGTGGTAGCAGCAGGCCAGCATGCAGTAGGCATTATGGGAGGAACTAATCAACAGTCTTGCTACAAACTTAAACTTCCATATTTTTTCTGACCACCACATAACACACATAACAGATGTGAGATCAAGTGTTTAGTATACTGGGGAAAAGTACAATCCCGTACACTTTTCCATGGACGATTGTAGTGAAGTGAAGTCACAGTCATACTAATGTGGGCAAAACCAAGTCCCACTGGGTTTCCTTCCTTAAATCCCTGAGGCAGGAGCCGTACAAAACACCACATTGCTCATACAGTCTCGGAGAGTGATGTAATGCAAATCATACGTGAAGCACCACATAAAGCAGATAGGATCTGAACTCATATTTTATATAACCAAATCAGAAATGACAGACGTCTCCCATCTAAAAGCGCCACGCCCAGCTTAGCAGGTCTCATGTTCTGCTGGCTACTGCAGGCTGTCATATAGCAGGTCAGTTACGCATAGAGTGGACATCATGGGGAGTAGTCCCGTCTGCATCACTGTCCCTGTCATGAGTTCATGCTGCAGCAGACGCTACCACAGTCCATTTGTCCAGTGGGATGGCAATTGATGCTATAGTGAGATACGGAAAAACACAGCAAATGTGGGCTAAAAGGCACTGGCCCTCAGGCTACATGCTGTTGGTACTGCTGTGTTGTGATTAGATTCTGAATCATGGAGGAGAGTGGTGAAGTATTTACAGTGTATTATCTCATGAGAAAGTTGTAGTGTTTGATGGGGAATTCCTTACTGCCACTTTTATAAAAATACTCTCATCACACTTTGAGTCACCTTCCTCTGTCCTCACACACACACAATGAATCTTTTGAAGACAGACTGATCATTTTCCGTGCCAAACTAAGAATGAGAAAGAGGAGTGTGACTGGGACTAAGTAGAAAATTCACATGTAAACAGCAGATCAGTGTGTGTGGTTTGTTGTGAGTGCAGATGTTTCCTGCCAAGGCTCAGCTGCTCATACATCGAACTGCTGATTGACAGACACAAAGTAATGTTGCTGCAGCAGCAGCAGCAGCAGCACGTGTTTGGTGGGGATTCGTGTCCAGATGGCAGAGCAGCCTTTATTTCCCAAACACTATCTCGTAAGCCATTCACTGTGTTCTGCCTATCAAACCCAATAACTAAAATTCTGTCTCATATTAAGCTCTTGAAAAAATGCTCAACATAAAGACTATGCAGTGCTTTTACTTTGACATTTGAGTGAAGCAGTAGAACTTCCACTTGAATAAAAAAAAAATTTCTCTGCCTTATAAAATAATTTACATGGTTTGTAGCTTGGAGAAAAGTATCAATAAAGGGACTGATGATAAAAGAGTACAGCCTTCTTTAACTTATCTGCCTGCAATCGACAGAGAGGGCAGCCTCTGAAGCCCCTGAACAATCAAATAATCATAATAAAATAATAATAAAAGAATGTGCCCAGATCCTGAGCCAAGTCCACTTCAAACCAGTGAGAAAAACATAAATAGCATGTGAAATACCCACAACTGTTCTAACTTTGACAGAAAACAGTAAGATCCTGATATTTATTTTAAGAAACTGACTAAGAAAATACATTTTCAGGGCCTTTAAGTGTGCGTGAGAGGAGACGAGCTTTGTCACGACTGCCATCCTTTCCTTTACTGACAAATGATAACACATGCAACCCCTAAAGAAACACAGCATGAAGTATCATGTTACTGATAGAGAATCTGCCCTCTGTGCCTCACATCTGCACAGGCTGCCCCGCAGAAAAACACGTTACCCAGCTGTTATCAGAAAAAAAATTACAGCTCATGTAGAAGGCAGAGTACTCACACACTGTTATTAGGAAGATTTCCTCTTTGCCGTTTTGAAAGCTTCCCTGTTATGGTTTCAGATGCTCCCCTCTCTCTTCTTCCTCTCCCCTTTTTAGAGCTGCCTGATCGGACAGAGGGTCATCACTGTTTACATCAGCAGGTGGGACATCCGTGTGCTCAGGACGTGGGCTGCTGCTGGACACCTCCTGCTGCTTCCTGATGCTGCTAATGGAGGCTGAGAGAGAGAAATCGTGTCCTCCTGTGGAGAGGAGAGCGGTTAGGAGAGGCAGGGTCACCACACAGCAAACACCATCCTGCTCTCATCTTTTCAGTCTCCTCTGCTGATCAGATCCCGTGCTGCTTTTTGGACAAAAGATAATCCTCACCCGGCGCTTTTAGCTTGTCTCATGATGATCACTCTCTGTCTCTCTGCCTCCCATTTACTTCTGCTCGTCTGCTGAACCCCCCACCCCTTCCACCCTCCTCCTCCCTCCACCAACACTAATGCTCCCACCCCGGGCTCTAATCCTGCTGTGATGATGTCACCCGTACGGGAGCTGTGTTATGATGGTTATGTAATCACACCTGCCTACCTTCTTTTTGATTCCCTTAAGGCTGTTTGGAATCACAATCAGCTGTTGTCCTTCTCCTTATGTTCGGCCCACTTTCCATCCATGATTTGATGTGTTTTTATCCTCGTACGAGCCGGGAAAGATGGAGGTTTCTATTTCATCGCTGTTCCCTGGCAACAGCATCTTCCCCCTCTCTCTCTTTCACTCACACAAACAGTCTCTCTCTCTCTTGCATTTTCTCACCATCTCTCTTAAGCTCTCTCACCCTTCATGAAGCTCCTCCTCCACATGAATTCTCCTCCTTTTCTTGTGCTCGCTAACTGTGAAGCCCCCCCCTTCTCTCGCTCTCTCGCCACAGCTGCACTGAGCTCTGGGCGATGTCAGAAAACACAGAGTGGCATCTCTCTGGCACTGCACTCAACACCCAGTGGGAGAAGCCACAGTTTTTCTATTCTTCTCCCGCCTTTGGCTGCTTGGCAGAAAAATGCATCACGGGTATGTTTACAGTTTTCTATTAATAACGCTACTTTGCACACCACTGAGATACTGCAGTATGCCCTGACTTGTGACTAAAAGCATTTGTTTTCTCACAGATTCAGTACAGTTGACAGATGCTGAATTTAGAGTAGATAGCTTTAGGTGTTTAAGAACATATCAACACCACTTTAATAATTGTACTAAATAAGTGAATAAGTTGTCAGGGTTTTTCAATCTTATTTCCAAGAGAGACTTGCCCAGCTTTATAATGTGAGTTTGAGTACTATCAGAAGATCTCTCAGTCCTTTAAATAATAGTAAAAAGGTGAAATGATTTTTAAATGTTCTGTTATGTTTCCTTAATGAACCATAATCTCATGTAGGATTTTGCAGAGATAATACAAACCACAAATATACATAAGTTAAACACGTTTATGTCCATAAATCACAGTACCATTAAATATTAATATATACACAGATCTATATGTATTTATATACATAGCTCATGTGTAACTGGGTCAGTGACTTTGTTGCCACCAGATGGTGGTAGAGGGCTCCCAATAAAAGAAGTGTGCTGAGATACGTGGGTTGGTTTGACCTCTTGATAACCTCATATTAAGACTGTGTTAGATTTTTGAGGTTCGTGCATTTAATACTCTTCTTTAATACTTTAATACTAACTTCTAAACAGCTTCCACAAAGTCCTGTAGACTATTAAAAATAGTACTGACAATCAGGAATCTGAGAATAAAATTTAGCATAGTAGCACAGTAGTTGGTGTTACTGATTGTTAGTTACAGAAACTGTGCTGTACCTCTATTAAGTAAATATGTTTTATAGGAATTTTGTCAACAGGGAATAATGGCAGCCAAATGTTTTATCATGACTTGTAACGATTGTGGAGGGAAAATCATATTTCATACGGCATAACATTTCATATCTAACATCCCATAAATAGATTTGCACTCTGCAGAAAGTGTGCCGTTAATCCCTCTGGCTCATCAAATAATGATGGTTCAGTTGGGCCTCCAAAACTTGTCAATCATGAAGCACAGAGCTGGAAGCTTTCTTCCACTGGGCTCTCCTCTGCAGGCCTGGAGCTCTGAAGCTCATGTCTGGACAGATGCTGAACTACACCCACACCGATACAGTCACCCAGGACATTGATGGCAGTCCTCAAACGATCCCTATTAACAAACATACATGAAGGTTATAGTAGGAAGTTGTACGTGTCACCTGACCGCAACTACAGGAAATAATGTACTCACTAACCTCTAACACCAGTCATTAACTACGTCTTACCTCCAACCTTTACCCCAACTTTAAAGTCTGAAACCGCAAATAACTCTATGAAGTAAAGACTGCTCAAATAACTTTTCAATTTTCTATCAAGATCTGCAAATGACACTTGTTTAAATGTTCACTTACAGAATCCAGTCAACAATCATTAGCAGTGATATATCTTCAGTTGGCAGTCCAGCTGATGACAACACAATCACCATGGATACCATGCCAGCCTGTGGGATGCCTGCTGCACCAGTGCTGGCAGCTGTGACAATCAAACTTAACAAGAGAGACAGTACAGGTTATGATATGTGATCCTTATTATGTTATGAGAAATCAGGCAGAACCCAACCCTCTTAGTGTTGGCCACTCATGTTCATGGATCCACACATTGAAGATGTACATAAAGAGAGCCCACTAAACGCTATGGGAAATGATCCTGCATAATGTCAGTGTTCCTCCTACTCTTCATCTGCTTAATCTGTGGTGACTCATGCAACAGCAGAGAAAAGTTGTTAAGGGTCTCTGCTTATATTCATAAAAACAGTGTAAGACTGTGTGATCATCACTGTGCTTCACACAGGGGTCAGATTTTCCTTAAGCTAGATAGACACAAAGCAAGGTTAAAGAAAAATACAGAATGCACCAGTTTAATCACATTCGTAAAACTTACTGCCTGGATATAAGGGCAATTTTTACATGGTTAAGGTTTCCATTTGAACTTACCTGAGGACGATGATTTGACCCACGTTAAAGTCCATATTATGAATCTGGGCTATGAATAAAGCTGCTACTGCCTCATAGAGAGCTGCACCATCCATGTTCATTGTGGCGCCTGTAGGCAGCATGAAATGTGTCACTTGTTTGTCCATGCTGTGATTTTCTTCCATACAGCGGAGGGTTACTGGTAGGGTTGCAGAACTGTGAGGAAAATGAGGGACAATGACGCCTCACTATTGTCCATTTCTTATCTTTAATATTAAGACTCTGACTCACCTTGATGAAGTCCCAAAGGCAGTGGTGAGAGCCGGGAGGAGACCGCTCATAAATCTAAAGGGATTCTTTTGTGTGACAACAAAATAGATGAGGGGCAGGGTGAAGAAGCTGTGGATCAGCAGACCGGTGATCACAGTGAGAGTGTACATGGTGAGTTCGCGACCTATCTCTGCAGTGTCTGTCATCTTCAAAATCTGTCCTGCCAGCAGGAAGAAGATTCCCACTGGGGAATACCTGTGAGACTCAGCAGAAGAGAGGAAATGAAAGAGGCATCACCAGGCTGTCCTGGATATTCTGGGCTTTTTTATTACACATCCAAAACCTCATCACAAAGACAAAGAAAGATAAAAGGAGAATCTGAATGGCACTAGAGATGATTCCAAATCCCTAGACAGATACCACTGAAAAAACATTATAAAATGCTAAATATATGCAGAATACTAGAAAGACAGCCAGTTCATATAAATGTAAGCTTCTCTTGCTTACCAGACGACTATGTTGACTAGATGCAGGATGGCTTTATTCAGGCAGTCAAAGAAATCCCTGAGGGGCTTTCCCTGGGTTTCCATACTGCCCAGAATGAGGCCGAAGGCAACAGAGAAGACCAACAGACCCAAAATATTTACCCCATCTGAGGAGCCCGGCATTGGTACTCTGTCATCTATAGAGGTCCCTGTAATAACAGTCAAATAAGTAGTGAAATGATGTTGTAATAATAATAAAACAATAATGAAGATTAGGCATTTTACTTCAACATAAAGGACAACATAAGGGATCAATTTGTTCCAAACAGCAAGATGACAAAAAAGGAACTCACTGTTTTTACTGGCCTCAGTAATGTTGATGACACCAAGATGATTTCCTATGGGAGCACTTCTGAAATAAACTGTTTTAAACTGGAGTATAACCAAATGTTAAAAGATGGTAAGTGTAAATAAGTGGCTGTATAAATATAAAAACAAATCATAGCCTTTGCGGATCTTACCTTCCTGAGACAAGCCTCAACAAGATTTGAGGGGACCATGTTTCTGTAAATAAAAAACACAGATTTCTACTAGCTGGAGGCTGATACATCACTGCATCCTTACAACTTCCCTATAATTCATAATTATCAACATACAAACCTGATCAGGTCTAGAAATGCATCCATGCTCTGCACAGCCTCCTTTTTACCACTAGAGGACACTGAGGTGTTCCTGGACGAGTTCCCTGGCTGGATGATGACAGCTAAGGCAATGCCAGTGAACACAGCAATAAGTGTGGTGACCATATAATAGCTGAAGGCCCTCAGTCCAATTCTCCCATAGACTTTCCTGTCCACAGATGACATGCCTGAAAAAAGAAGATGGTCGTAGTATATGAACATAACCCTGATGAGTTTATACATTTGCTATTGTGATCATTTATATTTATTGGGTTGACAACCCGATTCACTCCTCATTTTCCTCATACTGTAAGAATAATAACCACATATAGATTAGTAAATCTTTAAAAATATTTCTGACATGTATGTGAAGTTCAAAAATATTTTTGTAACCCTACACAGGTTTTAAAAATAGAAAATAAAAATAGACAAGTTCATCAAATGTTTCAGGGATTCTTTACAAAATACAAAGATCTGGAGAAACAATACACAAAAGTCTAAACATCAAACAACAAAATGGCAGGATCGATGAATGTTGATACTTCGATGAAACTGATTTATCCTCTATATAGTGGTAATTCTGGGACATCTAACATACTTTTCATCAGAGTTAGCAGTTGGTAATTCTTGCACCAGCCACTACCGTGGCTATTGATTGTCTGAAAATTGTACCTGAAAATCCAGTTTAACCAAGCTGAGGTGTGAATCTAACCTGTGATCAGACTGGAAATGATGAGAGGAAGCACCATCATCTGCAGCATTCTCATCAGGAGCTCTCCAGGAAAGGTTAAATATATTATATCCCTGGCTGACATATTAATGTGTCGCAGAGCAAAGCCCAGGCCAATTCCTCACAAATGTAAACACAAGTCAGCAAATTAGTTTGTCTGTTCAAAATATCAAAAGCAGCAGAGCCAATACACAGAGTAATGGTAGAGAATAAGAATGCTAATAAAAAGCATGTGGCAGGTTGCAAGAAAACAGATCAATATTAGGTTAAAAGACAATTTTCACAGTGTAATATGTTTGAGAACCACTTACCCAAAGCAACAGCGGTCACTGTGAGAACAACAAAAGCATTTCTCTTGAGAGAAGCCATAAAAGATCCATTCTGGGATGACAATAAACGACCCAGGGGTTCATTACATTTGTGGTATGTCTGGGTTTCCTGGGGTTCTGTAACCTGTACTGAGTCCAACTCAGACAAGTCATCAGAGGTCAACTGCATCTCTTTCATAATTAGTCCTTACACACAATACAGACTGCAGGAAAAAAAGGAGACAAGTCTTCAGTCTCTTCTTAGCATCCTGACGGAGTTTCCAAAGTTTGTCAGAAGACATGAAAACTAAAATACACAACACGAGAAAACAGGTTAAACTTGTAAAAAAACCAAACCTGTAGTTAAATAAAGAGACAGAAAAGTCAATAACATTACATAACAACCTGTCTACAACCTGCCCACTATAAGAAGTAAAAGAAAACAATTCTCACATTCTTCCCAGACTAGTGGTACTGATGTAAAAAACATAATTAAATAAAATACAATTACCTTTAAAATGCTATTCCTTGAACAGTCGTAGCACCAGTAAAGACGGCATGGTCGATAGGTAGGAAAGTCCAGTTATTCTCCTCTTGGCAGACTGACAAGTTTTCCAACAGAGTGACCTTACCACATTAATCATCAGCTTTATGTTTGTCCAAATGGTTAGTGTTTGATTAGACAGAAACTGTTGTATAACAGTATAATGTACTATCAGCTGACATTCTATTAAGTCCCATATTTTCTCATAGAAAAAAAATTGTTACTGATTAATAGGTTTATAATTCAGTATGAATGTCTGAATAACCTTTCCTAATTTTGTTCATGTTTAAATGAAACCATTTCTTGTTGAGCCTTCATCTCTTGATCTTAGTTGCTTATTCCAAGTCCATATGTGTGTGTGTGTCACTCATCCAACCAGACATCAGGACTGGAACTGTCCTGTTTTACAATAACTTCTTAAAATTGGATAATTTGAGTTCCGTCTGCGGGAGAATAATTTAAACAGATACTCTGTAATTAGGTTATCTTAAGTCCTACAAGCTTAATGTCCAGAGCCTTATTAGTTCTGTGTAGGGTACATAGGTTTTAGGTCAGTGAGGTGTTAAGTCCACAGCGTCCCTAAAAGAGCTAATCAGGGAGATTTTAAGTATCTTACAGCTACTTGAGTCCGCTTAAAACACAAATCCACTGGTGACAGAGGTCCTATCAGGACACACCAATAAATCCACAAAATATCCTATAACTAGTGTGAACTGTCCTGTGTAACTGTAGATTATGGTGGGATGGACAATATCATGTCTGTCAATTTCTGAAAGTTTGGTCCAATTTCCCTGAAAATGTCCTAAAATGATTTGACTGAACTTGGTTGTAAGATCCAAACCCTACCTGTAAACTGTTAACAAATGGTTACATATACTTGGGTATCTAGCTCACTAAAATTCTATATATTTTTCTTAGGAGTCAGTGGAAACCATAAAAGATCTGGAGAGTCAATATCAAACCTACATATATATGACTTATATGAAATACAATGTCGCCATAGTGGCCTTTAACTGCAGGGATGATGTGCTAATGATGAGTTCAAGTGACTGGCAATTTAGTAACTAACGTTTCTGCAAAGTTAGAATCTGTGGGCTATTACTGCATTATGGGATTTATTTGTACTGTCTTGTTTTAATCAGGAATAATTGCTGGTTAGTGAGGTAGACTGTGGTGGCCTACATCCTGAGGGTCTATCCTGCTGCATCTTATTGACAAGGTAAAGACTCTCCATTGTCTGTGTGCTGCCAATTATGAGCTAAGCTCTTTAGAGGTTTTACTCCAGCCACAAGTTATTGATACAGTCTAATCATCTTGACGCACAATAGCCAAGGTTTCAGTTTGGGAAGTATGAGTAGTATGAGGATCTTGTTGATAATTTGTTGATGTACACATTAAGATAGGATTTTAACATCACTCTTCTTCTTTCCATCAGCCCTCAGATTCACTTTCCCTTGTTCGTGTTGGACTGAATAATGCGCATTTGAAGTGAGCTATGGCATTTCTCATGAACCAAATATTGGGTGATAAGTTGAGGAGTTTTACTGGAGGAGGTGGTGAAGACAACAGTAAAGCGGGAGCAGATGGAGAGGAAACTCCAGAGGCCAAAGGCATGTCCAGAGAGGAGTCTGAAGAGTACCAGAGGCAGCTGGTGGAAGAAAAGTGAGTTAACAGAGATGCCTACATTATCATTATTACAGCAATACTGACTATAATGCTGAAAATAATATTTATGACTGCACAACAGGTAAACTAAAGAGAATATGCTGCTTAAATATGTTGCATTGTGTGGAGGACACAGAGTATGTACACATACCAAGGATAATAAATAACATTAAAATGTCTAAATGTGTGTCTGTCTGTGTGTGTGTGCCACTGGAGGCACTTTGTACAATAGATAACACTGAGATACAATATTTTATGGACAAGAGTGAGGATTACTAACGTGGGAATGCTTCATACTGAATTGCTGAGGGGTAGAGTAGAAAGCAGTTGTAAAGAGAAAATATGACCTACATACTGTATCCATAAGCAGGGATTAGCAGGTGTGATTACTTAAAGTAGGGCTCCCACTTCATGTTTATCTCAGAGCCACAGGTATAAAAACAGAAATAAAAAAAACAAAACTGGTGTGCAACACCTTTTTTTTTTACTCTAACTGTCCATATTTGAATGTGGACCAGGGGCACCACGTTAATGAGGACCATGTTGGTAGCACTCTGAAACAGGCGGGATTGCAACCATGATTCATGGTTATTACACAGAAGCTGCCATCTTGTTGTCTTGTCAGAATACTGGTCAATGATTTTGAGTTTACAGTCACTTAACCACAAAATTCAAACAATGTTACACAAAAACTGTCTCTTCAGGTGAGTCAGCTCATGTTCTTGGTGTTTACGTTAAATAAATACAGCAAAATAAATGTTATAGTCTGCAAAAATACAATTTTGTGACGGGATAATCTAAAAACATAGTAAGTAGATAGGAAGAAAGTTTTGACTGATATCAACTGAAAGTGATTCACTGAGGCTTCCTAGACTTTCCTGGAGTAGTTATAGAGGTATTACACTGATATTACCACATTAATATCATGAAAACACAAGCCTAATCTTATATCCTTATTTTATAATCGCAGTAATATCACTCTACATATAACATACTGTTTTCAGCATGGACCCAGTGCCAGCATGATATCCGTACCAAAGAGGAGGAGAAAATATTGGTCTTCTTAAATTGTCACCTGGTGAAATGTGAAACACACACAATACAGTGCAGCCCAATACAACAGTCAATACATAGAGCTGAATAAACACATCACATCACGGTAATAGTTTTTACAATCTTGCATAAAGATAAACCTTTGTGAATCTCCTTTAGCAAACTCCTCAAGAAGAGGTACATTTGCCATAAAAGACAATAAGTATCCTGGTCAATTTAGTGGAAGGTATAACTTTGTGATTGATAAAATATTATAACTGTAATAATCAGACATCAGCACCATTTGTAAACACAATAGCTGGAGTTGATTAAAGTTTTTTTTTTTTTTTTTAAATAAAAGCGTGTGGGTGTGTATTAGGCCATTTGAACTTCCTTTCCTGTGTGGCTACGTGTGATGCATGTGTGACATCAACGGATGCGAGCCGGGCTTATAAGGTAGCTTTAGGTGGAGGTTTATTTTCTTGGGGCTCAAATTAGCCGGAGAAGCAGATTAGGCTCCGTGTGTAATAACTCGTCAGGGCTCGGTTTCAAGAAGCCACCATTAAACACGTCTCTTAGCTAGGGCACTTTAAAACAATAATTATTTAATCACCTTACAATATTAAGTAATGCTGATGTGTTAGGTATCTTCAATTAAGTGAAAAGGCAAACTGTAATGAAGTTAAAGTCTCACTGTCCAGTTGAAGGTGTGGCAGCCTATATAAGACAAGTTATTTCTTTAAAGTCAAGTGGCACAGGAAGTTCAGTAAGACAGCTGAATTCATTTTAAATCAAGCGACAGCAGTACAACATTTCTGTGTATTTGCTGTTTTCACAGAATCTGGAGATAGAATCACTGATTGGCAAAAAAACGGTATCTATATTGAGATCGTGTTCATGTATTGACAGCTCAGAGGTGGAAGGGAATAATGTGAAGAAGTGCAACCCTGGCCAAGACATCAAGTAACCGCGGATCTGTGCCAAGCTGCAGCTCTTGGTGCAGCTAATCTTATTAAAACAGAGTCAGGGCCTGAGCAGACCGCCCTTAAATAGACATGGGTCAAATCTAGTACTAACATGGAAACTGCCCTACAGCCCCAATGACGACATTACTGCAGGTACACTTACTAAACTGGGCTTATGGCACAAATGACGTTAGTTCAAGTTTTCCAGACCAGACAGGTAAATCTGGATTGAAGAAGTCAATAAGTTTCACCTCTGCTTTTACTAAGATAGCTCTGCTGTTACTGTGCAACCACAAGGCATTTTTTTATGTTTATAGAGAGAGAGTTTAAATGAAATTAAATGTCTACTATTCTGCCTGGATTAGTTCACATAGTCTGAGTCATTTGCAGGAGTTGTATTTGTCATGAAAAATGTCACAGTTTTCCAAAACCCAAAGCATCATCTTCAAATGTCCAAAACCTATAGATATTCATTTAACTATAACATAAAAGAAAGAAAGGCAGCCAGTCTTCACTAATGAGGAGTTGGAACTAAAAATGTTTTGAATTTTTGCCTAAAATGGCATCAAGACAGCTGAATTTTTCTCTAATAACGGACTTATCAATTAATGGATTAATCGTTTCTGCTTTAAATGAAAAACCAGCCTAAAATGTAACCAGAAGAGAAGTGCAAAGGCAAAGTCACAGTTATGCTATGACTTCAATTTTGTGGTTATTACAACAAATGGCAGTGCTGGTCTTTGTGAGGTATGATTAAACTAGTTAGGATTTTAAAGGAGTATCATACAAACAACACTGAAAATGAAATTGGTCTGTAATTCCCCTTGCGCCTGCACCAACTCTTGATATTTTTATAACAAACAAGGATTTCCAACTTACTTAACCAAATCAAAACAGTGCAGTGCCAGTAACTGATTAGACTAATAAGATAATGTTTCATAGAATGAGCTCATTGACTCTGATCAGGCATTCGTGTTGAGAATTGTTTGCCCTTGCTAACAACATTACTGTAATGTGTTAATGCTGCTGATGATACGACACTGATCTTTAAGGAAAGCTTTACTCAAAGCCACCTGCTTCTTTGTCCACCCGTTAACCTTTTAATACACTGCCCTTCTGCTTGGACACACTTGTTTGGGTTTAGGCCTCTTGGAGAAAGCCATATAATTCATGCACTAAATGGACTGTAAAGATAATAATAGCTATTTAACTTTTAGATATATTTAAGCTGCAGTTTTCTTCACCAACATTTTTGGTGTGACAACAGTGAACTGACTTTGAACGGACTTTGCCACAGAGAAGGCAGAGTGGCCCTGAGAGATAAAAACAGACTTCCAGATGTCAAGGGCTTTCTTGTTTGTTGACACCTAATTCCACTACTATTTATTTGCACTAAAATTATTCATTTTATCCCAGGTTGCTGTATCACAGCTATTCTCAAGTGAGGTTTAAAGCACTTTCAATAATTCTATTTTAATAATAATAATTATTATTATTTCAATAATTATTTTCACATAGTTAATGTATTAAAAAGCTCCTAAATGTAATAATGTTTAACATCCCCTGTCAAAGAATTCTCAAGACACTGCAACAGTTCAGATGTTCGGACCTTCTGACCTGCCAGAGGACCTTGCCAAAATGTTGGATGAGACAAGAAAGAGGAGACGACCAATGATTCATTCCTCCATAAACTTTAAAACACAGATGTAAATGAGCCCAGGCCACAGTGACAGAGATGAAGCAGGCTGCAGAGAAGTGTGCCCTCATGTGACTATTGTTCATCAAAAATACATTGTACTTGCAAAACACCCAGGCCTTCAAACATGTGGTTGCATTAAATGCAGTGTTAGATGAAGTTTGACATGTATTTAACAGCTAATTATTTGAATCCAGCAAGAACTGTCTGTCCCACTTTGAAGGTATTAAAGCTGTTAAGTGAAGGGCTTCTCTACCTCACAAATCTTAAGCTGATTCTCTAAATTAATTTGCGATCTTAATGTTAGAACTCATTTGGTTTATTTACAGTGGGAATATTTGTGTGACTTTTTGTTTTTGTTTTTACATATACCAAATGTTATATGTATCAAATAAACTGTCTTTGAAGTGATAACAAGCAATCCTTTTTGAGACACTAGCTCAACAGCTATGTTTAAAAGGTTAAAGGGGTTAAGTTAGACTTTAAGTGGGAATCATTAACCATTGGGCGAGGAGGGCCCTAATCTGAATGAATGGAGGAAGGGTTAACTCCTTTGACTATTGTGAAAACCAAAAGATTAAAAGATAAAGTACCAGAGTGCTCCAAACATTTATTTTTCCCTGATCTAATGACCGTCTCTTTCTTCCCAGGGGTTATTTATTGACTGTGTGTCAGTGCGGAACACTAAAAATAAAAAACAAAACAAAACAAAACAAAAAAATCGTCTTGCAATAATTGCATTATAACTGTTTTCCCCTCCCTGGGCATCATTCTGACATATGACAGACACAAGCACATGACTTAAACCTGCACAAACACATATAAACCCACAGATGACAACTGACCAAAAGGGTTGTATATGGAAGATACAAACAGAGATAAATAAATAAATCCCACAATACTAAAAGAAAACACAACAGAAAAATAAATTAACCAAGAAAGAACAAAAAGGAGTATGCAATATAATGCCGTATTTGGCTTTGGGCAGTATCCATTCTAGTGGGGGGACACCAAAGACAGCAGTCAAAGGGTTAAATTCAGTATTGTAAGATTTCAGAGAAACTTTGAAACTGAATTTGCTATAGACCACGGCATGACCAGAAAATATAGGGACATGAGGGACGGGCACATTTACATTTGTCACAAATAGGGTCTACCTCATGGTTAAATCTAGCATAAGTGCGTGACATGCACACATCTAATGACTTTGTCGACATCAGTTCAAATATTAAATAAGTAGACATTAGAGTAGCATAGTAATAGGACTGAGTAAAAAATAATCAAATAATCAAGTTCTGTAAATACATCCAAGATTTACTTTAACTACAGCATGTTCTCTGTGGATATGGTTTACTGTATCTGTCCACCTTGGTTTGGTAGGGATTTTGAACTGCTTATATCTACCTATAGAACATATTACAGGACATACTGTTTAATCTAGGATTAAACTTTTTACCCTAACACCTGCTTGTCCCCTCTGTTACTTGACAGCCACATGTACATTTCTTGTCTTGGTTGATAATTTAAAAAATACATCTTTTTTTCTTATTATTCTTTTTCTTAAAAAACAAACAAACAAAAACAAAAAACAACTCCTCCTCACCCCTGTGATAAATCTTTCATTTCATAATTAAAGCATGTCATTCTGCCGTAAATAAGGGTTCAGTTTAAGGTCCTTAAAGATACTGATATTGAACTAGCACATCTACAACTGTACAAGACAGAGCACACTTTTCCTTCACATTTCAGCACAGGCTGATCACATGACCTGTCTCTCAACATTTTACCCTCCCTTTCCATCATCTCTCTGTCATCCCCCTGCTGCTCACCATCCCCCTTTCCCCCTGTAAGCTGACACAGCTCCTTTAAACATTAGCTGCTTTCTTCCTAATAGGATCTCAGGGGCTTAAATTGTCATCTGATAAAACTAAGGAGCTTGATAGCTATGCTGCACCCTCTTAACCAATTTGTACTCAATTAGGATAATGGGGAAACAAGCAAAGAGGGACAGCTTTAATATATTAATGTGATAAAATGATTATCAATTTCCCTTGTCTACAACCTGGGTGGTATTAGGAGCATCTAGCAAGTCTCATATAAATATTTGTCATTACTGAAGTGGATCAAACAGTGTGGGACATCAGAAACATTTGAATCAGATATGAGAATTAGTTCAACATTATCGGTCAATCGTGGCATAGCATTTCCAAATACAGATGTCCAGGAGGAGACATTTTGACCTATCAAACATGTATAATTAATAACAATTCATTATAAGCTGAGTTCCATTTAGGTGTGTTATTCCAAGGCCCCTGCATGCATTGTACAAGTTAGTGCATTGACACACTTAAATGTAACAGAGCCATTGTTAATGCTGAACCACTGAGGCACAGTGGTTTAATGTAACACAAACATGTGAAAGTCAACTGAAAATACAAATTATTCCTTTTTGCTTACACTGTTAAGATTCAGTGCTGCAGTATAAAATTTATGTGGTTCCTCAAACTTTTCTTCTATTTTGTGAGTGCTGTTGTATATATATTCTTTATATAAAAATTACATCTCTCTCTCTCTCTCTCTCTCTAACCACTAGATGTACTCGCAATGAATCATCTCACCTCCATCACTAATTAATGAGACTAATTATCATCCCCTAAGTCCATTGACAGTCTTATGGTATCAGCTTACTAAAGCAATTAATGCTGCTTTCAATGTTTTGCCTTTCTAGAGGGATACTTTTTAAATTCTAGTGCAACATACTTGACATGAGAGAACACAACAGAGAACCAAAGCTACCAGTTGCTTAAAAACTGAATAAACGTGATAGTACCTTATTAATTAATGAATAAATTAATGAAGACAGTTGACTTCTTGTCTGCTCTTTTAGTTTTTGTGAACATATTGAAATCCGGAGAGAGATAGAAACATCTCACATGCCTGTCTTTTTTTTTTTGTCATCATGTGGCAGCAACCTCCTTCACAGCAAATCCCTACCACACGGGCATCTTTAAGTTCTTTACTTCATTCTTCTAGTCACAAAGCTCATCGCTTACAGGCAAAAGTAATGGGCTTTGCAGTCTCTGCTTTCTTGGAAAACAACCTTGACAACCGAGAAAAACCCAAACCCACTTAACCCAGAGTCATTCTGCTCCTAGACAGCAGAGGCAATGCAGCCCAGTGTTGCCAGATGGCTTTAAACTTGCTAGCGTTTAAAATTCCTCAGCTGCTTAGGCATATGCTAATGGTGTCTCCATTGGCGGAAGACCCTCCTGGGTGTCTAATATGTGTCAAAAGGTGTTTCTAAAAATTTTATTAACCTTTTACCCACTTATTCTGCCTACTATTCCACAGAAAGCTGACACTGTGCAGAACTTTCACTGACAGCTAGCAACATAAAAAGTGACAAGAACAGGTAATGTAAGCACTGGCAGTTTAGAGTTTTGTTCTTTTGGTCAAACAATGCCTTGTTGTAAAAAATAATGCAGATACAATGCGTGGCAGAGCATACAAAGGTAAACAACAGTGTGCTCTGTCAGTCAAAGCAGTGTGGGAAGTCCAACAATATAATAAAACTATAATATTTGTCTGAATACAGGCAGACCAATCTCAATGTGGGTATTAAAGAAATAACAAAATAGCATAATAAAAAAAGGCAGTATGCTGCTATTTCTGCACCACTTTTCCACGTTGGATTTTGAGTTTGGCATGCAAAGAACTAAATATATCTTCAGATAGATGGAGTGAGGTCAGAGGAAATCTCTAGTGAAGTCTTTAGGCTCATTAAGGATGGGATTGATCTCTGCAACACCTACTGTAGCTGCCACAGCTTTGGTTCAGCCAGCTGGCAAAGGAGAAACCTGCAGGCTGCAGGGATGAAACAACCCCCGATGCCACCATCCCAATTCCCCTGTCAGAGGCAGTGCAACATGTTTATTAGGCTATGTTATACGTTTGTTTATTTGACAATATGATCTTAAGTCTTGGGGTGATAAAGGACTGTCCAGTAATTGATCGTGTATGAATTAATTAGGTGAAATAGAGATTGTCTCCTATTACTTTGCTTCTCCAAACCTTTACTCACTGCTTGTCTGCCCTCCTGTTGGTCTTCATGGTATAAATATGAAAAATGCAGCCTCAAACTGTGCATCGTATTAATTCTGTACTATCTATAGTAACTTGGTATGATTAGACTAAATTCCTTAAATAGGGAACCATCTTTTTTTCCTACAAAACAATGCAATGTAATAAAATTTGCTTTAAACCACAAGTGATTCACTTCTTTGCGTTATTTCATTTTGTTATTAAAGTCTGCCATTCCAAAAGCGCTCATAAAGAATTAGGTGCCTCCTTGAATTAAACTATTTTATGAGTACAAGTCTTTACAGTGTGTAGCCATTCAAACTACAAGTCCATCTCTTGTGTCTTTTCTCCCTTACATTGTCTATAATGAAGGGATTAGCGAAAACTCTCAGTACGAGCCATTATCTTTCAGACAATAGATTTTTTGAAAGAAAGTTTTGTGGAGGCTTCATTAGCAATGGCCTCCCTCTGTGGTCTGAATGCAGGACACATTTGGAGCAATTACTTGACCAGAAAACAACTGTCAGTCATTCTTAAAGGGGAAGGATTCCAATTAATAAACCTCTTAAACCCTTTGGTTTTACTACCATTCCCCCCGGCAAGCCTTAGTGTCTTGCGTGGTTAAAGAGAGTTTTGTCAGGAGAGGACAACATTACATGTGCTTCTTGCACAGGACTCCAACAGTAGGTCCTTTGCTCACTTGTGTGTAGGGGATTTCAAGGACTTAACTGGGAGAAACAAGTGCCTGCAGTAGATGTTGTTAGTGTCATTTGTCTACTTATGGACGACAGAGACACCATGTGCGAGGCATAGTCTATGGTAGGAACCTTAAGGAAGGTAAGATTACTTTCTGTACTTCCTTGTGCATTCTGTTAATTATGACATTTACTGATGTTTGGGTTCCCATAACATTAAAGTGTATTCATCTAAAAGATTAAATATTGTCTCAGTGCAGCTTGCTTCTTGGTGCCAAACAATCTGAAATGTCTTTTGGGTAGATTTTAAACCAAATGAACTACATACATTTGTAAATCTTTAAGCATGCTAAGGTTTAAATATGTATAAGCAAAAACTGATGGGAAACAGTTTAGAAAGATAATTTAATTACATTTTCTAGGCTCTATAAACTAAACACATTCACAGATCCAAAATGTGTCAGTGTAAAGAGCTAAGATTTTCAATGATTCACTTCTGAATTGTTCCTGCTTATATATGTATTTTTCTTTCTCTTAGTTTTTTGACCAAAAAATGTCCTGCGTGTAGTCAACAACATGACTGTTTATGACTGAGATTATCAATCATAATGGAGGTTATGCTAACGGAGCATTCATTAGTTACGTTTCTTGAAATCTATGAAAGATATTCACATACACAATTTAAAGTAATTTCTCTTAATCAAAACAAGTAAACCTGATAACTAATACATATCTCATGTCATGCTGACATGTCTAATTTCAACTATGACATGTAAAAACAGGCTGTGCTGCTATTAAGCTACTAACTTACTTTCTTTAAGGTGCACAGCTTTTCTGTAATTGTCTTTTTTTCTTGCAGACAAAGATGTGAGTTTGTTCTGCTTTTGTGGAAACAATATACTGAACCTCACAGAAGTTTGAAGGACACAGCCCTCAGCTCCACATAACTCTGCTCTATTGCAAGTGAAGTAAACAAGAGCTCTGTACAACAGCTGCTTTGCCTTGTCTCACTTTGTAGCATTTACTTTTTTTCTGACAAGGAAGAGAGAAAGTGTCTCCAAAGGATCGAATGCATTTGTCAATGGATACCCTGGGAATAGTGGACGATAGTTGCTTGGACAACTATGACATGGCAAAAGGTGCTGGGTCAAGCAGCGGAGGCCGGGTCCACAGTATCGATGTCATACTGGGATTCACTAAAGACCAGGACCCTTTACTCCATTCAGTAGGAGATGATGACAGCCAAAAAGCCAATGGAGAAAACCCACAGCACCCTGAAAAGCAGGTCCCGTCAGACCCCTACGGGCACCTTGCAGAACTGGGTGACAGCTCCCAACACTCTTCCTACCATGGTGAGTCTTCATCAGGCACAAAAACTCTGATACATTTATTCAGGATCATAATAAGTTACGGGAATTTCGCCTTTAACAATGCAAGTGGAACTAGAGCCGTACTAAGCTTGTCAAGAGTCTCATACACAATAGTCCCACACAGTTTTCTGGACCAGAAGTCCACTGTCACATTTTAGCAACCACTGTCAAGATGAGTTACCTGATTATTGGAAAGTGTGGTGAGTAAAAATGGAGGTAGTACTTCCTTTTAGTGCTTTTATGTTTATGTGCTAACATAACAGAAATATAAGTGGCAGACAAAGAAAGATGGACTAATGACAAATGTGTCTTGTGTAAAACTTCAAGATAATGCTAAACTTGTAGCTTTGCACATTAGCGTCCAAGATATCCTGAAAAAACATTGCATTGCATTGATTGAGTTGCATTAATATTACTATTATTATTACAGCTGCCATTTTATATCAGCTTCATATATATTAAATGTGTTCAACATTTGTCATACATTCCCTTGTAACAGGTTGCTCTTTTGATTTGTCAAACACACATGTAGCCACTAATATGAGCGACAGTTACATTCCGTTCAGGTGTTTTAGTGCCAGGGCCAAGGTATCATCACTTACTGACACACCTGAATAGAAGAGAGCCAAGATTAATGTCATTACTTAGAGAAAGGTCCATTATTATATGTTGTATTTGGTAATTTTGAGATGTTGAGCAAATTTAAAACAATGCTGCGTTGATTCGAATAATGCCTGTCAACACAGCTGGCTGTTGTTGAGTATGGACCCCCTGGTGGGTCTGGCTGGAAAAAAAGGCAGCCAGTGAAATCAGCCTGTTGCCAGCCATTACAACCTACTGTACATTAGTTACACTTGAATGTAATAAGGGATGCTGTTAGATACTTTAAATTTTCAAACAGTTTTGTTTTACAAATACTTCTATCTTAAAAATCCTATAAATATCAGGAACCTATTAACATACTGTATGCTTAGGTCATCCAATACAATATTGCTATATTCTTTGAAATAATTTCTAAAAATGATAGAGCTCTTTTGGTAAAATTAATACTGCAGACCTTGTAAAAAGCTACAAAGAGAACACAACAATACAGTGCTGCAGAAGTATGGACACCTACATAATCCATAAGCAGTTTCCACTCATACTGTCACTGAGTAGCCATGCCTGAGTGTGGCCTGCTTAAAAGATTTCATATGGATCCAGTGGACTAAAAACTGAAGACTACAGATTTTTAACTACAGAGATACAATAACAAAGTATGACTGTGTGAATTTAGCTTGCGAGGCAATTGCTCCTGAGGCTGAAAAACATTAACAGTTAATCATCATAGCTGCAACATACAGCATGTGAGCAGTACGAGTGGGTGAGCTAGGAACAAGCATTTCTGTCCAGTGGAGAAGTGGATTACTGTACGGGACAGGGGTGATTTGTATTTTCTTATTTTCTGTTTTTCATTAGAGACACATATGAAGAAACTTACTGGAAACATTTAAGGAGCAAGATTTCATGGAGTATTCTCTTTTTCATGATCCCAGTGGGAATATATATATATATATATATATATATATATATATATATATATATATATATATATATATATATATATATATATTTTTTTTTACTAAATAATAAATAAATTGTACTTCTCATTACCACACTTTTGGTAATTGAAATGGCAATTTGCTCTATAGACATTACAATTTCCTACATTACATTCCTCTATGAGGGTGTTTATTGCCTGGACATACATTTATCTATTTATTTATTATTTAGATTATCATTAATTAAGGCTTTTATGTGGAAATCTACAGTTCTCCATATTACATATAAGGCTCACAGTCTCACAGTTTATAAGGTCAGAGGCACGGAAAACATTTTTTATTATTATTCCGAAAAATTTATAAAAAGCCATCAACCCACTCATTCTATATTCATGGTGTAATTGGGACCTGTAAAACATCATAATTTATCATCACAACAACCTACTTTGAACACAAAGCTTCTGCTATTTGCCATCCTTATTCCAAACCAATGATCTGTTGACCATACTGCCTTAAGCGATTTGGTATGATTAACAAGCTTTGGTGCATCACACACACTTGCTCTACATCAATTTCTTGGAAGACACAATCTGGACTATGACTGTTTTCTCAGCCTGCACAGAAGCCACCTAAAGTCCCTTGTTAGATTAGAGGAGGCGGGCACTTGCAGCTTTAACTGGTAGCATCTGTTACTATGGGATTACTTCAAGGGAAGAATTCAGTGAAAGACGTGATGTCATTTGGACTCGGCAAACCCCTGGGGTGCACAAACCCTCTACACTATAAAGGGTCATCAGTCATTAAGCTGTTTTATCATTGAGGAGAAGAGTTCAGATTTCACTTTTTGATCAGACTGTATATTTAAATGTTACATTTATTTTGAAATTATCAACAATCACACATAAGATGTTTTCTTCTGGTAACATGTTTTTGTCTTAAAACTAGATAAAAGACAATAAATAGTAGATCAAGTATAATTGATTCATTATTTAATTGATAGGAAGGTAGTGAAGAAAAGTTCTACTAATAGTATTGAAGCTATTTCTTAGGTTTTACTGACATGACTAATTCCAGAAACAATAATGCAAAAAAAATATAATGATAATAGTTTTTGGAAAAACTAAAAGTGGCTTTGAGGTGTCAATTCTCAAAGATTCATTAATATGCATGTTATAACTCTTGACTTTTAAGTTGTTAGTGGGATAATAAACATAACTGTCCCTAAACTGGACTCCTTGTCTGAAAGGTTCGACTTTGTGGTTTTAGTCCTGTCTCAAAGATCCTTAATTGCTCTTTTAGCTCCACCTTACTCTGTCCTCACATCCTTGGCTTTACTCAGCCAAATAAGATTTGTCAAGATGGTAGTGCTGCCAAATTTAAGAACTGCTTACTGGCTTGATAACAGTTGCACACCAGTTGGTTGTTTAAAAATATTTCTTTGATTCTGAGGTGATAATGGATGTAAATCACTAATGTTGAAAAAATTACAGATGCTTGATGATGATATTGGTCATTTAATAAATAATAGTGAATTTAATAAAAGACACCTGAACAAAATCTAAAACTTATGTATGTATCCTCTCTCTTTTTTTAAGAATCTGACCTTTTCTCTGGAGACAAGTGTGATGGAGAAATGAGCGACCTGCAGAAGGACATGGACGTCGCTGAGGAGTCTCCAGAGACCATAGAAGAGGAAGAGCACACTAAAAAGAAACACAGAAGAAACCGCACCACCTTCACCACTTATCAGCTTCATGAGCTCGAGCGAGCCTTTGAGAAGTCCCCCACTCACCCAGACGCCTACAGCCGTGAGGAGTTGGCAGGCCGAAGGTCAATCACTTGAGGTCTGAGTTCAGGTAAGATTGTGCCATCCTAACTTCAACAAAACACCTTTAATCATGAGATAATTTTGTCTTTTGTTTTGCACCTAGCTGTAAACACATATCACAAAACCACTCCTCCAACCTCCAAATTCATTTTTACTAAAGATACTACCTGGAATAGAAAAATAATTTGAAGGTTTCTAATTTCCACTACATAAGAGAAAACAGAAAACACACACTTGGAGGCAGTACAAATTCTCACTACAGGCCTCAGACTTCATGTCTGTAGTCCAGTGGTTCTAAACTGGAAGGGCCAAGTGGGACGCCAAGAAAAGATGGACACTATACCCACAGCTCCACATTCTCCCATGTTATCCTTCAGTCGTCCCCTCAATGCTCCCCCAATGCCGGGCCCAGTGGCTAACCCAATGCCCCTTTAGGATCCCTGGCTGACCTCACCCATCTCCCAGTGCCATACCTATGCATACGATTCCGTCTATCAGCTCACTGCAAGGCCTGCAGCCCGCCTATCCCAGCTATGCCTCAACACCACCTGGCATGGTCCAAGGTATGCAGCCCATACTCCACCTCCTACCAGTGCACTCCCAGCTTCAATGACAAAATGCAATGGAGGATGACAGGTGTCCAGCATTGCAGCACCTAGGATGAAGGCCAAAGAGCATTCAATCAATGGATAAAACCTGGCATAATGTGGACGGGTGAGAGGCACTGTGATTGGCTTGAGCTGTTCGTGAATGTTTACAGATCACTTTTCCACTGTTTGTTTCTACATACAACGAAGGATACATGACACCAAAGGAGTTTGGTGGCCATCAAGGTACAGACCGTAAACATAAACTCCCTCCTGTTTAGGAAAGGGAATCAGTGATGTAATACTGGACCTTAATGCTCACTTGTCTCAAATCAGTCACAGTACAGATAATACTGTTGTCAAACCAGGTTTATCATCAATATTAGTGTAAGCTGAATTAGAGATTTATGTGTTATTATTAGTTGGTGTATTGTTAGTATTTTCAGGCTTTTTGACTCACTGTAGGGGAGGCATTGATCTCCTCCTTTGCCTGCTTCAGTACTTTGTTGTACAGAGTGACTGTGTCCAGAGCCCAGCCTTTGTTTGCCCTTGTCACCTCTTGTCTCATAGCTGTCAAGAACCCTGCAAAAATCCCCCAGAAGAAACATTATTAGCATAGATTGTTATGTACTCTGAAAATGCTGGAGTGTTTGATTTTAGTACAACAGTCCTTACCAACAACAAACTCAACATGTCTCAATAAATCAAGATCAATCTGTTAACTACACTGAAAACTACAGACTTAAGACATGTATTTATATGACTAGTCTTAGTTGGTGGTGGAAGGCAGGTGTAAAGAAGCTTAACTCTACAAAGACATGTCATACCCTGTGGGTTGAAGAAGCCTGTCATCCAAAAGGTGGTGGGTCTTCCCTCAAACACCCAACTGTAGAACTGTTTGTTTCTCTCTAGAAGCTCAGTGAACCAAAAACCCAGTGTGGATGACTCCCAGGAGATTTTCCTCCACAGGTTTGGCACACGGGCATCAAAAATATTGTCCAGGGCATCACGGAGGTTCTAGGAGTTAAGTACATTTACATTCAAAATAAGAAGTTCAATATACAAATATTTAGTAAATATTCATAATGAAAAATATTAGAACTGAATTACAAACGTGACTTAAGACAAAGCACTGGTGTTTATAGTGAACAATGGATGAATCAGTAACCTGACCTCGCTCATTATGATAGTGCCATCAATGGCTAGCTTCAAGTCAGTCAGACTAGTGCGCACCACACTGATGATCCTTTGCATTCGATCAACCTCCTGACGTAGGAAGATGTTCATTGGGTTCAGTGCTCCCATCTTCAACAGCCTGGCTTTGACCTTAATGCATAAAAGAGTTAATAATTTAGTTGGTACAAGAATCTGTGACTAAAACACTTACAGCCAAACAAACTGACCTCATGTGGCACATAATTAGGGGGTAGTTTGTCCAACATGTCCTCTGCCATGCTGTAAACAATGGACTCTCTAGTTGCTCCTGATCCCCCTCCACTTTCCTTGGGCTGAATATTTGTGATTGTGTCTAGCACTTCAGCAGATGTGTTGGTCTGATACCTGGTCAACAATGAAAGAAAAAAATGTTCTTATTGCTATTTTAGCATTAATCTTACACATTACGGTATAACACATTACAAGCACAATAGCATCATTATCATTAATAGATGTCTCGTTACGTGATATCAGCATTAGGATGCAGCCCAAGTGCTTGAGGTGAATCCACAACCGGCAAGCTCTGAATGTATTCCATGTACTCCTCGACTGTCTTGCACACTGGAATTTTGTAACCAGTGTAGAAGCAAAATGATGGGTCAAACATCTTTTTACTGAACCACACCTGCAATGCAAAACACAAATTCAAGTACAGTAACAAATTAAATAAAATGACAGGTAAAGGAGATATACGAATTAACATAAATGGGGTTATTACACGAGCAAAACACTTAAGTAGGCGTTTGTCATAGTCGTCTGTAACCCTTCCTCCATATTGCACCTCAGCTAGCATGTATCGCACGGTTACCCATGACACATCCTGTGGGGGAAAATAAATAAAATACATTTTAAAATGATGAGTGAGGTAAGATGATAAAAGAATCTTTAGAGTTAGACTGCTCAATTCTCACCTTCTTGGGACCACAATCATCCAGGTGTTTCTCAACAAATTCAACACTTGCAGTGAAATCAGCAGAGTTAAACTCATAAGGTATGTTCCAACCCAATGGTCCAAATTTGCGTCGTTCCTCAAAAAAGAAACAATAAAACAAATGATTATGTATAGATCAAGACAAGGTGCATCAATTAATGTTTGATAAATAAGTGTGATTTTAAAGGCTGTTCTTCCCTCACTGTCTTGGAAAGAAAATCATATGGTGCTAAGTATGTTGTTTTTGCCTCTAAATAAAGCTCTTTCGACCTCATCAGAGAACTTGGAAATGACCCGTACCTGCACAGCAGTGTGGAGAAAGGCAACACTGTAGAGCAAAGGCTTCCATGTGGGCAGGTTGCTGACTTCCAATTGGTTCTGTGAAATCCCTGCAAATGTTCGTTTCAAGCCAGCACGTATTCCTTGAGGTGGATCGTTGGTAAACTTGATAGAGGACTAAAGGTAAAGAGGTGAGAAACATTTGCTCTAAGCTTGTACATGTACTGCATATAACAGTAACACTGTGTTTGTAGAGGATAAATCAGGATACAAAGTCATAAATGAACTAATAAATTCATAACACCATACTGTACGTAAAAGATTTGTAAGTGTCACCTGTAGGAGTGTGATGGAGAATCGGTCGTGTGGTTCTGTGGTGATCCACACTCTGAAAGTATCATGCATGGTCTCTGCAGTTGAGATAGTTTCTAGCAACTCATCCATAAACTCCAAGCCCAGGTGACAATTTTGCAGAAGGACCCAGCCTCCCTATACACATCCAGATACAGAGGCCACAGATCAGGCCAAGCAGTCAGCCATCACTTTAAAAGCATGTATCCATACAACTTACTGCTTCATTAACTAAGAATAAACACCTGTGTCATTGATGTCTGAACAAGCTTCCTTGCATGAACCTCTTGCCCTTGTCCCATTGATATAGCTCTGCATTCTATAGGACACAACAATTTACTAAGATAATGACATAACAATTCTTAACAGTTAAAGATTTAAGTTAAGAGTTAAAATTAGAGGCTTATCGAGGTTGTTAGTTAAAAAGGGCAGTGAAGCTCACCAAGTTGAAGTTTCTTAGCAAGTGCCTCAATTTGCTCAGTGGGATCTGAGCCCATAGAAAGGAAGCAAATTAGAGGGGTGCGAGGGTCACTCTCTTCCCATGTGCTATGAAGGTTCAAGAGGACCGGTTCAGCAAACCTCATGCCCATGGATTCTCCCACGTACTTTCTGGCCTGAGACAAGGTACGGTCAGGGCACCAAGACCTGTAACAGAAATACTGTAGCTAATAAGATAATTGTACTAAATATCATATTATGTATTTTGGCACATGAGCAACATGAGCAGCAGCTGGATCCAACCTTATTAGCAAAAGTTTATGGAAGACATCAAGGCAGTTGTATCCATCTGGAACTACACCTTCTTCTGGGGCATCAAGATTGAGCCATGATTTCCAGGGTTTCCCATTTTGAGACACCTATAAAGTGTCAATAGTAATACTTTATGAGGATTCTTTCACAGAGGACGTGGATATATAATCCATGGAACTTAAGCTCACCTGGGCTATGATGTTAATGAACTGCGGCAATTTGCTGAGTTCCACCAGGTTTAACCATACCATATCCAGGATCCAACTGAATGGCTTTGAGGGGCAGGTCTTTAGGTCGAGAGCTGCACCACCTATTGGTTTTTTCATAGAAATGATCATGTTTTAGGATACCATATAACAAAAAGGCAGATTAAACTTTTCCTTGAAGTGATGATTATCTTACCTTTGATAAGAACCTGAAATTTGTTATGCTCTATTTTGTTATTCTGTAAGTCAATCTTGAGGGCCAGCAAGAGCGTGAAGATGAACTTGTGGTTTTCATACAGGCCTCTCACTGTGTATCTGAACACCTCAAAGGTCAGACATTCAATGATGTTTGCAATTCGCTTTTGAGTTTTAGAGGACTTTTCAGACCTGCAAAAGCACATTTATAGTAATAGTAGTAAAGAGAGAAGAGGTAGAGACAGTGCAACAAGGTGACCCAATATGACAAACTGACAAAGTATATGTTGAGGACAGTTAGTCTTGTACATGCATACCCAATGTACTGCTTGACAGCACCTATGGTCTAACGACTTAATCATCATCGCACTTTTTTAAGAAAGATTTCGTAAGAGCCAGAGAGTAACTGTTAATTTGTCTCGAGAAACCTCAACATCTTTCAGACATACTTCTTAAAGCTGTTTTGATGAAACATACCTTTCCAATGACAGGTCAAAGATTTTGAGGAACTGACCAAGAGAGGTCTGGTACATAACGTTGACCATGCTCATCTCTGTGATGAGGAAGTAAAGGATGCTGCCTCGAGAGGCAACGGGACGATATTCTGCTTGAGCTATATTGATCTTCAGCTCTGCGTCTGCTGCAACACTGAGCTTTGCACTAACTTCAGCGGCAGTTTGCTTAGTTGTACTCAGAATGCCAATCATGGAGTCATCATCCACCAAGGAACCTTAAATCACACAAACAGAAACATGTTTTTTTTGAGATATAAATACATTACAGATATGGCACTACTCTACACCAATAACCACTGTACCTTTTGTGCTGCTGAGTTTGTACAACAAGTTGTCTTCCAACTCCTGCATCTTTCTTTTATTGGCAGTTACATCCTCAATTAGCTTCAATCTTTCAGCCTCTAGTTCCTGTTAAAAGAATTTAAAGCACTCTCACAATTTATTAGTGCAAGTTAAAATTTGTGTGCAGCCCAAGGCACAAGCAATGCTTCATGCTCAATACTATAATAACAAGGTAATATAAGAGAAAACATTGATTTAACTAACCTAATGCAACAGATACTTTTACAGGCTTCCCTGTGATGCCCCTAAAACACGTCTTTCAAACTCAATTTCCTCATACACTTTGAATAGACACACGCTCTAAAATGGTGTTAGGATTGAAGCAGCACATGTCTGCAATATAGTGGTAGAAAGTGGTAACAAGTTTTGGCACTCTATCTGGAGCTATGGTTCTTTCAGTTTCATTGCTTGTCGCAATTTTGCAACTTTGGCACTTAAGAGGTTAATAGTATCTTTATGTATTGCTAATAGAAACATGTGCAACATAGAAAAAAATATAGACACTGACATGTTTCTCTCTGAGGATGACACGACCAAGTAGCTGGTTCTCGAGCCCCTTCATGTTAACGGTGAAATCAATGATGGACGTCTTGGCACTGACTTCTGGTGTGTATGCTGGATTAGGCAGTTTGGTGGTTATGTAGAGCTGGAAGCCATCCATCACATTTACCTCTTTGTCTCCCACTTTGACCTACACAAGACCAATCCAAGAATCAAGAGGGGACACATTTTACAGTTGTATTGTTGATTTCAAGTGGGTATTACAGCTAATTACCTTATAACTGGTCCCAGATTTAATGAAGTTTTTCTCAAGGACATTGTCGAGGGGCAGGGTCAAGCTCCTCACTGACATCTTCAATAAGCAGTGGGCGTCCTAAGGAAAGACAGTCTTCCATATGGGTGCGAAAGAACTTGTGGTTGAGTGATGTCACCTGAAAGAGAGATTGCAGATTACTTCCACACGTGTTACCAGAACAACTAACCTGGGTGAAAAAGGCTATTTACTATTTACTTGGAGTGCATTGGCCTTTTCTTTTTCCTTAATCCAAGCCTTTCCCTGAGTCTGGGGATCGATAAGCAGAGGATATCTTGTTGCTTTTGTGACGATGATGCCATTCTGCACAGACAAGTCATCTCCCGGGAGTCCTTGAAGGTTCCACTCACTTATCTTAAACATAAACAGGACCATGATTTTTTTGTCACAAATAAATTTTATGCAGATACAAGTAAGGTAAAATTAAAATTATGTTTGTGCTACTCTCACAGTGGGAGGGTCCACTAGAGCAGAAATGAGGTTGAGGTTTTCTGTAAAAGGAATTTTATGGCTCCTGAGCTCTGCCTCCCAGATTTCCTTCAGCAACATGTCACGGAAACTCTGATTAAATGGCCCACAGTAAGATAAGAAGCCAGTGAGCTGGAGCACGTCACCCACAAGTCTGCCAAGAAGAACAGAAACAAATGGTCTCGTTTAAAGGCTTTCATGATCAATTAATCGCACATCCACCCTGAAAAAGTTAGAACTGATGATCATAAAAATAGATTTTATGTCCCTGAAATTCAGCTGTTTTGTAACGTACCTGTTGATCTGTGATTTAAATTCTTTGCTTTGCTCTATCCAGCGAACCTTCTCTCCACTGAGTCCATCAATAAGTGCAGACGCAGCTTGCATTTTATTCCTACACATCTCAGCATCATCCAACAAGTCCTGAAAAAAAAATATTTTAGATAATCCAAGGTTTTAATTTCTAGCTTAAAGTAAATGCAATATAAAAAATGTTTTTAAGGCTGAACCGCACCTGCTTCTCTTTCATAGCAGCATCACATTTGGCTTTCACTTTGTCAAATTCTGCTTGCTTCTCAGCCAGCTGAGACTCAGCCTTGTTTAGCTCATTGTTAGCCACTCTTAGTCGGCCCTCCTGAATGGCCAGGTTAGCCTGGACACAGACAAAGGGTAGTGACGTTCAGACTACGGCAGATACAGCAGACAGTTTAAAAATTATATATATATATATATATATATATATATATATATATGTGTGTGTGTGTGTGTGTGTGTGTGTGTGTGTGTGTATGAATGTATGTGTGTGTATATAATGCAATAAATACAAAGGTAAAAGTGTCATGGCTGGGGAGGAGCACAGGCAGGGTGAATCCAAGTGCAGACACAGGCAAGCTACTGCAGTGAAGTTACTTTAATAGAACAGGGAGACAAGCACGTAACAATTCAGGTAGCAGGCAAGGTAACAAGAATAAGAGTCCACAGCAAGAACAGTACAAAGGGAAACACACTAAGACATGTACAACTAAGTGGGGGAAAAGGTCTGGTATCAATACAGGTGAGCAAATGAGGGAAATAAGAAAAGGATGTGTGGGTGGGCAGGAAAGCTCCAGTGATTGGGAATAGGAAACAGGAGAGCATGTGGCTCTGGGAACAGGAGGAACAGGAGGAAAGTCTGAGGACATCTGGTGGGCGTATGGAGTATGGCAGGAAACAGATGCAGAAAACCCAACATCAACAGGACTGAGAGGACAAAAAGTTATGATTCCTACAGTATTCACCTCAAATGGATGTGAACACTTTCGAACAGACTTAAAGCAGGAAGTTTTTAACCCTGTATCAACCTGTGTAAACTATGTCAGATCTACATTGCCAAAAATTTCAGCTGCCATGATGACTGACTTTACCTTGAGTGGCAGCACTTCTTTGTTAATGCCAAAGAATGAGGCCATAGCCCGGGTCCATGCCAGCAGACCAGCCACATTACCACACACTTTCTTGGCATTTTCCATTGTGTAATCCTCCATGTCAAAGTAGGGCTGCAGCAGTTCTACTGTTTCCTCATTAATTTTGTCATTTTGGAACTGCTGAAGGGAGGTCATAAAACCAGCAGCACTCATAAGCTACAAAGTAGAGAAAGAACATTTGACAAAATAGAGCTATAAGTAACTTCGCAGGGTTGAATATTATTGTGATATTATCATTAATATATTATACAAAAGTACAGGAATACTAGAACTTACAGACAACAGCCTTTCTCTCTATATAGGTTTACAGAAGGAGCACATAATGTGTCAGTTGTGAGTAAGTGGCAAAGAACTGCAACTTCATAAAAAGGATTTTTGTTACCTTCAAGGCTTCTGACCATGATGGCTTAATACACTGTCGTTCTGGATCAACAGAGACAGAGTCTAGCTTCTTTTGGAATAAAAGTAGGCCGCAGTCCATAATCCTCATGATCAGATGTGGAGGTTTGGCCAATTTTCTCACAGTAGCAATATCAGCAGGCTTGATGGTCTGGGAAATTTTGTAAGTATATCACTTAGTACAATATAAATGGTGTAAAAAATATGTTAAAAACAGTCACACAGATCTCACATTCAGTGCAGCTTCAGCCTCTTCTAAAGCTGGCCTGGCAGCCTCCAGTTTTTCCTCTGCAATAGCTTTTTCTTTTTCAATACCCTCCACAATCTTCTGGGCTTTATCCTTCACAACCTGGACCTCATTCTTTACAATGGTAGCAGCTTCAGCACTGACCGTGACCTCCGCCACCACCTATGTGAATGCAACAAGAAATGCGTCACAATCTCAAAGCTGTTGACCTTTCATCCAGTTTTTTCAGTTTTTTTTCTTGTGACAATTATTCATCAACCTTCTATGCATGTTTTTGTCACTAAATTCTGATTTTAAAAAGTGACAAATAACTATCCATCAATCCATTACCTGCACATACTTATCTTGGGTGGCAAGAGGATGGAGTGTGTATTATTATCTACCTTGTCAGCTTTGACAGATGCTATAGCCAGCTCTTTTTCCTTGACTTCAAGATCTTTGGATAGTTGAGCCACAGACTTACTAGCCTCCATCAGTTTGGCCAAACCTGAACATCAGTAACAGTATAAACCTTGCAAAGAAGTCCATACATGCCATCTTTATGGTATGTTATAGGCTTGCTGTAAAGTTTCCTTACCGACATTCATGCGCTCTGCTAGTGTGTTGATATAGTTGTACTTTTCAGCATACAGCGTTTTGTAGCTATTTATAAACGAGAGGTAGGATTTAGGGGTGACATGAGTTCTTCTTCGGAACCTGAAAGATAAAACAGCATAAAACTTTAAGCTGGTGTAAAATATGTATGTATGTATGTATCAGAAAATAAATAGTTTCAACGTAACAATGTGAATTACATGCTATTTGTCTGTTATACCTTTCGAAGTAGCTTTCACAGATCTCAGACACTTTGTCATGATATGTACCCATCGTGGTCACCACAGAGGCCTTCACTTCAGCAGAGCAGACCATGGGAAACTCTGACAAGAAGTAGTTAGACACAGCCACCAGAGCCTCATTGGGCCAAGGAGTGAACCAGTCCATTGTGCAACCAGAAATCAATCCAGGAAACTTCAGGGATCTGGAGCGAAACTTCTGACCGACCTGTTAAGGAGAGCAGACGTAATGGAATTCAAATAAGAATATTCACTTACGCAGGGATAGCTTAGTAAGTGCATGTGTTTAAAATGGCCATGCATCAAACAGAACAAATACAGAACATTGAAGAAAATACTCTAGATGACAATTTAATCAACTGTAATTGCCTTGAGTGTTTTGACCTACTGGTGAGAAGCAAAGAACTACATGCAGATTCTTTCTGGATCTGGATATGAAGTAGTCATAGAGGTTGTCAAAAGTTGGTGGAACACGAGGAAACTCCTTTTTCATCACAGAGATCAGGTTCTGGGTGATCTCTTGTATCTCATCTTTAGCAAACAGATTGGAGACCTGCACATGGAGGTATAATGTATGGTGTTGTTTCAAAAATAATAAATGAGACAGTTCTGAGCCACATTTTCAAATGCAAACTCAGTTGGTTTGTGTGACCATGGATTGAGGTGCTAAAGACATCAAAGCCCTTACCTCACCAGAGGAAAGAACATTGTTGAGGTACTCAAGGAAGGCTTCATCTTTTATTTCATTGTCAGTAAAGATGAAGGTGATGCCTTTACCCTCAGCCCCAGCTGTTTTATACAACAATTTCAGGTCATCCATGAAATTACTTATGTTGTATGTTCTGTGAAAACGAACATTATAGTGTAAGAAACAAGATCCCAATACATCATTTGAGTGAGTGCAGTGACACAATCAGTAAGAGTGCACAATTTTGGACAACTGAATACAAACAGTTTTCTCCTCTCAGTGACATCACCTTATCTTCCTTATCACATTATCTTACAGCAGTTTTACTCTTTTCCGTTCTCACCTTGTCAGTGTGATCTGGAAGATGCTGTATCCAGCTATGTATGAAGCAAGGCGAGTCAGACTCTGTTTCCCTGATCCTCCCACTCCAACAAGCAGGGCATTTCCATTGTCAGTTCGAATGATACGTGATATCTAAAGGAAGGCAAATCTCAAATCAATCAGAATTATCTATATCCTGCTCTAGAAGGTATGTATTCATCAGGGTAGCTTCTAGTCTGACCTTGACAAGATGAGTCATGGCATCCGTGAAGAAAACCAGATCAAGGCTAGAGCCTCTTACAATCTCATTGTGCTGGGTCTGATACATCATCAGTTTTTCTGATAGGAACTCAAAACTTGGCACCTGTAAGAGAATTAGTTTGCTCAGATGATTCTGACAGCTTTCTACATCTATCAAAAGTCTAAATATCAAGTTCATACCAGTTCATAAATTTTGGGAGCATCAAAACAGGCATCATCTTCTTCTTCTCCAGTGGGCTCAGGAGCATCTCGCAGGAAGTCCACAAAGTATGGCTCAGGATGAAGGTCTGGGACAAGGCTGGGGTCAACATGCTCTTGGATCACACGAGTTACAGCCTTCTCAAACCACTCTCGGTCCTCAGCGCAAATAAACCTACAGCAAAACAACGTCTCAGTTAGCTTTTACGCCTTCTTTGATAGATTTAAAAGAGGATTTACTGCATGTAATCACTGTACCTGTCAGCAATCACCCTTGTACATTCACTCTTGAAAAGAGCCAAGAGAGTGGAGATGTCATCACACTCCTCAGCCTTAATGTTTAACATTCCTTGCCAGATCCTAGACAAGTCTCTCAAATTGAAGATGTAGTGGAACTTGGATGGCGTGGGAAGCATTTTTACCTTCAATGTGAAATCATCACATCAGGTTATGACTTCATTATTGTCAATACACAGTAAAATGTGCCAGAAGTTGGGTGAGCATTCCTATGGAAGCTCGCTATTCATGTCAAATGATGTTTTGACCTATCACTTGGTCCCGCAGTGGGTTATCAGGCAGCGCCAAATAAATCTCTGCATATAATCAGTGACAACATCTTCCAAGTGATTACCTTTGTCCACTGCCATAAAATCCTCCCTGCAGATACAAGGCATTTCACCATATCTGATATCTCATGCTTAAATTTCCTGCATGCATTGAAATATCCACACCCAATTATACCTGCAGAAAGAGACAAGAAAAATAACTGAAGTGTTTCATACAACCTGAAGTAAGCAGGGAAATTAATCATTTTAGGGACATCTACCAAATATCTTATCAATGGAGGTGTTAGATGGCAGAGTACAGTTGAATACTGTAAACTGTCTCTTCAGTCTTTGAGGGATGTCATTTCTCCCACCACCAGGGTGAATCATGGCAGCCAGCATCTGTACATCCACAACAGTGGTAAAGTCTCCTGGTTTGTCCAGATTGTACATGCCACTCATTTCCATCATCTGGCGGACTATCTCATTGGTGATCTGTTGGACAGTCACATGGAGTAGTTACTAAAATAGAACTAACTGAACATGAAAGCTGTGTGTGTGTGTGTATACACACATATATGATTACCTGATCACCCCATTCATTGACAATAGGCATGTTTATATCATCAACGAAGATTGTCATCCTGCGTCCTCCTGGGGGTCCATATGTACTGCCAATTCGTTTCTCAATGTAGCTCTCCACTGTTCGCTGTCATTAAGAAAAAAATGGTTTTGCAAACCAAAACCTATTCAGAATTGTACAGAGCCAAGCATATGGAACATGATAAATATCCTACCTGAAACATTATGGGCTCTGTCGCAGATGAGAAGTTCAGGGACTTGGACAAGTCTGTCTCAGGATCATATTTTTTCATGTAGCTTTTTATCATCACTGTCTTGGCTGTCCCTTGTTCACCAATAAGAAGAACGGCCTACACAAAAAAATATGCATCTTTCACAGACGTACATCAAAGCAACAAACAAAAAAGTATTTACATTTGTAATGAGAAATATATCTATATATATATATTTTTTTTTTAATCACCTTGCGTTGTTTGGCAATAGTCTCCAGCAGGAAAGAGGTTCTTGTGTTATCCACATTTGGTACAAGGATGGAGGCGTAGTCTGGCACATGGTCAGATGGATAGATATACTCCCCCACATGGTTATTCCAATGACACCACTCACCTAAAGTCACCATCCATATAGTTGTATGCCCATGATAAAACTGTCCTTCAACCACTCACTTAAATATATAAAGACAGCAAAGAGGTTGTATTTCATGTATAAAGTTACTCTACCCTTTGGGTTGACCATGTACTCAAACATAGTCTCTCCTGGCTGTGTTTGAGGCACGTCAATGCTGCTTTCATGTGCTCTGATGTAAATCTCCAGTTTGTCCCTATCCTCCAACTCCAAAAGGGCTCCTAGGCTCCACATCAGGCAGAAGACAAAGAGGCGCTCCATGTGTCTGCTACCTGCCAAGCCCCCTGTCTCCTTGGTTGGGATGAGACCCTCCAGCAAATTCACAGACTGATGGTGGATCATGATAAGAAAATTCAGTGTTTCATGAAACAAGTAATTCCTGTTTGTGTTCAGCATTTTTCTGGATACAAACCTGCATTATGTAGTTGCACTCCAAAAGCTCCATTTTGGGTTTAAGGTTCTGCTTCACATACAAGTAAGCATCCTCAAATATCCTTTCATATAAATTCATAATGCTTTCTGCCTCTTGTGCATTGCGCTTATGAGCCCATCCCTACAACACAGAGCCAATGTTCCTCTTCACTGTCAGCACGTAATTGTAAAAGAAGCATTGTTTCTTTCATGCAAATGTTCCTTTCATGATTTAACAAAACAACTGTACCTGAAGTATGGGCTTCCAGCTGAGAGCTGAGGAGCTCATAAACACCATACCCACCCGGGATACAGTAGCAGGGGAGGCATTATCCATGTTATGTACCTCAAATACCAGCTTGCAGGATGGAGACATGGTGATGCGGTCACCATTAGCCAGGGTCAGTGTTTTGTTATCATCCAGCACAGAGTTGAGGTTCTCAATCCATATGGCATCCACAGGGCCATCCAGCACAATCCATATGAACTCCCCTGAAATATACACATCACAAAGCCATCGCAAATCGGTGTTTCATTCAAAATGAAACATATTTTTATTTATATTATTTATATTTATTAATATTGTTTGAATTTACACTTAACCTTGTGTTACAAACCTTTCTTGGCTTTAAGAGTCCTCCTCCACAGAGTAGAGAAAATGCCATCAGTCCAGTCATTGGTGGCTGCATCAAGACGGCCAAACATCTGTGGTGCGGTGATTGCTTTGGGGTTCATGCGCATCTCCCTGTGTGGGGTTCCACATTCAGTCATAGCTCGCATGAGAATGTTGATAACTGTGGTCTTCCCAGCTCCGCTTGGTCCCAGAGTCATTAGGCCATGGCGCACTCGTGAAGCCTCATAAAGCTGTCAGTGACAGTAGCAGTGACATATCAGTAAGAGACATGTCTTCCAAAACCATCAATAATACACAACACAGCTAAACATATAAATTAAGTCTTTGAGATACCTGAACCAGCTTGAGGTTCCATGGCGGGTGGTTAACAATACCCGCAAGCTCAACTTGATGGGCTACAGCAGCTTGAAGTTCAATATATGTGCTTCCATCCAGCTGGATACCAGGGAACAAGTCATTGATCAAACTAAGAAAGAGGGGCTCATCCTCATCCACCTGAAATAAATAAAAGATTCACAGATATAATGTCTGCCCACATAGTACAATACTGGCAGAATTCATAATAGTATCCCTGATGGTCAACAATCAATTCATGTCACACCAGTTTAGAAAGATTCATGTCACGCAGCACTCTCATGACAATGCTGGACTCCGTGTCATCGGGTCGCGCTCTTTTACTGGCCCCTAGTGTTCTCAACACAGACAGGATGTTCCTCAGACCAAAATCATAGTGGACCTGGTATATAGCAGAGATTGTGTGTCAGTAGGTCAATAATTGTTCAAAAAGAGAACTAAAAAACAAAATTAAAACAAAATCTCACCTGTTTGGTAAGTTGTTCTTCACACAGTTTATAAAGGACAAAGAACTTCTGGGCTAAGATGACATTGTCATTGAATCCACAACTAGCCAGTTTGACTCTCATGATGATCTGCAGAAGACAACAGTGGAGAAGTGACTGCCTATTAAAACAAAAGGAAATATTACTTTACAGAAAAAGCAGCCTGGACCCACCTGCCGGTCTGGCACCATCATAGACACTGTCCTGAATTGCACTTTTAAGTTTTCAGGAAGTTCCTGTCGACCTGCATATCCAGGGTTCTACACATGATTACATGTCATTTAGTATATATTTAATGTTTTCTACCTAGTTTTAAGGTATTTCTTTTAGGATTCTTGTGCATTTGTGTATCCCACCATAGTGATAAACAGGCCAAACTCTGGATTCAGATCCACGCAGTCTCCATCAGTGAAGATGAAAGTGGTTTTGTGTTTCTTGCGTGCTTGCAGAACAATGTAGATCTGCTGAGCAGCAACAGAAAGCACTGGCAGGTCGATTCTGTTGAACTCATCAAAGCAGCCCCAGGACCCTGACTGCGCAAGGCCTGAAGAAAAATACATCATGACATGACTGAAATTGCATACTACACTTTTTGATGAATTGTTTCATTGCTCTATATACCTTTGTATATCCTGCCAAGTCCTCTGAAGTCCATCTGGTCTGAGCAGTTAAACACCACCACATACTTGCCGAGGCAGCGTCCCATGTCTTTCGTGGTTTCCGTCTTTCCAGTGCCAGCCGGCCCTGCAGGGGCTCCTCCCATGCTCATGCCCAGAGCCTGGGCAAGTGTGATGTAACACCTGTAGACAGAAAGTAGTTGACTGATTCAACTTAATTTTAAAATTTTACTATATGAAAAGTTAATTCAATTATTAAATAACAAATTAAATCTTCTCTTGCCTGTCAGTCAGAGGGGTGATGACCAGACGGTCAGTGCAGCCTAGGAACTCATTCTGATAGATGAAGTCGACATTAGTGATAGACACAATGACCTTATCCACATCCTCCTTGAAGTAAAATCTGCTTTGCTTCAGCCATTCAAAGTCATTGACAGATCTTATACGCTTTTTTACCTGGGGATAAAGCAGGATATTATTCTGAATGTGTTACCGAAATTACAATAACAATGATACGAACAGTAAGATTCAAAAAACCCACCAGGTCATTAAATATATCACTCTGGTGCACGTGGATTGTGACAAGCGTCTCATATTTGACTCTGTCAAACTTGCTCAGGTCATAAGTGGTTTGTTTAATGAGAACGCTGAGTAAATTTAGGAATTTCTTTTTGGTAAGAGGCATGATCTCCCTGTCGTCTTCAGCATTTTGTAGTGCCTCCTCTGCATCCCTTGTCCAAAGCATCTGGATTCCAAGCAAGCCCACCTGAAAAAGTTAGAGCACATGGAGGCATACATCTCATAAAATGAATTACTTGAATTCAACCTGAAAGTAGTTGCAATAAAAAAAGTTAAGTTAATTTTTGTTACTTTACAAGGATGTTGAATTATTGAAATAAAAAAATGGCCAACTTTGAACTCTGCGTTGATGAATGTTTCATGAAGCCAAAGGCTTTAATACTGGACAACAAGCCTAGAGTTGACCTAATATCTGTCAGGGTGTCACTAATATGAAATTGAGAATAAACTATTAAAACATTTTACTGACAGTCGCACTACTGTCTTCTGACCTGTGCTTGAAACTTGTCTAGGAAAGAGAGAAGATCGAAGTCTTCATCACTGATCTCCAGATCTGAAGCTTTGATAACAGTGTGTAATGAAGCTTGTTGTTGTAACAGCAGCTCGCCCAGCCAGAGCTCCACTGGTCCCTGTGCCATCACAGGACTGTCCAGCTGAAACCATAAACACACATTTACTATATTTTACTATACTTGTCATGAGTGAAGGAAAAGAACAAAGTGCATTTACTCAAGTCCAATTTAAGGTAGTATACTTTTTCTTTCTTCTTTTAAGGAATAAGAATTCACTAACAAAATGTATGACACACTCATGCAGTAGGATGAATTGTTATACATTCTTCTGCACATCAATACATAATGTAATTAAAATCAACTCCATTTAGACCATCTGCAACAAAGTGCCTTACATTAAGAGTATTCTGCGCATGTAAAATTACATTACAGTTATCATCTGAAAATGAAAGTTGAGTTACATACCGGTAGTTTCTCTCCTTCTTGTGAAATAACAGCCAAAATCTTGTCATAATCTGTTGCATGAAACTCTGCTTCATTGACATTGTCAAACACGCCAAGGAGATGTGACTGAAAAAATAATTATACCCAAAATTAGTTTTGCTAATTTTTATTGACCAAACTCAAGAAATCAACATGTTCTTACGACAGTTTAATATCTGTCACAGGATTTAAAAAGTGCAACAGTTCCCTCTCTCACAATGTTAAAAAACTCTTTAACATTTTCTTTAACACTCTTCCCAGCCCTTATTTTCCAAATCTCACTGAAATATGCTGATAGGATACCCTGCTACCAAAAAGTGAAACATGTAAAAAGGACCAAAAACATAAACTCCTTTGCAGGGGTTGGATGATTCCTTTTTACTGTTTCAAGATTTTTTATTGTGACAATTAATGTTTGAACCTGAATTGTGTGAGAATCACTGGCTTGTCCAAGAATTTCCAAAAGGGCTGGATCAGACACAAAGAAGAATCGTGGAAACAGGAGCCTCTTTTTCTCAAGATACCTGTTGAATTGGAACATATCATTTTCATCGACTGCACTGGTATAACTAGGGTTATGTCATTCAGGAAAATGAAATAAATGAAAGCATTAAAGTGCAGTTTTGTTTTTTTTTTGAAAATTTAGTACAAGTGATCTGATTAAACCAAATTTGTGGTTACTTTGCAAATACTTTGTTTTGTTTATACAAAATACTGACAGCAGAAATCTGTAGGAAACCTTAGGGAGATTATAGTTATAATGTACTTAACAGGATAGATATGTTGTAGATGTGTCTTTGCTCCTAGTGATATTTCTAATAAGTAATAAACTAAACAGTTGTTGGCAAAGCTTTACCCTGCAAGAGATTTTTGACAGAACTCCAGCTGGTTCTGAAGATCTGGTAGCAGCTGTCCCAGAGTTGGATCTCCCACACAACACTCCACCACATTTGTGACCTTTTGGGCTCGCTGCATGATCTTAATCCAGGACTTGTCAATGTTCTGAAAACGCTTTGCTTCCTGCATTGGGAAATATTAAGTATTTTTGTAGTTTACTGAGTAATTAGGATAACACACTGCATACTAAACAACTGAAATTTCCCTTACTTAACCGGAAGACTATGCATTGATCATTGTAACTTTCAAAATGATGAAAAGCTTGTACTGTACCTGTGGCAGGTCTTTGGCAATGTCACCTCCAACAAACACAGCCTCCAAATAGATCCACAGATTTTGCACAATAACCCACTGTTCAATGACATCAGATGATGTTGAAAGCTTGTAGACCCAATCCTGGATCTCTGCTTTGTAGTAGGCACTGTACCTGTAAAAGGCCGACCAGGGCACAAGTTCAAGACAAGAAGCACAAGACATTGTGTGGACAACATGTCTGAAACATATCTTGAATTAACAGACCCAAAATGATTTGCATCAATACTTCCACTTTCCCTATGAATTATCAGTTATAGTCACACCAGTCCAGTAGCAGTGTTTTCTTTTTATGTCCTCCATCCATTATCATACTAGGTGTTAAATGTTTTTGATTTTTCCTTGAACTTGCTGAAAATATCATTTGAAATCTAAATTTCAAGTTGGAGTTTTCTCTGTTCTACCTGTTGCTTAGCAGTGAACCCAGCACCATCAGACTGTCCTCCAGAATGGTGAGAATCTCTGCGGTCTCTGCCCCTTTCAGCATCAGTTCTCCTCTATCCTTGAATGTCATCAAGCTCAGGGTCTGGCCAGACCATACTTCTTTCACTTGTGACAGCTTGGCCTCAATATCCTTCTCCTTAACAGCCGATATGCAGATATCCTATGAACGCACACAGCCAAACATAGAAGGGTTAATAAAATAATAAGCAGCTTGAAATTAAGACAGATTGTAACCACAGAATCCAAACTGCCAGCAAACCTCAATATCTTCCTTGTACTTCAATAGAGGTGCTTCCATGATGTTCTGGAGCGTAAAGGTCTTGGACTCCACCTCAAATTTGTGCCCAGTAAGGTCTGCAATCCGGTCCCAGTGTCTCCTCATCATAGATTTGTTTGCCATCATCTCAAGCAGAGGGCATGACTCACTAAAATCATCAATTGTCTTCTTCAGGTCCAGGAAGGCTTGCCAGTCCTTCAGTCCTTTGGGCAGCTTCCGGCACCTAGAGATAGGTAATAATGTGTATGTACATATATGTATTATAAAAATACAAACAGTTCTGATAACACTTTATTGATCACTATGGGGGAAATTCAGGTGTTTTACAGGTCTATTACAGCAGTTATAGAGATAATATCTTATTTCTTCTGGCCAAGATAAAGAAACTACGTAAACCTAGGTAAAAGTCAATTTGTTGTCCATCATATAAATAAATTACAAAATTAAAACTCAATTACCTGTTCTGAAATTCCAAAAGTTCAGAATTGATCTTCTCGATATCCACATCTGTCCACAGAATGCCATAGTACCCACTGATCTTACCCATGACTGCATCATATAGGCCATAGAGTTTCTGTAGCAGATCAAGCTCTTTTCTGGGGTAAACACAAAAAATCAGAGGCTTATTATTTTCAATATATTACAACACCCCAAAGAATGAAACTGTAAGCCTTTGTGAATGGTAACATACTTTTTCTTTTGTAGACAGTCATAATCTGTAACTGGCAAGCCAAGGAGCTGTTCACCAGAGGTGTATGTGTTGAAATTTTTCCACAGTTCTTCAAATCTAGCCTGGGTAAAAATAAAGAAACTCTCATCATCTCAGAAAAAATAATATGCTCATATATTTTTGTATTTATTTTGCAGTATAACAACCAGTAAATACAGACATTACACATACATTACAGATTGCAACACCAAACTAAACAAGGAAATAAAATTCTAAAAATGCATGCATTTGAATCCCTTGCCTACACATGCTCACATCACCTCTGATTCTTGAGCTCCTTGGATCGTATACACATAAAGAACAAAGAAAACAGCTAGTCCACTGTGTCAAAAGCATAGCTGTATATATATTTTTTTTTACCACAGCTGCCCCTGAAGTTGGGGCAGGCAGCTGGTCAGTGAGGGAGGAACTTAAAAATTGGACAGTTTTTTTTTTTCCCCTTTTTTTTTTTACAAAAGGATATTTGATGTAGCCCTTATTAGGTAACAGTTTTCTCCATCCCACTTTGTTAAATCTTACATTTCTTTTACATCTATGTGACTTTATCAAAAACACAGAAGTCTGTATTAAAATGGAGGAGCTGGAGCAGTTCTTACAATTTCAATTAACCTCTTAACCTCAAACTGAAATGTCTTTAGTGTACTACATATAGTATACAGCATGTGGTTATTCTACTTGTTTGAACGCTTTTCACGCATTGAACACTGACCAGGATATACAGTAGGATGTAGTTTAAGACAGTAGGAAGTCTTACCTGACAGATCTGGAGCCTGCGGCTGGCTTCTTGTGGAGCTATTCCATCAGCCATGGGGCCGTCCTAAAAAAAGACAAGATCATATAAATTGATGATGTACACGTATGAGAATAAAATATCCTCAAATTACTTACTGAGTTGTATTGCTCCAAAAAACTGCTGACATCATTTTGGAAAATGGAAACACACTCCAGAAGGTTTTGTTTGAACTTGGGTTGCCTTCGAACAAGCTCATCTTGCACTGATCTCTAAAAAAGTCAGAAATCAAAAACAAAGATCACAGGAGAGCTACAGAAGAGCACGATATGAAATCCCACAACAAAATAAGCAGGAATATAATGATAATACTAACAGCTTTAGACTGAAGTTTTGTGAAGAAATGCCGCAGATTGTACACGCCCTCTGCTTCTCTTTTGGTCACTTCTGCTTCATATTTAGTCAAAATTTCAAAGGCTTCCTATAAAACATATAGTCATCATTAGATTATTTGGTAGCTGCTCAAACTGTCCACAAACAGTCTCTGATAGAGCCCACAGATCAAGAAAGCTGGCAATGTACTCATAATACATGCTGTATGTCTTAAACTATTCATACCTCAATGGACATCAATGTCATATCAGTTTGTATTTCAGCATCCCTAAGCTTAGACAGTGCCCCCATGGCATGCCGCACATCTTCCAGGTTAGCAACAGGATGAGACAGTTTCATGAAGTATTTGTTAGTATGTATGCTGGTGTCAATCATTTTCTTTTTATACTCCTCCTTCAGGTATTTGCACAACAGTTTCTTCCAGGCTTTGGTCTCAACTTTCAGGGCCTTCTTTAATGGATCTGTGCACAAGAGATATAATTTGAACTCCTCCCTTCAAACACATGCACACAGTTCTCAAACCAGGCACAACTTCAGAAGTGACGTTATAATCGGCTAGAAAGGACTTTATTTACCCTGTTTAAAAACTGGTTATCTGGTTGCTGTCTAGAGTACATTACAACTACCTTACCGGTTGACAGTTCAGTAGACCCCAAAACAATGATGGGTTTGATATCATCAGTTTTTTGTTCAATTGAATCGTAGTGCTGGATTTCTGATTTGATCTGGATCAAAGATGGATGACTGTCCATGAATTCCTTTAAAATATAATCACAATACTGTTATTATAGGCAAAAGATTTTCTGTCTAAAGGTCAAAAAAGAACATGTTATGTTTACAGGGAAACAAACCTTGACTTTGAGGTTCCTGTCCTCATTCCAGATCACACTAAAAGGACTGAATTGCCCCAGTACATCAGCCGCTTGTTCTCTCTGGGAGCTGACTGCTGTTTTCAGAATGACCACCACCTTTTTGATGTCCTTGTGTTCAACTACTCTGTGATAGAAATTCTCTTTTTCTCCGCCTATGAGATTATCACAAACAGTGGAATACACAACAATATCCCAAAAATTGTTCTTAACAATTAAAATCAATTATTCATACTTAGAACTAAAAAGGTAATTCCTGTTAACTTGTCTTTCAGCTTTTTTTTTTTAAAACATTGTCAATACATACCTTTATTCTCATCCTGAGTGTACTCCCGCTGCCATGAAATACCCTTGCTAACTTCCATCACCAGGTCGATTAGTTGATTTATGACATGTTGGATGTCATCTACAGTGGGGATCATTACCTGGTGACAACAAATATCAGATATCAATATTCACAAGATTGGAAAGGAATACTAGATTCTTCTTTGTCCCTGCAGGGTAACTACCATAGAATGAATTTAAACCAGTCTGCAATGAGTAGCAGAAACTCACCACATGGGGTTTGACCAGCTGCACTTCAGATTTTATTAGCGGGACCATAGACTTAGATTTTGACCTCTGATAAGAACCAAAACTCTCATTTATTGATCTGTAAGAGATAATACAACTTGTCTTGGATATTGGCCTTTTTTTAATATACTGACAAACACAGACATACTTACTTTCCACAAATTCTCCTTTTCAGGGTCTCAAAAGATAGCTTAGCTGTTTTGACCAGTGCCTCTAATACCCTTGCAGTGAAGTATTCATAAAGTTTCTTAAACTCCTGAAATTGAGATTTTTATTTGAAGCATTAACAGATTTGTTGGTATACTGTATTTAAGATAAATGCTTTAGTATTGGTAAGCTAATATACCTTTTCAAATTTCACTGCTTTATCTCTGTCTGGACCTTCTAAATTCATACCCTCATCCTCATAAGGCTTCTTCTGGCTCTCTCCTGAGAATGTCACAATCCTCCGTCCTAAAATGTGTGTTGTATGTGTGTGAGAGCAGTAAAAAAGATTAACACACATGAATGTTATATATTTATATTCTGCGTGAAACTGTCACAAGTACCTGAAACAGGTTCCTCAATGGTCTTCTTGGTGCCTTTTGATTCATAAATGGCCCTGAACACATTACTCAGCTCCTTCACTGCGTCTTTAACATGACTACATTTGTAGTCCAAAGTCTTTGCCCACTCCTTACATTGTTTCTGAAAAATAGTTATAACAAACGGACTGATGAACCACACACAATTTCAATTTAATTCAATTGAAACAAAAAGTGACAATCATCTTTCATCTTTAATGTCAAGAATTTACTTAACAGAAGAACATTAACTATTCAATTACACTCCATGTTTTAATTTTAGGGATTATGGTTATCACAGTCCATACCTCATTGCACTCAATCAGGTCATGTGGTAAAGATGCATGATCCTCTGGGAGCTCAATCAGCACTGTCTCTGAGATGTCCTTCAAGACATTATCAATGCGTATCTTACAGATATCCTGCACCTGAAAAAAGAAATACAGCATGTAGTAACTATGACTCTTGAACAATAGCACTAAAAATATCCAATGAGTAAAACTGTGAAAAGGGATTGCCGACTAGTGATTTCAAGGTTATCAATAATCCCCCTAAACAACATGGAATTTCGCATACTGATGATTTTTTCTAATCTTTTACAAAGGTTAAATACTTTTAGAACTACTTTCAACAGCATACTACTATACTTATATTAATATCCATACCTGACAAGGACAGCTAACATTTTGCTCAGCCCTTTTATTAACTGTCGTACCGTTTTAACAAGATGTTTCAGTTCAAACAAAGCACTGTCAACATTTAGGAAAAACTTGTCCAGGAGGAAGGATGACCAGGTGAGCAGTGCTGACCCATGGCGGAGCGCAGATTCCACCTTGCAATTTATTAAAAATATAACAGTTAAAAATGATCAACTCTGGAAGAAGTGATAGATAAAGAAACAAAAGCTCTTTAAGAAACAAAAGTCATAAATATAAAGAAACCTATAAAACACTTATTCACACCACTTGTAGCAAGTTTCATGTTTGCCAGCTTAAACCTTTTCACCAGAAAGCACAAGTCTTTTCTCTTGCTAAGCATCTAAGCAAAAAAATAAAACACATACAGTGCGTGTTTACACTGACTTGCAAACAAAATGAGTTAAACTGAGAATATGAAAATGGCAATTTTCCACTTATAAATGTACTGTACAAACTGCTTACATTTTTTATTTTTGAAGCCATCAAGCTGATAAAGTCTGGAGGTATGCTCTCACATGTGGACTCATAGTCTGCCAAAATGGTCTGTAAGCGACAAATAAGCAGACAAATCATTTGATACTATGATAACCCATCCTTCTGTAAAGAAAAAAAAATGTTTACAAAATGCTTTACCTTTAGTCGGAGGTGGTTAGTATTTATTCTGTTTTCTGACTTGACCAGACGCAAAGCCTGCTTTGGAACCTCCAGACCCATCTTCAGCAAACACTTAGCCTCCCGGATTACCTCAATTACTTTAGGATCAAAGTTGACAACTAACTTTCCAGTCTTCGGGTGTCGCACCAGCAGTGTGATATTCAAGACTGTTATGAAGCAGGAAAGTGATAAAAGTATTTGAAATGAATATTAACAGAATCCTAAGAATATTATATGCCATCTAAGGTATCAACATATTAAATCAGAACCAGAAAACCAACCATAGTCCAGTTTTGACACTTCACCCATCCATGCTCTGTGGTAAACAGACTCAAACTCTACAAATGCAGCTGCAGTTTGATTGTACATTTTGACCACATCTTGTCCCTCTGGGCTACAAAGGATGTCAGTGTTGTCCTATTAAGCACAAAAGATACATTCGCCAAAATATATCAGTATGAAAATCATGAATTTTTAGTTGTCCTGGTGGCAGAAATTTAGGCTTACTTTCATGTATGATATAGGTTCCTCTATTTTTTTGTGGAGGTGCCTGACCCAACCAATCCTTCCAGCCACAGGAGGCATGTTTCTAGCTAATGGGGGATCTTCTCTCTGTTTGTCATAGAGCTGCAAAGAAATGTTTTACAAGTAGATCCATTCATTTAATCAAAAACATTAAAGTCTATATTTGACAGTTACATTGACAATGAATTTATACTTTATTCTTGGTATCTACTCAAGCATGGAAATGGGATACCTTTTTCACAAACTCTACTTCTGAGGCGTAATGCTGAAGAATACGATCCAAGAGGATGGAAATTTCTGTCTCTAGACAGGGAATGTTCAGCCTCTGAAAACTACAAATTAAGTAATTTATTGTCCACTGTTTAAATCATTATAGTAGAATCTTTATATTATACGACTATGCAATATTATACTGACCGCTGTACTACACAAAGAGCTTGCTGAGATGAGATGATGTTTGAGAGGCACGAACTTATAAATGCCCGCAGCTGGTTCTGTAGAGAAGGACAGACAAAATTTTAATACAATCATGTGTCAGAAACAAGACTTATATAAGAGAGAAGGAGATGACGGTTGCTACCTATACCACATGTTGTACATTCTCAACAGCAGGCAATTATACATACCTCAATGTGGCTGATCTGAGCCATGAACTTAGTAAAATCAGTTTGAAATTCAGTTGTCCTTGGAGCCAACATGTCGTACTGCTTCCTTTTCAAAGTCATGGATACAGTGTGGAATTGTCGGGCCAGAATTTCAATGCCCTCAATGTTTGATTTCCCAAGAGGTTCAAATGTCTTAAACACAGTGATTATTTGAGTGATCTACAAAAAATAATGCCTATTGTTATTTAGCAAGTTCTTAAAGTAAGAATGGAATTCAAATTAAAAATAGTACAGTGGACTGCACCTTTTCGAGTTGGTTACAGAAGCCCTCAAACTTGCAAAAAATCTGCTTCTCTGAAACCTCAAAGGACTTCTTTCCAGGTCTTTCCATTGTTTGTTTCTTTGTTTTCTGGAAGCAAGACTGATACTCCTGATACAGGCAGATACAGTCCTGCCAAAAGATGAATGAAAACAATTACATGCTGATGTTGTTTGTTATATTCAAGCCTCAGTACTAATATTCTCCATATTCATAGGTGTCATCATCACCTGCATTTTCTTGATGATGTCTTCAGCATCTTGGTCCCATATTAGACTCATGCCATTGTCAGTGATGTATGATCTGCAAGCTGTAACCATCTGATTTGTGACCTGGAAGATTTTTCAAGAACTTATTATTAAGTATCACAAAGGGAACTGCCAATCCTTAGATGACTGTTTGCCTGGAAACCAATGCAAGTTACATTTTCTACAGTTACATTTTTCTAAGACTGAATACAATACACTTACTTTGATGAACAGTGCAGATATCTTTTCATTTGTGTTGTAGTACAGTGAAACACTGTAAATCATTTGAATGGCACTGATGACGTTCTGCACGCTCTTGATCATGGTGACCTGAAATCACACATTGATGTTATGTCTATATAAGACTCACTACTACTACTACTTATCATTGTTTTTAACTGGTTTGTTTGCTAATATATTAGTCTTAAGAACTTAATGGAACAGTTGCTGCCACTAACTTTGTGTAGTTTAAGACAAATTTAATTCTGCCTGGAAGAAATCAAGTTTTAGCTGCCTTTATGTGTTTAAAGCACATTATCTGTCTAAATATAGTTGCTGTGACTTTAACTTTAACTTGATATCCACTAAGGGTCACTATGTCTAAGGTTTAACTTACACCTGCAGTATAACTGATCTGCCTCTGACACTGTCACTGTATAGGGAATCAAGGAATTCCATGTCAACTGTTGTGTGTTGTTTATGTTGGATGTAATCAATCCTTACCGTAGAGTGTAAATAGCATTGTGTGTAAAAAAAAATCCTTGATAGAAATTTTCATTTCAAATGGACAAGTACCTTTCCATAGACTAGGCATTCATCACATCAAATTAGTGACTATACATACCGGGTCACTGTTGTAAAGAGGTAGACAGACTTTCTCCAGTGTGGACAGGAATTTTACATTGTCTTTAGCTTCATTGGCACGATCCGTTATCCTCATATCCAGCTCCCGCCACATCTACAGTACAAAGGTACATGGTTTAAAAGGTTAAATTTCAGTTCATACTATAGTGCTTATGGGCTTTTGAAGACCAAAGCAAGTTTTCAGATTTTATTGACTTATATGTAAATTTTTTTAGTCTTAAAAAGGCCCTAAAAACTCTTCACACATTACTGCACCTGAGCCAAAAGTGATGTTTTCAGATTGCAGAAAACTCAAAAAAAAAAGCTAAAAACCCCCTAATATATTTGAAAGTCAAAGTTAGAACAAATGTGTGATATATTGATAAAATGTCTTAAAAACAGTTATCAAATATCCACACCAAAACCTGATGAAAATGCTGTACAAAAACCTCTATATGTATTACTTTGTTGAAGTTGAACACTCAAGTGTCAGTACCTTCATAATCTTGGAATGGCTGTTATGGAGCACCATTACCACTGCCCTACACTCTGGGCTTTTGATGTGACTGATGATGGAGCTGAACCTCAAAGACATTCTTTTCCAGTGCTCTAACTCAGTCAGTGGCCCTGCAGAATCATCTCCTTTCCTCAACTGATCACTCTCTAACAGAACCTGATGATGAGGGATGTAGAGAGCTTACAGGGCAGCTAGAAAGTTACTTAGAAAGTAATATGCTTTAACATTTCAAAAAATAGATTCATTTGTCATGGAAAAAGCATTATGTCTAGTGTTATCAGCTTCCCCTTATACTTTGGAACAACTGCATAGACCCTAAACAAGCAGTATGATTGTGAATGACTCTTAACTTTAGTGCATATTCAACAAGGAAGATCTTTTCTGTTTCATTTCTCTCTCTGTTTGTAATTCCTGCTATTTTCCTGTTCTCACGCTTTAATCTACTCCGTCAGTTTCTCTTTTCCACATGATCAAAATCCCTTTCATAAATCCCTGATGTCACCATATCTGACCACTAATCTTTCTGCCTGTGTTCCTCAAGCCAAACAGTCTTCATGGGCAGTTCTTTAAATATCACTGTACCTGCTCAATTTGCTTGTACCATTGCATCAGAATTTCTTCAAGTCGATGCACCATATCCAAGTTGGCAGCCGCAACTTTTATATCTTCAAGGGAGGCCAGTTTAGAGAAGTCAATATCTGTGACTGTTGTCAGATGTACAATGCTCTCATTTCTCATCTGAATGTCTGCCGTACAATCCAGAAAGACAAAGAAAGACCATCAAAACTAGTTAAAGACCACCATTTGATCACAATAATATTGTCAATAGATTATGCAACAAATTACAATTTTAAAGCAATCAAGAATGGCATGATGAACAAAACCATGAAGACCTGTTAACCGTTTAAAATCCTTCTAAACATTAAAACTTGAAATACTTGAAGAAAAAAATGACTTACCATCTAAGGAGCTAAGACAAAGTTTAATGGTGTACTTGAAGTTCTTTTTAAATTTTGCTCCATGTCTAGACTTATCTAAGACACCCCAGTTTTGTGTTGCATCCAGAGCAGGCAGTACAAAACTAAAGGCATTTTTTGTTCCTTTCAGGAGGCCATCTCTGGCATCAACCATTGAAAAAAAGATCTCCTGCAAATCAAGACCAGATCACCCATCATTTCACAAAATCCAAAAGCAGAAACAGCTAAAACCTAGCTTACATGGTCATCAGCAGTGAGCATCTTCAAAAGAAAAACAAGATTTGTGGTACATAATATTAACATAATTACAATTACAGAAACACACCACAAGACTACCTTACCTCATGTATGTTTTCTGAATTCACAGAAACGTCCACTCTATTCCGTGTGAAAGAGCAGCAAACACCTGTAAGGCATGTCTGAGACAAATCTGCTAAAAACAGCCTCAGTATTTTTCCCCCTTTGGTAGTTCCATGATATGAGCGGCCACACTCTGAAATTAAATCCATATGATTTTTGACAACATGAACAACTAGAAAGGACACGTAAAATTATTCAATGCTGGTAAATATTATGTGTACTAAAGTTTAAATATTCACCAATATGGGTAAAAATACCATCAGTTAAGTTTAGTAAACTTAACTTTAGTCAAGATTTTTCCCAAAATTATACAAATGGCCTACTGAAAATAGAGTGAACATAAACACAATCACATGCAGTGAAGAAGGACCCATAGGTTATCTGTTAGGAATAATCCCTCCCTTACAGATATCTGGCATCTTTCTATGGCCGGTAAATCAAGAAAATAAATATTTTAAACCAGTGTTTGCAAGTACCTAATACTAGCATAATGACAGTCTAATGAAAAATGAAGTAATGCATGCTGGCTACTTTCTAGATTTATGCCTACCTTTTCCTGGGACTTCAGCCTTTTGGTACACAAAGGAAATGGTTTTACAACCTCCTTTGGCGAAGAAATGATCGAAAGGAGCCAACTATTGAGCAAGTTAAAAAAGAAAAATACATTCACATTTATTTTAGAAACAACATTTATGAAAATGAATACTTCTAACTTCTCACCAAAATCAAGAATGAAGAGATCCAATATTGTACCATGCCATGAACTGACACCAGAAATACAGTGTACAGTTTTATCCAGAGCCCCTATGGGAAAGACTGGAAAATTTCTGACTTCCAGTGGTACTATAGTGGCTTGTTTCAAGTGTAGAACTGCTCAAAATGTGTGTGTAATGATGCTACAAGTTTCCATCTGGAGGGTAAAGTGAAAGGGTGCCACATATTTTTCCCAAATGCAAAAAGATTCTCTTTATGTCAGCGTCTCACTCATATCTTTTGTTCAGATACCAAATTGTGGTCACAGTTAAGAGTGAAGGTTCAAATCCACTGTGATGATTAGTTGCTTTTCTAATTAGATATTCTGTACATCAACTGTCACAACTCACAGATGAAGAATCTAAAATAAATTCTTCTACTTCTGTTGCCTCCAAGAACAGCCTGTCAGCCAGGATGTCAATCATGTACTTGTGTGCAGGCGTGAGGAGCTTTTTTCGTTCTTCTCTTGCCTGCTTGTATTTGGCCTGAGAAAGACAATAGGTTGTTAATAGTAGTAATTGTATTTGCACAGGTAACATAATCTGTTCCATACTAAGTAAGTGGCATTTAATTGCTTGCTTGTATTCCATAAGCCTACAAGTAATGTTTACCTGACATTCATGCTTGTTTGCCTTTGGATTGTGTGCATCCATCATAGAGCTTAGGCCAAATCACCTGCTTTGTTGAAAAAACTGCTATGGGTATCCTGAAATCAACAAAGCATAATAAGCCACTTTTGCTGGAGCCTCATGCAGCTTTTCCCTTTAGTGTCAGTAAGTTGATATAGGAGTGCAGTTATTTTTCAGTTAAACAGGGCGGTTTTTCATCAACTGGCATTTATTGTGACGGAAGTTGATTTTAAGGTTTATGTCACAGTTAAATATTTATTTGTAGGGCAGGTATGATGTACCCCCAACAAATTCACACTACTATACTATTGGGTAGTTCCGGAAATGTAACCTATTAACCGTTAAATGTTCGATTAAGGTTAAGCTAACGTACTACTGTAAAGGCACATCAATTCTGCAAACATGCCCCACGCCAACTTAAAGTCGGCTAAATGAAGCGAAAAACCTAAAAATAAATGCTGTTAAATTATCTCTGGTTTCTAGGTTAGCTTAGTTGTTGATGCTAGCATTAACACTGCGATAGGTGAGCTATGTTAACGTAACCGTTAGCAAGCTAGTGGAGTCAAGACAGTTTCACGTAACATTAATGTAACATATTTTTTGAGCTTACCAAACCTTGGTCACCCGACAGAATTACAGCAGCCTGGTGGCCACATTTTCTGTTTGTTCTGTTTCTCCAAGTAGAAAAGACTCGTTCGTGTTGTTTTTGGTCGCATACAATGCAGTTTTCATCCAAATCCAGCCGTTGACAAAACTAACAGTTATTTAAGTTTAACCGCTGAGGAGCCACGCGCCTCAGCCGTTAGCGCCAGAGATGACGCAGCAGTAATCTACAGTTTCTGATAAATTTCTAGGTAACTTTAATAGTGTACTTGTGTCCCTTCCCTCACTTTTGGGCTGTTGTAAAATGTTTAATTGTGCTTGTCCGTATATTTCTTACCGTTTTAACCCGGGTTATTATATAACATCTGCTATCTCGCAACACTAAGTTCACTGCCTTGCTTACAAACTAAACTACTTGAGTCGTCACCAGATAAACAGGGTTTATGGCAGTAACTGTTGAGTTCCTCTCTTGAGGCCATTTTAATTTCCATCACTGATGTTTGGCACCCTCTACCGGACTGTTGATATAATGACACAGTCGAAATAAAAATAAAAACTGATCGCCGATCAGACACCGGCGAAGACATATGTTTCGTGGTCTACTCTGATTGGTCCAGGCACACCATCGTGCTGTCCAATGGCAGGCAGACATCTGTTCGCTGGAGCGACTCTAAAATATTCCCCCTCTCTTCCTTTTCCTCAAGGTATTCAGTAGTCAGCAGGGACACTATCAGCGTTGGAAAGTAGGTCTGAGCTGGGGAAAATGCAGGTCTTGGGTGTAATTTCGGTCATATTAGCAGTATGCTGCGTAAATGCAACGGTTTACTTTCGGGAGGAGTTTCTGGACGGCGGTAAGTTTGGCATGGACATATATAACACTAGCTAGTTGTGCAGGAGTTTAATTCATTGGATGTTAGCATGACTGTTAGCCATAGCCATAGATTGGTCAGAATTATCGTCGTGAGTTTTCCTTGAAAGCCTCTTAAATTCACGATAAGAAGTGTTTTCAAACGGTGATTAAGTGAAAAATACCACCCATCTCAGTTTCCTAACTGTAACTGGGTTGTTAGGTGGTTAACTTTAGCAAGGCCCCAAAGCTAGCAAACGTAATAACTATACCAGTAAAGTTACTAATTGTGGCATAACTAACTAACCAAATGAATTCAGCCGTTATGACTGTTATAGTTCAAAGAGTAACGCCACTTAAAGGACAGTTGACTAATTGTTTCGGGAAGTACCCCGATCTATTTGAAAGAGGGTTAATCCTTATCCAACTTTCTGGTACTTTTCTTTTCAGATGAATGGAAAAGTCGCTGGGTGAACTCCAAACACAAGTCTGACTATGGAGAGTGGAAACTGACGGCTGGGAACTTCTATGGAGATGCTGAGAAAGACAAAGGTAAACGTTTTAAGTTCTTATTCCACTCATCACATGACAAGAATCACGTGCTTCGATTACAAATAATCTCAAGTGTTGATTGTGCTATATTCAAATATGGCCAAAAACATACCAAAGTACTCAAAAACGTGCCTATTTCACAGTGGGAATGAGCAATGAGTCTTATGAGAACAATAAAATAGAAGAATTAAAAATTCAGTAGTTGCAACCTGATCCTAAAATTTGAATATTTATTTTAGTCAAACAACCAATTTTACCACTTTCAAAGCTATCAGCATTATCTTATGTATTAAACAGTCTTTAACAGGCAGTAAGTTGGTATCTCTGTTTTGTTGTTTAAGACTTCTTTTATACTTTCTGTTTCAGGTCTCCAGACAAGCCAGGACGCTCGTTTCTATGCTACCTCTGCCCGCTTTGAGCCTTTCAGCAACGAGGGCAAGTCTTTGGTCGTTCAGTTTACAGTCAAGCATGAGCAAAAGATCGACTGCGGTGGTGGCTATGTGAAGGTCTTCCCTGCAGATTTGAATCAGGCTGACATGCATGGAGACTCCTCATACTACATCATGTTTGGTAAGCGACAATGTTCACGGTAATGCACAATAACAGTCTAATCACAATAACAGTATTTGGAACATGTAATAATCAAATTTATTTCACCCAGGTCCTGATATCTGTGGCTACAGCACAAAGAAAGTCCACGTTATCTTCAATTACAAGGGCAAGAATCATCTCATCAAGAAAGAGATTAAGTGCAAGGTAATTCTGTTTTTTTTTAATTTGTGAAATACAAACATGCACCGCTTCTGCACCAGTGGCCTAATCAGCTTAACACACCTCTGTTTGTTCCAGGATGATGAGCTGTCCCACCTGTACACGCTGATCCTGAACCCAGATCAGACCTATGAGGTGAAGATTGACAATGAGAAGGTAGAATCTGGCAGTCTGGAGGACGACTGGGACTTCCTGCCTCCTAAGAAAATTAAGGACCCCGAAGCTAAGAAGCCAGAGGACTGGGATGACCGTGCCAAGATTGACGATGCTGATGACACCAAGCCTGAGGTAAAAAGCTTTCTGATATAATTAAGTAATGAAGTTAATCAACCTTAGCCATACTTTTGCTCTGCTTTGCACTGACTGACATGGGAGGCTCTGACAGGTGGAGGAGTGTTATTCATTTATTCATCACTTAAGATTTCTTAGATTTTCTGCAGCCCTGAACTTTAAAAAGAACTAAATTTTCATTCACAATTCTGTTAGTTCAACTTTCATCTCTGTATTATTTGTTCCTCTTTAGGACTGGGACAAACCTGAAAATATTCCAGACCCTGATGCTAAAAAGCCTGAAGACTGGGATGAGGATATGGATGGAGAGTGGGAACCACCCATGATCCCCAACCCAGAGTACAAGGTAGGGTTAAAGTAGGACAGTCATGGCTAGAGTTTATGATTTGTGTGATCTCCTCTGCCTCAGAAATGCCTAAAATTCACTCTGCTAATGACTTTGCAGCCTGTTAAATAGTTTCTTTATTACAGGGAGAATGGAAACCCAAACAGATCGACAACCCCAACTACAAAGGACCTTGGGTGCATCCTGAAATTGACAATCCTGAATACAGTCCTGATTCAAACATCTACAAGTTTGACAACATTGGTATTTTGGGACTTGACCTTTGGCAGGTGAGAGAGAGAGAGAGAGATCATCTTTCAATGGTAAAGATATTGCCATAGTGACGTTTAACCACAGTGTAATATTTGCTAATGTTTATCTCAGGTGAAATCTGGAACCGTCTTTGACAACTTCTTGATCACAGACAACGTGAAGGAGGCAGAGGACATTGCAAAGGAGACATGGGGCGTGACAAAGGTAAGCCACATTTTGTCATATGTACAACACATGAAACCATTGCCAGTGAGATACTGAACAGATTAACCTTCCTCACAGGAACCAGAGAGGAAAATGAAGCAGGAGCAAGACGACCTGAAACGAAAAGAAGAGGAGGAGAAGAACAAAGAACAAGACACTGAAGCTGATGATGATGAAGATGAAGACGCAGATGAGGATGAAGAAGAAGAGGATGAAGAAACAAAGGAAGACATAGAGGAGGCACTTTCAGAAATGGAAGAAGAGGAAGCAAAGCCTAAAGATGAGCTTTAAGGAAGTATGGCCAGAGATTTTGTCTGTCCCTCCATTAGAAACTCTGTCTGGTATTCCCCAGGGGTATTGTGGCTGCTGTGCATCCTTTCCCTGAGAACTGGACACAACTTGGGGGCGGGGGGTCAAATGTAGTGAAGTGGGGGCAGGTGTTAATGGACTTAGTTTCTCTTTCATTTTGGTCTTGTTGCCCCTGAACAGCTGGATTGATTGTAAGGTTTTCCACCTCCAAAGTCCATTCCTCATTTTGTAATAACAGGCAATAAGGAGGCACTGACATCCACTGTTTTCTTGATTTTTCTTGATCTACACATCTATTTTATTTGCAGATTCCCTTGCACATTTTCTCATTTGTTATGTTATTTTGACAGTTGACCAGAACCTGTGATAAAAAATGTCGTAAATATGACGAAGTTAGATCTGCAGAGAGTAAGGATTAGTCATTCAAAATACACACAAAATACAGACAGAAATCAAGACTGTAATGTAACTTATTTTGGTGATGTCTTTGGCACTGACTTTTTATTTTCCTTTCCATGTTCTTTGAGGTATAATTGAATGAAATCTAAGTGCACAATGATATTGTTTAAATGGCATGAATTCAACACGTCTTCATGATAATGTGATGGGACCTGCATTATATCCTGAAAGTCTGGTGAAACAGATGGGGAGCCCCTGGTGTGACTCATGACATCACTATGGTCACATGTTTATTTTTATTGGACAGAATGTTATTGATACCAAAGTTTTTATTAAAAGATTATAACCTTATTGCCTGGTCTTTTTTCTTATGGAGTATGTAGTTTTAGATGTGAATTATCTAACTTCACAACCACATTTTTGTGATGTTTGTAGTGTTGAACAGAAATGGAAAACAAAATCATGAACCTGCCATATTACAGTTTTTATATACACATTTGTTCCACTGAGAAAAAAACATCTGTATAATGGTTACGGTGTCTCTGTGAAGCCTTAAAAGAAGCGTTAAATTTCTGGGGGTGGTTTCAAAAGATTTGTAGTGGGAGGAAAAAGATTAAATGTGTCTACAGGTTCACAAGGATTTGCATAAATGTGACGTAAATAACAAGGTTTCCATGAAGATGACATTTCAAAAGGTTTATTCAAGAGTGAGAAATGTGATATAGTAAGAGTTTTATTTTTTCTTCGGGCCAGATTAACAAAACTGAGTTGTTGGCCCTCATGGACCTACAGGTTCCTCCCACTCTATTTACTCTGTGTATGTAGTTGGACATGGCAACTTCATTATTCTGTATTTCTTCCAGAACTCCAGTACTTCTGCTGCTGGAATACTACCCAACTCAGTGTTTACTGTGTGTCAGTTTGTGGTTATTTGATTAGGTATAACTTTAATTGGATTATGACACAGGGACTAGACAAAGCATGGTCTCAAGACTGTGTACAAATATACTTTATATCATGACACTTTAGTGTGTATTTTTACACAGCGTTGCAGTGAGTCAAATTAATACAAACTGAACCTGAAGGCTAAAGAAGAATTTCTTGTATGAACCTGGTAAGAACACACAAGACAAGATCAGCAACACTATATCAATCTACACAAGAGTGAGCACAAGAGAGAGCCTGACTTTGTGTGGTATAGTCAAACAAAAACCTGCAAACTTTGTACAAGCCAGGGGAGCATACTTAAGTCCATTCTCTGATGCTCATTGTAAAGTTCAAATTAAATTATATGAATTTAAAAATATTCAAATGTCCTCCAAGCATTTTTGTTTCTCACATCTTTAATTAAGAAGATGTGAGTGAGCTTGACTTCTCCAATACAACCATGAGAACAGGTTTTGGAGGCAGTCCATTTAGATTGGTGGATGTGAAATTCACCAAGAATGATCAGCAGCTAGATTATATGTAGGAATTATTCACTTCCATCGCACTAACCACAAGACACAAACACATCAATCTGCATCCCCATTTACCTACTGATGAAACGCCAAAATGTCCGAAATAACTGAGAGTAAAGACTGAAAAAACAAAAAGTGTTTATTTATCTGAATTACAAAAACCAAAAGAATAAATCAATCCTCTAAACAGACTAGCTTTATAATTAATGTAGTATTTCTGTTGGGTACAGTGAGGCGGTGATGTTTTGTTTTTTTCATCAGGGCTGAAACCATGACTCAGCCAGTCACAACTAATACGGGGACAATGTTAATACGATTCAAATCCACATTTGCATCATCAGGCGGTGGCTGCTGCCCCAGCCGGTGTCTCCGGTGTTGTTGTGGCTGGGACTGTATCCCCACCGGAACCGCTGTCCCCGCTCGCCCCCGTTCGGTTAAGGGGCGTGCGCGCGCTCCCGAGACACCAGGAAATATGGCGGCGCTCATGACACTCAGTCAGGTAAGAACATCCAATATCCCAAGAAAACTCTCTTAATTGTAACATCGATCGTTATCAAGTGACAGTGACAGTGGCGGTATGCTCTCACCACATTACTGCTTTATAAGCTGTGGTGAATATTGGCCTGTGGAGCCGTATTAGCAACCTTTCGTTGTCAACTTAGTTAACATGGTTGGCTGGATTAAGTGAGGATAGCAAAGTTACTGTACGTTTTAGTGGAAGAAGGAAGCTACTGCTGTGAGGAAAGTGCTAACGTTAGCAGCGAGGATGGCACTAAGTAGCTAAAACTGAACAAAAACAAATCTTTTAGCTAGCTAACGTTAGCGATTTAAGCTGTGTTTATCTGTTATCTCCTAACGTTACAGCCTCTTCTAGCTTTCTAACCGCTTCATTTAGTGTATGTTTCTAGCTGACACACTCTCATTTCTAACTTATCTGGTGTTATATTTATTTCCTGTCTGCTTCTTCAGTTATCAAGTGGAAACCCAGCCTATGAAAACTATTACAAACAGGTAAGGTCGTGGCTACTGCTGTGATTTCCACTTCAGCTCTTCTAGTGTTCACTGAATATTACCTGTCATGTAAAATCAGTTAACAAACACAGTTGTGTCTGCTGTGTCCACTTTTCTTGTAGCTGGATCCAGGAAACACAGGCAAAATATCGGCCGGAGATGCAGCTCAGTTCCTTAAGAAGTCAGGGCTGTCAGACAGTACATTGGGAAAGGTGGGACTTAAACACACGGACACATACACACAAAACACACTCATATAGCATCTAAATGGTTTTTTGTTTATTATTGTTTTCATAGATTTGGGATTTGGCAGATTCAGAAAGAAAAGGCTATCTGGATAAGCGGGTAAAGCTATATTTCTCTGTACATTTGCTGTGATTGGTGATGCTGATGTGTGCCTTAAGTCTTGCTCGTTTCCTCTTTTTGTAGGGTTTCTTCATAGCTTTGAGACTGGTGGCCTCAGCACAGGGTGGGAATGACATCAGTCTTCACAACCTCAACCAAAACTTAGCTGCGCCCAAATTTGTAAGTGTTGAAATGGAGTATTTCAGAACACTCATCTTCATGCACTTGTTACTGTTTGTCTGCTCTGCTTGTTAGTGTCTTATCCTCACTTTATTTTTTCTTTACAGAAGGACACTAGCAGCCCATTATTAAGTGTTTCAACAACAGCGCCTGACTCACAGTGGGCTATAAGGGTGAGTTTATAGTATTTTCAAGAATATTCTTGAGGATATAAGAAAGTCAAGCTTGTGGTCTTAACTTGAGTTCTTTTTTTTCTTTCCCAGCCTGATGAAAAAGGGAAGTTTGAAGGCATTTTTGAGAGTCTGGGTCCTGTAAAGGGTCTCCTCTCCGGGGATAAAGTCAGGCCAGTTTTGCTAAACTCTAAGCTACCTCTGGATGTGTTAGGAAAGGTGAGGGAGCAGTGATATACACACAAACATAACACAATGTTAACGTCTCAAAGCAACCAAATCATGTTCATTTTGGTATTTACTTACTGTTTCTGTAGATTTGGGACCTAAGTGATGTGGATAAAGATGGACATTTGGACAAAGATGAATTCACAGTGGTAAGCTGGTGTTTGTCTATCAAATACTGGGAAGCAAATACATAATATAAAATTGAAAATTTGTTTGAACAGTAGTTTTTTTTAAACCAACATATATGTAAATATCTGTTTTCTAGGCTATGCATCTTGTGTATCGAGCCATGGAGAAGGAGCCCATCCCAGCTAGCTTACCCGCTTCCCTCTTCCCGCCTTCTAAAAGGAAGAAGGCTGCAGGAGCGCTGCCAGGTGCCGTGGCTGTGCTTCCTGCTCTCTCTGGGCTTACGGCTGGCCCGGCTCCTCTCAAAGACACCTTGCGAAGCACTCCTCCTCTCAGCAGCGCTACTCCCCTCAGCACCAGTGCTGTCAGCCTCTCTCCAAAACACTCCTTCAAATCCAGCTCACCGGTATGTTATCTCGTCTACTCCGTTTCTCTTGAGGTGTCATTGTACATGTTGTGACTGCATCACTGCTTTGATTAGTCTATGAGGGATGAGGTACTATGGATAAATTACAGTAAAAGTTAATATTGCAATATTATGAAGAACTTACATCAAGAACTTACAGATAACTATACATCCAAATATAAAAACAATATGAAACATCACACGTAAAATAATCAAACTAATGGTCAGTGCGGTGATGTGATGCATGAATATGCATGTGATGCATGAATATAACATTTACATATATAAATTTTTTGTATTACTGCAATCAACTCTTCATTTATGTAAAACAAAAGTTTGACTAGCTTTTAATTAGAATTTGCTCTGAATAATTGATTTAGACAGAATTTTGTAAAACTTTATTTTCAGAAAAAATTCTACGGAAAATTCCATAACGCTAATTAAGTTATTTCCCAACTCTACTATCTCCACTGAAAGATAAATTTCAATCTAGTCAATCTTTTGCTGGCTGTGCCTACGCCCAGAATATGTGCTTCATACATGGTTCTAAGTGCAGTGACCTATAGTCCAGGGTAATCTCAGGATATGTTAGGATGTCAGTCTCTGAAAATGGATAGTTTTCTAATGAGAAATAAAACTGTGTAATAAAGTGAAGCAACTAAAAATGTGAAAAAGCACCAAATCCCCATGGAAAAATCAATATATTTATATTCCCTTCCTTTTCCCTAAATAAGTATCACCAGAGCAAGAGCCTGGTGTTTTCAATAAACCAGCATTTCATGTATTGATTCATTTCTGTTGCTAATGGGAGGACTCGTTCTGCCACATTGTTCTAAGCATTGTGCACAGGCTGGTGTGTGTTTCTCTCTTACCCTTTTATAGCTGCAGGGATCTGTCACCTGTGACTTTTAGAGAAACAGGTTTCCCTGAGAGGGGAAGAGAGGCAAGGTTCTTTGTTCACATGCTGTCATGACACCTACTGCAATGTCCTCTTGTTTTTCCCCAATTTTCCTTTTCCTCGTTCCCTTTTTTAAAAGACGTTATAATTTCTTCAAGTTTATATTTTCTCTGTAACTTACCCAAAACTAAAAACTAGACTGTCCATACCACATTTTGTACCCTCTTTCTGGCAGAAATAATATTATATATTTGTATGCTAAAATTTTTGCACCATATGTTCTCTCCTTCAGATTAATTCATTTAGTTATAATAATCTGATTTTATTCTTAGATTTTACGAGATATCATTTCCAGTATTTGTGTGATTGTGAGTAATATGTCAGTAACAAATCACCATGGTGTTTTTGGTTAACAGTTGATGAGTAAACCTGTATATTTTCACCCAGGGGAGGGTTCTTGTTTGTATCTATGTAAATGTTTTCTTCATTTGGCACCAAGTTTGCTTGATTTCCTAGTTAGTTTCCTAGTTTTAGTCTAGTGCATAAGAAGAACTGTGGGTTTGTAGCAGATGTTGTTCCCCTCATCTCAAATCACATAAATGTTGTCCTTTGTTCATTCCAGCCAGTGGTGAACTGGGTTGTACCGGTGGCTGACAGGGAGAGATATAATGACATTTTCAAGCAAACAGACACCGACAATGACGGACTGGTCACTGGCACAGAGGTGATAGAGATCTTCATGCAGTCCAGTCTCTCCCAGACAATGTTGGCACAGATATGGTGAGACCACAACTCAGTTCAGATCATGTTTATTCACAGATGTTCTCCTCATTACTTTCATAACATGCCTCACACATGAAGATTATCACAGTTGCTGAGAGAGCTGAATGCACTGCAGCTGGAGAAAACACAAGCAGAAAAACACTGCCGGGTCCAACATAAAAGCGGAACTAACTTTACACAATAGAGGTTTCCGGGGCACAATAAAAACTGAGGAACAGGAAAGCAGTAAGATCAAGGCCAACACTAGATGTATAGACACTACGGGTTAGTGTCTGTACAGGTTGACTAATTTTCAATCATTACTGAAGAGTGGTCAATGTATTTATCTTTGTTTTTACTGTCTACCAGAAATTTCTGTTGTGTTGTGTAGGACATTTCTATATTAGCTTGTCTTCTCTTTGTTTGTTGTGTGTTTCTTAAATGGCTCGTGTTTTATTTGCAGTTTTGAATACACTCTGTGTGTTGGTTGAGTGGTGTTGTCTATTTGCATTTGCTTTCTCAAGTTACAGAGCGTTGTAGTGCAGAGCATTCTCAACCACTATAGGATGTATGTGTGCATGTGTAATTTCAGTCACCAAGCAACAATATATTACCTTCTCAAGAACTTAGAGGAAGGGATCCCATGTAGTTTTGAAATAGCTCCAAATGCAAGTCATGAACAGAAGCAGCAAGTATGCAGCTGTGTTTTAAATTACATAAAACTGCAGTGTAATGGTTGAAAACATAATGGCTATAAAGATTTATCTTATTGTGTCTTAACTATAATACAATATACTATTCTGTAATTTGTCTTCATGTAGTACAATGCAGATGGTGCAGTGGTAACCTCAGTGTCAGTTGGTACAGTACTCCACATGAAACATGGGAAAACAAAATTAATTGTTTAGATTGTTTTTCATTTTAAAGATAAAATGATCGCCTGTTGAACCAATCTTAGTATTGCATTCATACCTAGGCTTTTTAGTAGGGCTGGATTATCTGCACACATATAGCAAGTCTGACCAGGTTTAATATCACAGCACCATCTTCTGGACAGTTTAAATCATTACATTTTCTCCACAAAATTGGTGCAACATAGGAACAAAAATGATTTAAGTGTGCTACACTAAGGCAGTGGAAGCAGTTAAACGTTCAGAGCAAGGTTCTGGTCTGTGAATGCTGGGTGTTATTTTCTCACTAAGTAATCCAGTGTATTATTTTTTGAGTGAAGTCTCTTCTTCTGTCTTCAGGGGATTGGCTGACACTAAACAGACGGGCAAGCTGACCCGGGAGCAGTTCTCTCTGGCCATGTATCTGATTCAGCAGAAGGTCACTAAAGGCATAGACCCTCCCACCACTCTCACTCCAGACATGATCCCCCCCTCAGAGAGGACTACAGCATCAGCAGCAGGCCCTGTGAGTCCTTCACTTTAGCTCACTACAACCACTGCTTCATTTTTCAGTAGCCCTATTTATTGACATTCCTCCCATTTCCCAAACCAAATGTTTCACTTCCATCTGTACCTCAAGAGTCTCTGTTTTCCTGTTACTATAATGCTGATTTCTGATGATGATTTTCTGCTGTCTTGCTTTTCAGCCTCTCCTTGCAAAACAGTTTTTTATGCTTTTTTATGCCTTTTCCTTTTCTGAGCTCTTTTCTATCCCATCAAACAGAGCTATATGGGTCTTCTGTCCTCTCTGAGACCTGAACCTGCTGCACTTGCTAATATGCGCAGAGTGAGTAGTTGATGTTTGTGTCACAAGGTGGCGCTTTTGCTCTGTCATATTCTCTGTCTCAGTCCAAAACACTGGATGTAAAGACCACCATGTTTCTTTTTATTATGTATTAGTTTCTCAATTTAATTAATTTCCCATCAGAGGGCAACACAGAATTTCTTACATTTACATTTTGATTGTTCCTTTCACCATTTGTGATATTTTTTTTGGAGTTTGCACATTTGTCTTTTCTAAACCTTTGCTGCATTCAGGGCCAACACTGCCACCTGCTGTATTTTCATTAGTAATGGTCCGTCTCAGCAACCAGTGTCAACTAATGTCCATCTATAATAGACTTGTTTAACTTATTCTAGTAAAACAAGTAGTGTAACTTAATTTATTAGTTATTTATTATGCTTTGACCCACCAATGATGAAGTCTATCATCTTTAAATAAAAGTCATAAAATGTTGAAGTTTTAAACCAAAATGTGTTTGTAAAAGGTATGTTTCAGTTTTTACAATGAACATATGTTGTTTTTGAATAAAATTCTTCTATTTTAGCATCAGACCATCAAAACAAATGTCGTGCTCCAGCATCTCAGTTAAAATTATTAATTAATTAATTAATTGTTTACATGTTTTTTTTTCCCTGTAATGGTTGATGGACCCATGAACAAAAGATGGATAAGCTGCTTAAAGTGTGGAGGCTCAAACTTGACTTTAGTTGAGCCTGTTACATTGAAGAAGTTCTGCTCTTTTGTGTTTATTATTAACAGATTCATGTTACGATTAGAGTAAAATCAATTAAGCAAGACAGCTCAAAGCCTAGTGCTTTGAGCTCTCGTCTACAGAGACGCCCTGGTTTTCTAGTGAGACTTCCCATTTTGTTATAGGCCGGATATGCTGAACACTGACAAATTTCACTGCAGTGTTAAATTCTTTTGTATTGACCTGTGTGCATTTCTCTTCATCCACGTATTGTCTGGATCTCTGGCTCCCTCCCTCGCTGTGCGAGGTGTTTGTGTTTCCTTCCTGTGTCTTTTGTTTTGTTAGACATATCAGTGGGGAGCTCCTCTGTCCCCCTGCGTACCTCTCATGTCCCCTCTGCTCTCCCTCTCTCTCCTTTTTGTCCCCCTTTCCCCAGTAGAATGTTTTCCCTAATGTCTTTTTCACATCCACCCCCCGTCCTACTTTCCGTGGTCAGTCTTGTCGTCCATGTCCTCACCTTCTGTCACCCTCGTGCCCTCCATCGTACCTTCTTGGCCAACTTTCCTTTTCTCTCACTCATCTATGTCATCAATGTCTCTCGCCTCAGGACAGCGCCAGCTCCACGGGGTCGGCCGAGCTGACAGGCATCAAAGAGCTTGATGACCTCAGCCAGGAAATAGCTCAGCTACAGAGGTGAGCCCCTGCACCCTGAGTAACAAGAGGATAGCTTTGTTTCACTTCCTCTGAGAAGGAGGAGTGCAGTGAGGTGATGTTGAAGATCAGGATCAAAGCTCATTTGAACCATCAGACATAGCTTTATTAAATAATATTAGCCTTTATATAACCAAGCACTCTTTCAGACTTTTTTTTTTTTTAATTTCAAGAGAGACTTAGTGAAGCAAACAGCAACACCATGGAGCCTTGTTGGTAGTTGTTAGTAGTAGTTAGGACACATTAGTTTCAGTTGGACTAAACATAACACAGTTCACTTGGACTTGCACGTATACATTGATATCGTAAATATTTTGATTTCCTTCAGTGCGTTACGTCTGCATATTGTCACAAAGATTATGGAAAGAATACTGATATACAGATATCCTAAATTAAGTTACATTCAGTACATCAGGGAAAGAGATACAGGGTCAAGAAAAGTGACCATCAAGTGGAGTGTAACTTTTATGAGATTTCTGCCACTCATCACATTGCTCTACATGTTGAAAACAGTTCAGTTTGTTCTTTTAAGCCCTGCATATGGCCAACACTGGGTTTTTATGATGAAATAACAGAATCTGTTACTTACTTTTCTTGCTCTTCTCCCACTTGCTTCACCCACAGAGAGAAATTTATCCTGGAGCAAGAGATCAGGGAAAAGGAAGATTCCATCAGGCAGCAAAACAGTGAAGTTCAGGTAAGGCTAAGCAGTAATCATCTACAAATTGTCCATTGATTTTAAAAAATATATCCATGAATGTGTATTTAATGTGTAGCAGTCCATCTCATTGTTTGGAATACAAAATACATGGTACAAATAGTGATTTTCACCCACATTACACAATCTGAAGGTGAACTGGAAGAAATAATATCTGAATAAAGACTATAGAGACTCTGCAGCTGTACCTTTCAAACACCTGTGCATGTGTGTATGTTTCTGTATATGTTTGCCGGACCCTCAGGACATGCAGAACAACTTGGACAGGGAGAGCAGCAGCCTGCAGGACCTGGAGTCCCAGAAGCAGGATGCCCAGGAACGTCTGGAGGAGATGGACCAGCAGCGCTCCAAGCTGGAAGGGATGCTCAACGACGTCAAGCAAAAGTGCCAGGAAGAGTCCCAAACGGTTAGAGACTCGACTTCTTAAAATAACATGAATATCACAACAAGAAGTTCTGTCGCATCTTATATGGCGCTTGTGGTGACACATGCAGATAACAGAAATCAGATCGGTCAAACTATGAGGTCAGTTGAGGTCAAGATTTTTTTTTATTTTTTTTTAAGGAAACTGCTGCTGATTGTTATTTTCATTATTTTCAGTGAGTGTTTTAAAATAGTGTAACAGTTTGTATTTTGACATACATATTAAGATATGAATCACTGCACTGCTGATTCATTTGAGGCCAATTAAGGACAAAGTATGTGTAATTTAAAAGTAGGTATAATAAGAACCACTACTTTTCTTGCGTCCTCTGAGAACAAGCCTTAAAATATTGCTGCTTTGATCTGTCCTAACAAGCAAAACTAAATTGGATTTAAAGCTGTAATTTCCAAACGTGTAGCAATCTGTTACACAATTAACAAAACCTACAAATATAAAACTCTCCGCTTGGACCCCCTCAGATTTCTTCCCTGCAGAGCCAGATCCGCTCTCAGGAGAACAACCTCCAGAGCCAGGAGGACGAACTGAGCCGCACCAAGGCAGACCTGAGCCGGCTGCAGGAGGAGGAGGCCCAGCTGGAGCAGAGCCTGCTCTCCGGTCGCGTCCAGCTGGACAGCATCATCAAATCGCTCAAAACCACCCAGGAAGAGATCAACCAGGTCAGTGCAGATGGAGAGAGACAGGTTACGTGAGGATATTCTACCATTAACTGATCATAACACTGACCTGGAGGCAGAAAAATTGTGTGTTTATGTTAATGTTCGTTCTCTCTGTGGACCTTAAACTTGGATTGTGTTTTAATGGTTTTTATGACACAGCAATCTCATTTTTGGAAACACTAGTTTTACTTTTACTTTTGTGACCGTTGTCCTAAAGTATGTAGCACTCTTTGAAGCACGCTGAAGTGAAACTGTTGTATCACAGTGGTTAAGGTTATTTTTCTCAACAACTTAACCACCAACCACCACTTAACATAAGTTGCTAAAAATCAGGTGCATTCCTCAAGCTGCTGCACACATTTGCGGAGGCTGTTTTCTACCTTTGGCTGCGGTCAATCTGTGACACCTTGCTATTCTGCTAAATGAAATACAGTGCAACAGTGTGCGAGTTCTACTTTTGCTTTGAAAATACTTTTATTTGGAAATGTGGCATCAAATCAAAGTAGCTCACCCATTTCTGCCAGGTGTTGGACATCTCTGAAACCTATTGTAACAATATACAATACTTAATATACTTTGTGGAATCAGATATGAATGAAACAGTCTTGTTTTTAGGCTCGCAGTAAGCTGTCGCTGATCCAGGACAACCAAAAGGAGGTGACCAAGACCATTGAGCAGTACAACAGCACTTTGAGCGACATCAACGGAGGAAACTTCAGCAACCTGCCGGACTTGAGTGAAGGGTTCGCTGAGAAGGAGAATGGAGGTTTCAGGAGTGCGGTGAGGAGATGATGAATGTATCTTCTGTATCTGGAACTTAACCAGCCTTTCCACCTAAAAAAAAAAACAGGTTCTGGTTTTGGTTCCTCCTAATTTACCTGTTCTGTGCAACTCAGATGCCATAGAGAGCAAAAACAAATACTCTCCTGAATCGTTTTTTATTCCCTAGTTTTGTAGTCCCAAAAGTTTTTAGTTCCTATAATTCAAGGGTATTTTTGTGGAAAAGGGCTTGAAGTCATACCTTACAATTACAGATTAGACATGCTATGTTTGTCTCTTTGTTTTGAGTCTGTTCAGAAAGTGTGCATGCTCTCTTTTTGTTGTCGTCTCACTGTGTTTTACTGTATCATGGTCACTAAAAATAGTCCCTAAAAGTTAGGCGACGTTTTGATGTTTTATTGTCAAGACTTCACTAATCTTCAATATGTTTATTAACTTGTGGTTTTTTAACCTGTTCATTCACTAGAGCGACTCTCTCAAATCAAAGATAGCCATGTTCAACAACAGCAGTGCTAAAGAGACCCCAGCAGATCCCTTCCAGACTGAAGACCCCTTCAAGTCCGACCCCTTCACAGGTCTGAACACCTTCTTGGATCTCTTTAATTGTTTGCTAATGTATTTCTGTAAGGATCAAGATTATTCTCTCTGGTAATCATCTGCACCGGTTTTGTGCCTTGGGAATCCAGTGTAGGTTTTAAATGAAATGGAAATATTTATACAGTGATAGAAAAAGCAAAGTATGATAATTTTAATTTCCTGTCAGAGGCTGAAGACGACTGTCTTGTCCTTTCCTTAGATCCATTTGGAGGAGACCCCTTCAAAGAAAGTGATCCCTTCAAAGGCACCTCATCCGAAGATTTCTTTAAGAAGACAGACAAGCCAGACCTGTTTGGATCTTCAGACCCCTTTGGTAGAAAACCCACACCACCAGCCAAGGTATAAAACACCTCTTCTTTTTAGCAGTAAAGGTCAAAAGTTCAAAATGATACTGTGTTTAATGACTTGCCATGGTTGTCAGTGCTGATTCTTTAGAAACAAGCTCTGACATGTCTTCACCACTGTAGATACCTAGAAAAGTAAACCAGTATTACAAAGTGCTGCTTCTCGTGGTTATGCAGATGTGGTCATTGTGTGTGTGTATCTGTGTGTGTGTGTGTATTTAAACAGGATCTTATCAATGGCTCACTTACTGTACTTGTGCTTTGCTTCTTTGTTTTTCTCAGCCAAGTGCCTTCAGCAGTGGTGACCCCTTCACATCAAAACCAAAGGATTCAGGTACTTTATAAATGTAAAGATTGATCTGAGGCTATAATGAATGAAAATATTTTGTTGTTTCTATAATTGTTGCTGTTATACACTTATACACAAAAGTCAAAAATGCTACATCTTTCTGTTTAACTTTTTTAGTAGTCTGTAGTCTTTTTTTATTCTTATTTCTTATCACAATTACTGTAGTCAAGGAAGGTGCTGTATATGCCATATATGCTGGTACTAGGACATACTGTACGTTCACCTCTTGCCATTTCACTTGTCAAATACAAGAGTAAATGCACAGTCATCCCTGTACTAAATATGAGCAGATTTTCCGTGCACATTACCCAGAAAGTGACTCTATTAACTGACATCTGAACTTGAGAGAAGTCTTTCTTTGCCATTCTGGGTGACGTGTTAGATTTAGATTATATTTTTGGGGGCATGAGGGGCAAACAATTTTTACTCACTGTGGCTTCAATTTTTCCTGTGGTTTGGGGCTATTTTTAGTCGAGTACCTACGCATTTAACTACTGGCCAACTAAAAATACTCCCCCCTACCCCTGGAAAAACAGGAGGCTCACCGGAGCCAAGCATAACAGAAACTCTGTGACTGCTGGTCCTGCTCTACTAGAATACACTGCCACTCCTTTAACCAGTTCACTCCTGCCTCTGTCCTGTCTTTATATCTGCTGCTATTGAACTGCTTTGCCTCATTCGGTACAGAAGTTGTTTTAAGTTAGTGGCCAGTGCTCTGCCATGCTACACACCTTCAGAGGAACACAGAAGCAACTGTAGGCCTGAGCTGAGTTACTGTGCGTAAAAGAAAACACCGCTCACTTCACATGAATGGGGTCTCTTGTGGTTGCACATTCACAACAAACATATTCTATTACAATGTTTTGTTTTTTCACTGTAACCATCTGCAGTTTGCCCATTTTTTTTCATTAAGCGGCATACCACTGAGCTTCAAAACAACCCGGGCACAGTTCTGGTTAACAGAACGCCAACTGACGCCTTTAATTAGCTGATCAGATGCATACGTCAGGTTAAACAAAACCCCTGCTTTCCAGGTTTTTTGTGAAATGTCACGGAAAATTAAACGGTCATGCCACATTCACCACCATCACAGGCAGGCCTTTTTCAGAATAAGCAAGATGTAGAGATGATTTTTGAATGTGTGGTTTGGGGCTGAACTTCATTATAGTTTTCTGGCTCTTTCCATAAAAGTTTTCAAAAGTTCCAAATGCTTTTCTTGTCACAGATGTATTTGGGACAGCAGACCCCTTTGGAAGCAACTCTTTTGGAAGCAAAGGGGGTGGATTTGCTGACTTTAGTCAGATGTCAAAGGTAAGCTCTGGGGAAAGTCTTGGAGTTATGAACCAGTTGCACCATAAAGCATTACTTTCCACTTAAGCTGTAGAAAGCTGTGTTGTTAATTTTACTCTCATCATGACTGATTTCTTACTTTTCTGCCAGTTTATCACATTTATGAAAACAGCCTCTCTGGTTTGAGGCCAGAGGCTTTAGATTTTGGCTGACGTTTCTGTTACAGTCATCATTTTGTGTGATAGTTGAGGGATTTTTTTTGTCTTTCCCCTGGTGTGTGAACAGAAGTCGGACAACCCTGTTCTCCCATCAAAGAAAAATGTGCCTAACCGGCCTGCACCTCCCTATGGTAAGCCTTGATTTTGTGTGTGTATGCGTGTGTGTGCTTGAACATGACTGTGCTTGCTGCTTAATTTAATGGTTTAGTGATATTAAACCAGTTGAAATTAATACCACTTATCATTAATCATGTCACTGTTGTCAGTACAACCTGTATTTGCCCTTTGCCACTTCTAATGGTTGCAACTTGTCAGAAAAATGTGATGGAAACAACATTTGTGGGTACGCTTTGTGACTTACTGCTGTCCTACTTAACAGGGATTTTTGTGCCCTGGTGGTATGCGGAAAAAAGTGACTTCCTTATTGAGCTATGAGGGTACAGAGAAAGTAATTTCTTCTTTTGAAGTTGGAACAGGAAAGCTGGTGGCAGAGATATAGTGGTAGAGTGGGTTTTCAAAGTGATGTTAATATGTTAGCGTTATAAATACATCATTTTACTTTGTCTCCCAACAGTTGAAATAGTCCAGTGCTATGTTAAGTTAAATTTGTCAACAGTGTGATGAGATTAAGAACCACTCTATTCAGCCTCATGTTCATCTTGTTTTTGTGTGTGTATATGAAGCCACACACTACCCACAGGCCATGCTCAGTACATGCCCTTCCGTTGTTACCTTGCACTTATTTTTTTTTTTAGCAGAAGCCACATCGTGAGAAAGTTGGTGTTCCCCTTTGCGTTACCACACAGAGAGAGGTAGAGATGAGTGTCCACTGTTTGTTAGTCAGTGAGCTCAGGAGATGTGCCTCATACATGATGGGGAAGTGAGAAGCCCACTCTCAAAGTCATGACCTGTTCTGAACGTATGCATTACAGGGACAATTGCACAACATGTTTTGGTCAAGTAAGATGGTGTAATTTGACCGTTTTTTCAGGCATTTGTGAAGAATAATAATGAGTAATTTTGGTGTGTTAATGGAGCAATAATTAGTCAACTAAAAGTTGATTTGAAACGATTTGCTGCTGGTGTTCTTGATCAGATAATGGAACCCTTCATTCACTGGAAGTACTTCAATTTGCAGATGCAACCTTTGTGGTATTGGTTTGGTCTGAGAGATGAACAGTTTTGGCCAGATAATAACAGCATCAATATAGGAAATGTCTTCAAAGCTTACTGTAGACAAGGGTGGGGCAGTGTTTTGCAATTCTGTTTTCCAAAAAAGCAACACTGTGCTTGTTAAGCTTCAATGCATCAGTGAGCTTTACTCAAAAAATGCGGTTAACACCTTTTTTAAACCAATATCACCCCTGGGTGAATACTCTGAGCTTAAAGCTCTTGGCTTCCTGTAAAAATTTAGCTACGCACCATTATACAAGTCTTTAAGGTGTGAGTTTATTTTCCCAAGGGGCTAACAATTGTTGTCATTTGTTATTTATTTAAATGTCTTCCTTCTCTGGTATAGGTATGCTCAGTTTGGGTGCGTCAGAGCCATCGCAGAGTGTTTGCTCCACAGCAGACAGTAAAGACTCTTTTGTTACGACAGACCAGAGTAAAGACTATCCTGTGGGTTTTGCAGACTTTGCCTCTGTAAGTGTAGTCTACTTACAGTTTTCTGTTGAATCGAGTATCTTTGTCTGCATGACCCGCTGATCTCTAGATCTCACTCTTCAGAATGTAGCAGCTGAAGGCTCAAAGGTGTCAGCTCTCTGTCACTGGGGCCTCGTTTTGTTAACTTTCCCTCACACGGTGACTTTAGAAAGCCGTCACAGGATGCCATTTTCTACTGGCTGTTGACTAACAACGGAGAGAACATCTTTTAAAGGGCTTTGTATGAGAGGAAAATAGGCGTTTGCATGACTGACTTGGACAGTTGCAGTTTTTGTGTCTATCTAGTCTACTGTTACCTTCGTCCATCTGGTAGAGGGGCTTGCATGCTTGTTGTCGTCTCTGGCTGTAGCCTTTGACATGAAGTCAGGATTTATACACTTTTTTTACCCAGCAAGTTTAGCGTACTTGCCTGGTCAGGTAGCACTCGAGGAGCATTTTTCAAGTTTTGAAGTACAAGTGCAAGGCTTATTTTCTGTCAAAGCATGATATGCCTCGAAGCAGAGCACAACAGAGTAAATCTGCCTCTTTGTCCTCCACCTTCCGCTTCTTTGCCATCGTGTACGGGCTAACAGCCGAGCGTGCTCGCAAGTGGAGAGTGATGATGCATGGCAGCTTTTTGTGTCTGGTTTGTATCATTTGACATGACATGAATTTATTTTTATCCCTCATGCCAGCATGTCAGTTGTGAAAGGGATTTGTGGGGGGTTTTTTTATATCGAGCTCTGTATTGTAATCTTTGTTTTTCTGCCAGGATCTGAACATGTCAAGGTAAGACTGTACAAGGGTGTGGTGGTCAATCCTTTGCATGTGAAAAACCTGTCCGCACGGCATAATCGGAGTAGGGTGATTTAATGAGCACAATTATTTTCAGTGTATATCCTCCGTCACATTGATCCAAGTACTGAATATTTACGGGAAGTATGTGACCAGTAATTTATGGCACCACTGTAGCACTGTGTATTGTGTAGGAATCCCTCTTAAGCTTTTAGTGCTGCTTTCTTGGCTTTTTTTGTGACGTCCAAGTGAACTCTAAGCATCTATATTTTTGCTTTTATTTTTCTTAGCTTACTCTTATATATCAAATCATTTCAGTTGTGTGTGGACATAGTTTTTGACGTCCTGCCTAATTAGAAACACTTTTAATTTGCATCCACCGTCTGTTGTACATAAGCTTTTCGTCCAGTGCTTTGTCTCCTCTTGTGTTAACATTTCAGCCTGCATTCTTTTTTTGTCCACATCTAATGTTTGTTTCCCCATTCCAGTTTGGAAGTGAGAGCCAGCAGCTGGAGTGGGCCAAGCGGGAGAGCGAGCGTGAGGAGCAGGAGAGGCTAAGGAGGCTGCGGCTCCAGGAGCAGCAGGACCTGGAGCTCGCCATCGCTCTGAGCAGGGCCGACATGCCCAGCGCCTAACCGGGCATGTCCCACCGCAGCTTTTCGGTCCTCTTCCCCTCTCGCCTCACGGCCTCACCGTCCGCAGGCTCACGACAACAGCACAGACACTGGCCTGACATGACTAGCAGCCCCTGTTACCAATTTGTGTAAAAGACCAGAGTTTCTCCCGCCATGACTGGATTCATGTCAAATGACTCCACATTTAGCATCCAGTTAAGGTTCATTGCTCCCAAACTACATGGCAACTATAATCAGGGACAATACGGAGCCACTTGATTTAAGCCTGGTTTCATCCTGCAAGAACGTAGCGATTTAACGCAACCCCAACCAGCAGGGTACTCTACTACAACCTATATCTAGCTCCATATCTTGTTATGGCTAATCACCCTGCCTTAACCAAAAGAATGTTTTACTGTTTTATTTGTATACAAAAGCAATGAATCCCTGGTGTATGAAGTAATTGTAAAATGCACTGTATAAACTGTTTTATATGACCTTTAATTACTCCGGAAAATTCATATTTAAAGTCAAACCATACATGCTAACTACCCTGTTAGCCTGTCTTTAGAGTTATGCTTTGTTTTTTTTTCCTTCATGTACTGTAAATATTGTTAGATGATAGTCTTATGTAGACGCCTTGGAACAGTGGAGTCCATCCAAGTTTAGTTATCAGCATGAAAATGGCATGATTTTGATTTTTAGCTCTAATGTTACAAGTGTTTCCTGCCATTTATGATTCCATATCTACTATTTAAGGCCTTTAAGTACAAGGATTGGAGAAACGTTTGAATATAATCAAGCCCTCAACAGGGATTTACATGTCAGTGTAGAAAAATATGATGTTTTGGGTATCCCTGTTAAGCTTTTTAGTTCTAACAAAGCTTTGGTTAAATATGATTTAGCTCCACATCATCAGTCGCCTCTTGTATTTACAATAATTAAGATGCAAGTGATAATCATTGACGTCTTCCTTTCTTATGAACAAAGTTCAGTCTACCTGGAGCGCTGTTGCACCATCTCTCTGATGTCAGCAGCTTGTGTGTGTCAGACGGTTTATCATTGGTTGCCGTGTTGTAACTCCCAAACAGTTTGCACTCCCATACAACTAAAAGCCTCTATAAAATGGAAGAAGTGTAAACCTACATTGTTTATACTGGTGCTGTTACACTTAATTTCATCCTTCTTCACATTACCACTGATGCACAGCGACGTCTGCTTCCAACTTTCTGCTTTTCGCTCAAATCAACCGTTGGATTTATTATTTTTTTCTGCTCATCAGTGTCTTATGATCCAGTTGGAGGACATTTTTTAAAATGCCTTAAAATCTTGCTTCCTTGTTAATCATATAACACTAATCAGGTTTATTCGGCACATAATGTATGCACTGTATATTCCAGAGCTTACTGGACATGTACAGAGTGACAATGCCTTATTTATCAACATATCAACATTGTAACGTAATATTGCACAGTATGTATGTGATTATATTAAAAAAAATCCTCTGAGTTTTAAGTTGCTCAAAACTGTACCAAGTTTTAATTGAATAAAAGTGATTTTTAACATTTCCTGGAATATGGTAAGTCTTGTGTTTCAAAAAACAACAACCACAGAGAAAAGGGAGTGAGTCATATGACACAAAAACATAAATAATTAGTTTGCAACATAAATGTATCAGTGATAAATATAGAATTAACATACAGTAAGTGGCGTTGAGGAACAGTGACGAAATGAAGGATGAAACTTTGGTTATCTGTTTTTTTTTAAAGTGTTAATCTGTTAATCTTCCTAAAATAATGTCTTGTAAATTAAGATGGATTGTTTACATCTTGATATTGGAACAAAAAAAAAGTGAAATGAGAGTGATACATTTGCATCCACCACCATAGATATTTTTGACCTAGTGTGTACTTCCTCTTTTTTTTTTATATGATAAATTCTAACATGAGTTTTGATCAACACATATAAGTCACTGTTAGAAATGAAGTTCAGTAAAACTGGACCACAGTGACACTGCTTCTAATAAAAGGCGTGCTTTCATCGAGTATAAAGTTTTAAAATTGTCAATCACCTGCATATTTGAAGAAAAATGTTTTAATATTTATCTACTTTTAAAACAGCACCGTCTGGTTTTGATACGTCTACTGCATCTGTCTTTGATGAGGGTGAAACAAATACTCACTGACACCACGCAGACATATTATGCACAGACTCAGATACTTTGAAACTGTAGTGCAGAGTGACTGTGTGTAATTGTAGTATTAAGGCCCTTTGAAGTCTTACTATAATTTCTACCCATCAGAAAGGGAGTCTAAGGGCTCCCTGATGAGGGTTTGCTGTGCCCCTCTGTCCAGACGTCTCCTGGCTCACTCTGTAATTATGGAAATGGAGTGTTTGTATTTATAGGCTAAGCCCACAAGTGGCTGCCCTTCTCTGTCTTGCAGCTGCATAACATCAGAGTGCCCGTGTTTTAAGATTCAAGTGGGTATACGATGGCAACACATATAACCTGTTTAGTGTAACTGATCTGATGATCTGCAGGTCTGCTGCATGTACCTACACTGGTTGTAGGCGCAGCACAAGAAAGGGTGGGTGGATGTGGTTCATTAAACTAAACGTGTGAACAAGATGTATCCAGAATGACTAAGCATACATGAAAGGTAAAAGAGTTCCCAAGTCAAATCTTCAATTTCATTGTTTTTTAATATTTACAATAAATACACCTTTTACAAGTATAAAATCCATTTACATATTCATATAAATTTAAGTAAAAAATAATGCACAGGACATCAAGCCCTGATAGTGTACAGAGGGGCTGGATCCAAGAGTTTCACACCAGATGAGATGACAATAACTCCAAACAGAAAAAAAAAGCAATAAAATAAAAGCAGTTTGGGCCATTCAGACACTGAGGCAGTTTAAATAAAACATTGTCTTTGCACATTTCACTCCCGTCAACGTGTCAAGAACATGTACAATTTTGTGGCCATGTCTTTCTGTCACTAAGAGTTTTACAGTAGCACAGTCATAGAAAGGCACTTGTGTCAAACACCGCGTTCCAGTTCTGTCAAGGAAGAGTAGTATATACAGGGCCAGCCCCTTCTTGGTCTGCCTGCTCTAAAGCAAACAAAGCTTTTCTAAAGCTTTTACCAGAGTAGTACCAGCTACGTTCTTAGAAAATAATGATACAAACTTTTTTTTTTCAATTCAATATTATATAAAAAGACTTTGGTCATGTGTGGAACAGTTTAAATAAAAATACATCAGTTGGAGCAAAATAAAAATAACACGACCCTCCCCTACCCCCCCACCCCCACCCCGTGAACCCCCAAGTCCTTATGTGGGCTCCTTCACATGTGTCTTTTCATGTGAAGTGCCAGGTGGTCAGACCTGGAGAAGGCACGCTCACACAGGTGGCACTGGAAAGGCCTGTGTCCGGTGTGTTTGCGGAAATGACGGGTCAGCTCGTCGGAGCGGGCGAATTTCCATCCACAGCCTTCCCAGCTGCAGTGGTATGGCTTCTCACCTGCGTGGACAGGGAAAAAGGGGGAAATAATTAGTCTGTGCTGAAAGGGAGAAACTTAGTTTTGAACACTGTGCCGCTCCGTGCGTAATTGCGCACGGAAACAGTTATCGCATTTATCTTGACGGATGTGAGCTCAGACTTACCGGTGTGAGTTCGGAGATGCGCCTTCAGGTGTGAGCTCTTGGTGTAAGTTTTGCCGCAGCCAGCGAAGGTGCAGGTGTGCGTCGCCGTGCGCTTCCGCGGCCACGTGCGCCGTCCCCTCTTGGGTTTGGACTCCAGCAACTCGAGGGGAGATGAGGGCGGCGTGAGCATCACCCTCTGCGCGCCTGGCTGCAGGCTCAGACCTTCATCGTACATGCCAAAGGCAGTGTGCGGAGCGTGGTAGGACATCTGCAGCTGGGGAGCCTGAGGGTGGTGCGGGAAAGCCGCCGGCGTGTGATACTTCTGTGGGAAGTTCATAGGCTGGCACAGCTGTGCCTGGCAGTCCGAAACTCCCTGGTCGTCGGGGCTGAGAGGCGGCGTCATGTTGCTGGCCGCCCGCGGGGAGATGGCCACTCGGGGCTGCTCGAAGGACATCATGCACGAAACGTTCCCCTCTTGCTTGATTTTGCTACAGCTCTGAGGCACCATGCCCATTACGGGGCCGTAACTGTCCATGGATGGCTCCACTTTGATGTTCTCCGGCCGGGGGAAAGGAGCAGTGTTGACATAAAATCTCCCCTGAACGCTGGGATTGCGCGTAATGCCATAGTTGTTGGTTCCCTCGGAGCGGAGCAGCTCTGTCATGAGACTGGAGCCGTACGGGGGCGGCGGGGAGCGGTGGTCGTCTGCTGGGTAGGATGGCACCGAGTTTCCAGTTGTGAACATGTTGGCCTCGACTGTGCCCACATATTCCGCCACGCTGTCTGAGCCTGTTGTGTTGGCGAGAATAAAATCCAGATCCAAATAATTACTCAGATCCTCGTCGTCCTTTTTGCTGTTATTGTCCAGGTTCTGTACCATTTCAAGCATCGAGCAGCTGCTGGAGACTAGTTTGTCCATTTCTCCTTTCCACCTCTGAAAGAATAAAGATACATTATTAGATAAGATTTTTATTCTCTTACTATTTTTTTCTTGTTTTCTTAAACAAACAATTTGGTTTTAACTGCTGAACAAGATATTTATCATATTTATTCATCATCCTGAACAAAACAGGTGAAACAAAGTGACACATCTTTAACTCAACTCACACAAAATCTACAGATATTAATGAAAAATCCTCTACTCACGTTTTCCCAGGGTTTTTCTCTTTGGTTTGAGAATGTCGAAAAAGACGGTAGCATCACTCCGGATAAGGCCATCGTTTGGTGAAATAATAACTATCTCTTGTCAAGGAAAAAAAAAGAGTCGCGTTGTGTTTGAGAGGCAGCCGCACCACAGTCTGTGCGCTCTATCTCACTGTCGCCTCTCCACAGCTGCGCTCCAAAGACATGAACAAGTTTTTAAAAGTGGTAGGAGGTCCTCCAACCTTATAACTCTCTAGCCCGAGCGCGCCTGGCCAATTGTGAGAGCTCAGGAAACAACGTAAAGTTAGGTAAATTTAGCTCTTTATAAAGCGGCTCCTGCAGGCAGCGGGGCTCAGTGCGCCGTGTGACAGGCAGAGCAGCGCAGAGCAGCCTATAAAGCGAAGGCCCTCCCCCATTTGTCTGACGCAATAGACCAACCCACTAGTGAGCTAGTGTTGGAAAAAAGCAAATTACAAACACACGGGCAATATAGCAACCATAGATACTTACGTAATATGCTGAAAAGAACAAGCATAATGACAGAAACTGCTGGAGGCCAAGCCGCACCAACAACTATTTAATATAAAGACTGTCAGTACTTCACTCAATCATCATAAGGCAAGGGAGATATGGCTTTTTTGATGAGCAGTAATAAAAATATAATTAGATTCAGAGTAGTGGGTTAAAACTCTGGAAGGAAAGACACAGAAATAAGAAATATTATTTAATGAAATACAGGCAATTCTGCAGAGAGAGACTATTTATGGCTCATACATCTGATAGCATCAGCCAGAAAAATGTCCCAAAGCATCGGATTTATGTACGCTGGATCTGACAAGATATTTTTCGTAATTCTTCCATGTGATTGCCTCCAAATTAATTTATGTTTTCTTTGTTTTCTCTCCATTATATTAACAGAAACCCCGAAATCTATTCTGTACTCCCTGCAAACTTTCAAATTGGCGTCTCTAAACTGAAACAACATGTGTGTTTATAAAAATGCACCACAAACTTACCTTGTATGAAGATATTTTCTGCTGTGTGTGTGTGTGTGTGCGCGTGTGTGTTAGTGTCTCCACCTGTTTGGTGCGTCCTACTCTCGGCTCATTATCATTAATGGAAGATGGTTTTGTTCTCTCTCAGCGGGCTTGTCCAAACAGGCGCCAGGGTCGTCTGAAACGGTTTCCACGACTCTTTAACGCTCTAACCACTCCTGATGTAAACGTGATTTAAGGTAACGTCCCATTCAGGTGTAAATGACGGACGAGGGGGCTGCGGTGTCCACCGGGGTCAAATTTACATCACAACTCCCCACCGCGCTGCTGCTGCTGCTGCTGCTTGTTGCTGTTTTCTGACCGAGAGATCTGGTTTCTGACGCGAGGACAGTCGGATTGTTTTCTCAGCAGGAATCCTCTGGCTCCAGAGGTCATTAGGCCAATTGTAAAGTGCACTTTGTGTCACATTGAAAGCCTTAAATTAATCTTAAAACAGGTTGTTTCTTGATGTGAAATCACTCACATGGACTAGAACAATTCATGCATGAAATCCCAAATACATCAACGTGTTGTGTTTTCATTGATTTCAGTTTTATTAAATCTCACAATAACAGCAGAGGTGGAAGAAGTGATCTGCTTAATGGTAACAAAAATATTCAATTATAAGAAAAACTCTTGCATGCATAAAGCATCAACAGTAAAAGACAGAATGGAGTCAACTTATGCTATGGTATATTACATTTACATAACAGGTGACACAGTTAAAGTAGCAAGTAACCATAGTGTATGTGTCATGTAAATGTGGCGTGTAAAAGGCACAATAGATAATTAATAGTGTTTTCTTGTCTTTTAACATCTTGGGAGATAAGTTTCATAAGTCTCACTGTTTTGTGACAAACGTGTTATATTTTGGATTTTGTGTCTGAAAACCATAAATAAATCAGTATATGACATAATTCCCTGTGAAATACAGTGGAGTTGAAGTATAAAGTGGTATAAAAGTGTTAAAGATCTTAGAATTTTACAGTATGTGAGTAAATGTTCTAAATTTCTTCCAACCGCTGATCTACGCACTATGTGCAGTACATACTGTACCTACGCATATTATCACTTAATCAAAAACCCCAGAGAGAGGGACACACCCTCCTTCTGCAACAGGTATGGGGAAAAAAAAAATGGTAAAAGTACTGAATGTGATCATCTGAGCAAACACAGAACAGCCCCTCGTGACAGACGCATCACCTCTCATCAAGCTGTCATGTCCAACCATCGCCAGTAAACCCTGTCAGTGCAGCTGTGAGGTGTCCACATCCTGATCCCTGATCTGCACTGTGTGTTCAGTGGAAAGTGCGTCACGCGGCAGGAGTCCAGTAAGGCTGGAGAGGAAGTGTGTTTTTAGTGGCAGCGGAGCAGCCGGCCTGATGTCTGAACCCCTGACTGCTGACTCTGACCCCTGCTCTGTGCTGCAGCCCTCCTCCGTCCAGCTACCAGTGAGAGTGAGAGCAATCTCACTTCCCCTGTTACTCAGCTACCTTTAACGCTTTGTAATGGTCCAGAGTTTGAATTTAGGGAACTTAATCCTCCGCTGACCTCTTAGTAATTACAATCATATCTCATAATTTTCTTGCAAAACAGTTCTATTTTGCTTCATAAGCCATTTTTCCACTCTTTGGAGGCCATGCTGCAGGTTGAATATTAGCGGCTGTGGCTTCAATATGTGAAATCCATCTGTCTCTACAGCATATTAATCTTTATAACTGAACTTCTCACAATCTCACTGATTCGATCTTCACCAAACTGACTTAAAATCTCTGTTTGGGGTTCAGTTTTTTGCTTAGGGATATTTTAGGAACTGCATTTATTTGGTTTCTTACTGAAAGTTAAATGAGGACAACAATACTACTCTCACATCTCATATGAAGCCACAGTCAGGAGACAGTTAGCTTAGTTTCATATAAAGACTCTCAGCACTTCTAATGCTCACTAATAGCTAACTTTCTTGTTTGCTTAATCTGACCAATGGCTGTATGAGCTATATGAGTATCTACTGTACCCAAATAAGCCTACTTCCCAGAATTTCAGTCAGGCATTAAACCACTTCTCAATGAACGGATATAGATAATCAATCAGTTTTTAGAGGTGTGTAGAGATCAGGAGTAAAGTTTAGAAAAACAAGAAAGTGGAGTTTGTTCCTGTCACCTATATTTGGACATTACTTGGGTAAATGCACCTTATTATCAGACTATCTTTTCTTTAATTAGCTTTAATGAACCTTTATTTATAATATTACAAACCAAAAGTTACTGATTGTGACAACAGAGGAAGCTTCTCACAGCTGGTTTATCTAGCATTTGCACACATTCAGTTAAATGTCATGATGCAGCCAGACCTGGTTAACAGGAGATTTACAGCAGAACTATATGAGGACTTTACTAGACAATCCTGCACCTGGTGGATTCAAATGTCAGCCAGAGAGGACTGAAACATTCGCACATGAGTAGCCTGAAATCATGTGAAACTGCTCACTGCGTGCTCTGCTCTGTGAAGCACAGCAAAGGGATGAGAAAGGCACAGAAAAAAAAGAATAAAAGAGAGCTGTAGCTGGCAGGTCTGGTGTTTCCTTGAAGGGAGAGCGCTCGCTAATTCGCATGACGTTTGAGAGACAGGTTTGTATTTCATTCTGATCTGTCACTTCCTGTGGAGAAGCGTACGTACCCGACGAGAGAATTTCATTTGGGAAAACTGGGGCGAACGTTCACATACTATGGGTGGGACTCTCGTTTTGACTGCAGCAGCCCACATAAAAACATTTCTCAGTGGAGGTTTCAGTTAAACAGATCTGTAAGAAGTCTATAAAGAAGTGGCACTTAGTTGATCCCTGTAGAGAAATTCTCCTTTTGCTCGCCCCCTCTCCACACAGAGACCAAATGTCAGAAACAGGGCAAACACCTCAGTGCTGGTAAAGATTCTCGTCAGGTTCTTGACCCTGCGTCCTGAGGTCAAATCAACCTGCAGCCCCTCTTGTAAGCCACACATTTGACTTTCCCTGCAGAAGAGGAACCACTGAAATCATTGTATGAAACAATTGTTGAATGTGGATGAGCAATATTTCCAAAGAAGCCTCTGAAAATCTCTTTCCCTGAATTGAAATTTACACAATAGCTTTACCATTGGGCAACATGCTTGTCATTTCACAATTGTAAAGCTTGTCCTGTTGACGCTGCCGATCTATCTGTGCAGTTAAGTTACTGAGGCATCAACAAGTTGTCAGGTTGTTAACGAGTCATGAAGCTGTTGGCATGTCCTAGCACCAGTGACAGTGGAACTAATATTCAAAAATACACTGTTTTCTTAACGCGGTCGCTCTTACAACAACTTTCCCACGAATAAACACAACAGCAATGTTGAGAATTTCAAGCATCCTCTGTTTTTAATCCAAGCGCTTTTTCTTTTTGAAATTTAACATCAGTGCTGTAAATCAGAAAAAAGATACAGCTTATTTACAAACACAACTTCCTGCTTGTGCCACCACACCCAAACACAGAAACAAGAAGGGTCAACCAAAACACAGAGTGGCCTTCTTGGAAATGAAACAAAAATGAAAAACGACTCAACACAATTGTGAGAGAAAGTACAAAAGCATGACTCCTATATGTATATCAACACCGTCACTGTCCTTCCACCTCATCCTTTCACTTATGTATTTATTAAACATGCTCTAGTTGCATCTGGTCACTCAGTAACAAACAGTACACCTTGTTGTTAACAGCGTGACAGTGAGTGTTTCTCCACAATTTAGCTTTTGCTTCCAAACATGAGCACAAAGAGTGGGCTGCATGGCTCACTGTATAGATGTACATCTCATATTCTCCATGACGAAACCCTGTGTTGTCATTTACAAGTTGTTATTGAGCTGTCAGTGACATGAATTTAGGCATGCATCATGTCTGTGTCAGGTCTGTTAGTGTTCCGTCACTGCGGCGAGGGATTGGATACATCAGCTCTGCCTCATGTGGCATACTCCGCTAACTTCCATGGAAAAACAGTGTGTAAGTGTGAGAGGTAGTGCTGGGCCTGCTCGGGACGTCCTGCCTGAGCGAGAGTCAGCGAGAGTTTGAGAGTGAGTGGGATCCTGCTCTGGGCTTATATAGCCCAGTTATTTTTAACCACCCACCCCTTGCTTATTACAGCGTTTCCCCCCTGGACCACTCAGGAAGCACGTTTGGCTCCTTTTCCTGCTCACACGCGGCCAGATTCAAACAGAATCAAAGAATGATAGCATTGAGGCTCTCCATCCCCACCGGTGGAAAAAGGAGGCGGGGAGAGGGATGAAGTGGAGGGGGGGTGTTTAGCAGAAAAGGTTGGCACGCGCCAGCCAACAGCGTGACATTCAAAGAGCTGGCTCCGGTCCTACTCCGATTTCAAAAACCCTCAAACATTTGTTTAAAAAAACAGCACAGAGAGCACAGATTTGTACCTGCTGAGAAGCATTCAACAAAGTATCTTCAGTGAATTAACATAACTAAAGAACAGTTGAATTTCACTGTTAGAGATAACTGTCACCAAACAGAGCTACCAGTAACCTACAGCTTATACAATGGTTAATTGCACTGCACTAATTTGAATAATGTGTTTCATGACATTGCCTGGTTGTTTACGTTGTTAAAGATGCAAAAGTAAAGCAGCTGATACCGGAGAACACAGAGAGAGCGACTTTCATCCTGACATTTTTCATCACACAGACAAACAAAACTTCAACATTTCAGATATTTTAGTTTGTAATAGATGGTTTATATGAGAGCAATGAATTTAACTGAGCAATTACATTGCAAAAATATGATTAAAATCCATTATATCTACTTACAGCACATAATAATCAGGATAAAGCAGGGTTCTTGAATATGGTTGAATAAAATACTGAGAGGTGTATCTAATATTTAGTACAACCAATTTATATCATTAAGTGGAGACTAAATATTGGGAACACCTCTCAGTATAATGCAATACAGTTCAACAGAATGACAAAATGACCACAGAGTTGAATCAACACTTCTTCTAAAACAACAAAAGCTGAACATTAAAAACTTCACAAAGGCTGAATGTATAGCAGGACTGTTGTATTAGATTGATATTAATTTTAGGAAGGTGTGCTTAATAAGTGTTGACAGAACGGAGAGAGAAAACTCTCTTGTACCTATGGGGAAAAGTTTCTATCCAGGTAATAAACCTGTTTATCGTCAGTACACACATTTCTGAGGTGAGACTTTTGAAAACAAAGGGTACACACTGGGAGCACGCTGCGTTCCTCAGCACCTCTGCATTAGAACAGCAAGAGTCTGGCTTCCACAGAACCCAAACATGTGTCTCGACAACCAACGTAGCTTTCAGCAAGTGTTATGGAAACCCACCTTTTAAAAATATGCAGCTCACTCTGGCTAACATGGCAGGAATAATGGCTACATGTGGATATAATTGAGCCAGTGGAGCACCGGGGGGATGGGCCCCAATTTATTAGCTGTTAACACCAGGAATCATAGCGGTCCCACTCGTCACACCACACACACATGGCTTCACTGGCTGTGAAAATGTTGTTTTTTTCTCTCCAAAGTGCAAAGAAAGGTGCTTTTTATTTGATATTATGCTTCGTTCGGTGCCGTATTACTTGTGTTGAAATGGTGTGATAAGAATAAAACGAAACCAAGCTTTGACCCTACATGAGTGACGTCGGTGAAACTCTGCTGTTTAACATATCGAAGCCCTAGCATCATTCGCCATTCTGGCATCATTCGTAATCTTCACCTCGGCAAACAGTGAATCTTAGTGAATTCTAAGCATCTTCGTCTCTGCCCGTCTCTCTTTGTGCTTTGATCTACGATCAGCTCAGCAACGTGGACCCACGCGAGCAAAGAACGCCATTCTGCGCGAGGCCATGTTAAAATATTTATTAACAATCGAGGTAACGAGAACGCATATGCGCCGGTGGCCTCGCCGCGTAAAATGCAAGCGGCCAAAGGAACTATGAACTAATTGTTTGCCAGACTCTGAGGTCAGCCAGGCCGTTATGCTAATCTGGCATTGCTTCTCGGCGTGCGTTGCGCAGGCTGACGTGTGCGCTGCTGGGCGAAACGCGAAGGGCTGCGGCTTGTTCTGTTCTGCATTTAATGCTGCGATAATTTTAACGCATGTCGTGCCTAATCTTGCTGAAATATAAAGTATGAAACTCTCCTTCAATACTTGTATGTTTCAGATTGAACTCGTGTCAGCTAATTATTCACTGACCAAGCTGGTAAAACAAAGGGTCTTTATGAAAGAAAAGTGAATCAATCCTTATTTACGTCTGGTGAGCGCATACGCCATGAGTTGAAGTGGGCCCACGACGTGAAAGTTTAATGCTGGTTTCGCGCGCAGAGTGACGCTGCGCATTTGTGAAATGAATCCTTCGTCTCTGCTTATTACAGGGCGATAGCGACCGCGCCGGAGGTTTTCCTTGACCACGCGTTGCCTGGCAAACGGAACGGCGGAGAATCTGGAGACATTGTATTGAGGCTCGTCCGTAAAGCCTGTAATAAGCGACCACGAGCTGAAGTCGCTACTTAAAAAGTAGATAAAATCATCGCCGCTTTTCATCGCAAAATATCTCGTCGAGGGGCAAAATAATTATAATAAATATGTGATGTGTCGTGTTGTAAAGTCACCAAATTATGAAGCTGGTAAGTATTACAAATCCAGCAAATTGATGCTATGAGGCAGGCTATGCATTTTGAGAGAGGCCGATTGTTTCTGAATAGGCCAGGAATCTTGTGGATCGTGAGGGAAGCTGTGTGAGCCGTGGTAGTGATGTGGTGGTGGTCGGTGTTGTTGAGAGACCCGCGATTTTGAGGGATTTTGAGGTTTTTCCTGGTACGAAATCAGCATGAAAATGTGCCGATGAACTATCAAAGACGATTTAAGGCAAGTGAGAGGTTATAATTGAAGTTCTTGTCCAGGAAATGACGAATTCATTTTCTTTGTGAGTTTCCTCGACGAGGAAATGTGAGAACTGGCGATCGAAATAATGTAATTTCGGCTGCGGCCCCGATCGATCGTAGTCTTCTTCAATAATTCGCTGTGCTGGCTCATTAAAGCTCGTCAGATGTTCAGGCTAATCCTGAATCATAATTAATGTTTCGTAATGTGTTAACTTTTCTTAGTGATAACGCCCGACTCTTTGACGGTATTCTGTTTCCTGTGTTCGAGGCCACACCTGTCTTCGTGTAATAACTCAATAATCGAGAACTCCGTCGCGCTCCCGGTATTGAGCGTGACTCTCCTCCCCAATCAATCGCCTCGTGTGTTCGGCTCTGTCTCATGCCTCGCCAGGCCATTAAAGCAAAGAAGCGAAAAAGAAATATTCGTATTGGCAAGAACGATCGCAGCACAGGGTAATGAAATAAAGAGGTGTGGCATCGTCGCGGCTAGGAAAATAACTAACTCGATCGTGAATGAAGGCTCAAGCCGGCAGACGATAAATCTCTCCAGCGAGACCTTTCTCTCGCCTTTCATGTATATTGGCTCTGCGTAATTTATGATTTGATATATTCCGCGAGGTACTAGATACGTAGATCATTTTCTCTGTTCAGCAAAATGCTGATGAGAGAACATATGTAAAGACAGAAATCATAATAAAGTCAGTTATAACGCGATTTTTTTGCGCTCTGGGTTTCCCCCCATGCTTCTTTGCAACGGGCGTGGTTTAGGTGATGTGTTGTAAGAATCGTGAAACAACAATGAAACCAGTGTGTGGCAAAGTGTCTGCGCACGATCTTAACAACTTTGCGGTGGAGCGTACGCACCATGTAATCGATGAGAAACTCGGCAAATCTGAAACAGATGGGCACTTGTTCCGTTTTATACCTCCTCTTAAAATAAGCCCCCTCCCAGTGGCTGAGAGCGATCTGGTCATTGAATCGCATCAGGCCAATTAAGAAATGCTTCCTTTAACACGTGAAGATGTTCCTGATGATAATCATCATGTGGCCTGCCGAAAGGCAGAAAGGCTGTGAAAACGCTGTGATGTTTCTGACCTTCAATGACCCTCGTGGCTGACGTGCTTTGTCAAGCTGGGGTGGGGTGATGTTTTGACTGTGTGTGTGTGTTTATTGTGGTGTGTGGCTGCTCTGCAACATGCTGACCGCACTGCTGGCAATGCCTCTGAAATGGCCTTTTGCTCCGCTGCATTCATCTGAAATGATACTGCTCTGAGCTGCAGCTCATTATTGAGTTTGAGCCAGTGGTTCAAACTTTTAATCATCAACATTGTAAACCTGATGTCGGGCGGGCTCCTTTTCTTGTTTCAGATGAGTTGTTATCAGTTTCACCAGAAACAGATTTCCCCCTTTAAAGTTTTCACACGGTTTCATTTAAATGACAGTTTCAGGCTTTCACAAAGACAAGAGAAAGGATGAGAAAGAGAGAATACATATTTGTGTAGCAGAATTTTGTCTTTTCTTCTTTTTTTTCCCATTAATCATCTCACAACCCCTTATATTTGTCATGTCTCCCTTGGGAGGGGTCTGGACCCTGAGGTTGGGAACCACTTATCTTAACTAAACTGTAAATAAAGTAGTACAATAGTAAAACTAACAATTACCTAATGTATGATTTCAGTTCTTGGAGTACTTTTACTTTTGCTTCTGAAAGTACATTTTACTGCCATTACATCTGTACTTAAGCAGGGTAATAAAGGCAGGACTTTCACTTTTAAAAAAAAGGTAAGAGTGTTTTTTGCTATTTTTGTATTAGTACTTTTAGTCAAGGTCCAAACACTTCCTCCACCACTGGCGCGCGGCAACACACCAGGCCTGGCCGAGAGGAGCCACTGACTCATTTCTGCCGTGTCACGTCTTCCCCGTGTCACCGGCCTAGGCCTGACAGCAGATCCTGCTGTTTCACATGCTGGTGCCAACCTAGAGATGTGAAGTGGTTTACTCCCTGTGGGAATGACAGCCTCGCTCTGATCAACTCGGGCAGATCACATTCCAAGGTTGTATTTAGAACAGCAAACACAACATCTGATGTTTAACTCTTTGAGCCGCAGATGTTGTGTTTTCACATCCATCTAAACAAACAGGAGGGATCTTTTTTTTCTTCTCCTGTTTGATGTGTGTGGGAAAAAGCAGATGTACACATGTTTGAAAATCCTCAAAACCTGTATCCTCGTGTTATCTCTCAAAACTTGTGTAGTGAGAGTTTTCTGTCTGCTGACCTCTCACAGGGTTGTAGCTGACCAGTCTCACCCCTCACGCCCACCTGTTTCTGCGGCCTGCATAGACTCATGCCTGTTTACCTCTAATGGGACTCTGCTGTGGAGTTAAAACCGAGGGGCCCGATGGTTGTGGCCACAGGTTGGAGGAATGTCTACCGTCTGGACGGGAAAATGTAATCAGCTGAGATCAGCGAATTAGAGGCCGGGTTTCTCATTCTCCCTTCGCGCTCTCACTTTCCCTCCATGTGCTTCTCACGCATGCAGCCGCTCTCACTTTTTCTCACTCTACCTCTGTGAGCTGTACACACACACACACACACACACACGCTCTTTCAGATGAAGAAAAATGACACCTTTTCTTTCTGCTATTTCCTCTGTTTTTACATACTTGGGCCTGGGGTACAAGAGGCAACCTTGTGTTTTCATGTGACAAAACACACAGAGGTCTGTGTGGATTCGGGAGAGGTGAATAGCCTAATTCATCATTTGGGGTTAGGCCTGTCTGAGCCTCATCTGGGAATATCTCTATCTACACTTAAAAAGTGGGACTGTTGGCGCTGTCTCTTGAGCTTAAAGGAACTACAACTCAGTCTTGTCCTCCGTTTGACTGATGACTTCTCTGGAGATTCAAAATTCCAGAGTTCAAATGTGGTTTTACCTACAAGCTGTAAGCCTGTGTTTCTCCTCAGAAATCCTCCCGTTCAACAGAGGAAATAGCATTTTGCCTAATTCTTCAGGTTTTTTTTTTTGGCAGCATTTACTAAAAACAAACATCAGTGGTGGAAGAAATATTCAGATCATTAATTAAAGCACAAGTAGAAATACTACAGTGTACAAAAACTGCTTTTAAATTTTACAAATGTGCATTTTTTCTGGATCATCTTTACCTTGTTTATGATGCCCTGACTGCATGTTAGGGTGGGGGATAAATGTAGCTGTTACATACTGTTCAGTGACTGTGTATGTGTTGTTTTTCAATAAAAAGTTACTGTAGGGAAAAAAAGGACTAACATATAGGTGCATTTATTATGAACTGGGATAGTGGCACTCCAAAAGTATACCAAAAGGTAAACTTAGGACAAAGTACTACGGTTTGTTTTTGTGTGTTTCTGGGGTTTACTGGTTTCGCTGAGGAAAGTACCTGATTTACTCAGAGGAAGCACACCTGTGTTGCATTAACAGGCACACATTCAGTCAGTGACAGAAAAATGTCAAGGTAAAAGATTTGTCAAATTTTCATCTATATTATGTTTGTTTTTTTTCAGCAGTAGCCATTCTGTGTATTTGAATTTACTGTCTCTCTCCATGTTAGTTTCCCTTGTCACTGTTGGAGTCACAGAGGAAGGATTCACAGGAAACGATGCGTGCTTGTCGTGGACATGGTGCATAAGACAAAAGCTGATGCATACAAAGCTACATTTATAGCTATGCGGAAGACAACATTTCATAATCATGAACTTAATTTTGCTGTGACTGACGACATGGTTGAATGTCTTTGCTGCCCCTAGTGGTGGATGGTGGCTTGTGAGTGAATAAATGGCTGTGTCTGAAATCACCCCCTACTCCCTATAAAATGCACTATATTCACTGCCTGCTCTTTTATTTGAGCATTTAAGCCTCTGGGTGTGAAATCTATGCACTGTAATGCTCTCAAAATTGTGCACAATGTCCATGCCACATACCTCTTTCTGCTAAAAATCCCACAATGCGATGCTTCACATTTTATAGATGCAAAGGTTACAGTCGCGTGACACAACAGCTGTCAGCGATGAGGTAAAATGACGGCAATTCACATCTGTCCGAAACCTCAAATTACAGCTCAGCATGGAGTAAACTGTTGAGTGTTGCATTGGGAGTAGTGATAGAGCGAAACAGGGAGTGATTCTGGACTCAGCCTTACTGTATATTATTAAAACACTCTTGCTGTTACTGTCATTAACCACAGGTGCTGGCAAATTCCACCAGGATTGAAAAGTGGAAAAAACACAGGGTGAAAATACAGTACAAATATTGCCAGCAAAGTCTAATCTATTATGAAAAGTTACACATTAATTATGCAGACTGGCTCCATTCTGTGTGTCAGTGTTGGGGTTAGTGATATATTAATGCGTAATCAACATCTCACTGAATAATGTGGAGCTAATTACACTTATTTTATGCACTGTTTGGTAGTTTAATCTGTTATAATCCATCTTATATTATGAACTGATCGTGTTTTGTAAGCAAAATCTCAATCTGCAAAATAACGCTGTCACAGAATTAAATAAAAATGCTCCAATAAACAACAAGGACCTGAAAGTAGGACTTCAGCAGACTGTGAGAAAATGTGTATCGGTTATTTTCCGACACTGACAAACACACAGGCCTGTCAGTGCACTCATGTGTCACACTGTATATATTAACTCACACCAGAGGCATTATTTCTGATAATTAAGCCTCCTCAGTGGATGTTAAGGGTAACAGGTCAACCACAGGCACGCTCACCCTGCGCTTTAAGTCCTCTGCTGCCCGTCACGTACACTCACTCTCACACATTCTCACTTGCTCTCACACACATGCTGATAACCACACTTGTAATGTGAACCTTACTGTGGAGGAGAGCAGGCCTATAATTACAGAGCAATGGTGGGAAAGCCATAATCACAAAGACCCAAATAGAAAATCTGAATCAACAGATGATTCCAGATTATTGCGCCCCCCCCCCACCCCCCATCTGTTTACACAAGGATGTTGTGATTTACATTTTGGAGCTGGAAAAACCTATTGTCCCCCTCACACAAATGTCAACATTTCTCTGGTTGAGCCTTTAAGAAGCCTGTAAGCTGTGATATGTAATTGTGCTTTCGTGTTTTTGCTTTCACTGAGAAGCCACATCAAAGGTGTTTTTCTGTCTCTTGCCAACCGATAGAGGAGGCAGTTTGATTCTGATCATAACCTCCAAAAGAAGAGGAAGAAAAAAAAAGCACATTGATTTCAATCAGTGGTCAATTGTGAATGGCACGCCTATGTTCACTGGCTTATAACAGGTGCCACAGTGTGTTTCTGTTACACACACAAACTATGCATTACCACTATTGCAGCCCAGCCGACGGAAACCGTTAAATGAGCAGAAACTATGACACCTCAGAGGTATGAAAATTAGATGTAATGCACATTTTCTTTCCATATGAGTGTATGTTATTTTAACTGGGGGTTTGGTCACCTGTTTATGGGCTTGTTGATCATGCATGGGCTGCACTGACCTGTGTTATGAATGGCTGGCAGACTATTCTCTTCATTTGGACCATTTAGATTTTAATGACACATTCTGAAATAAAACTGTTCAACTTCCTTCTTGTAGTATAACTGCTTTAGGCTTGGTTTAGCTGCTGTGTGAAATATAAACTGACAAAAAAAAATCTACATTATACTGCATGTGGTTCTTTAAGAAAGTGAAATTACTTTGTGAATCGTCTTCATATTTACAATATTTCTGAAGCATATGACATATTTCTTCTTGGGGTCAGTCAAAGTTCACAATGGTCAGTCACCCACTGATTTCACTTTGTAGTGCAACAACCAAAACATGTGTCATCTATCTATCTATGTATCTATCTATCTACCTGGAACAACTCTCCCTCTGTTTCCTGCATCAAACCTCAGCCGTTTGTTGCTGTAGCTTTAAAAAAAACACAGTTTAAAACACTGTCGTTGCTCAATGGCAATTGCCTAAGACACCCCATTCCTGGGAAATGAATGCGTGCCCTTGTTCCAATTTTAGTTTTTGCCCGCCACCATGGGCTGCTATTTGGTCTGCCATTTCTCAGGGTTGTGGGCTTCTTTAATGAGCACTTTGATCCCACTCAGGTCTGGCGCTAGTGTTTATGCGACCCTGAAGAAAAAACAAAAAAGAAAAAAAAAGAAAAAAATGTATCCCATTCTCTGGTAGAGACCTCTGAGCTGTGGTGTCCAGTGGAGCAGCCGCATCAGGACCCCGGGGACCTCCTTCCACGTCTTCTTCCTCAGACCCCGACTGACCACAGAGAGGTCGGGGCCGAGTGCACAAAGTCACGGCAGGGTGGATTTACTGTGGAAAGTACAACAGCAGATGACAAACGTACCCAGGAGGAGGGTCCAGAGAGACAAGAAATGAAACTAATATTAAAACATTTCCAGTCAACCTGTCAGATTCCTTTGGATTATGAGCTCTCATTGCAGATGTCAGTGTCAGCTGTTTTTTCCAGGTTCATTTGTAGTATAACATGTGTTCCTGATTAGGATTTCCCTTTATCAGCCTCATAAATTTCATAACTTAACTACAACAGCTTCTTGGCACTGCACACCAGATATTTTATTTCCAGCATAGCTTTGACACGGTGCAGCTGTGTAGTGAGCGTAGAGCCTCAAATACTTTTTTAGGGTTGTTGCATTTACATGCTTTCACTGTGACCTGCGTAAAATCCACAACTCGACAAGTCTTTTCCCTCCCTGAAACCTTACACTACACAATCTCCTCAGCTCAACATGTCATTTATCCGGTGCAGACTTGCAAAATGTTATTTTCTCAAAGCGGAAAAATCTGCAGTGAGGTTATGAAGGGTGGAACTCATTAACAGGATCAATATGGAGTTCATAAATGTATAATTTAATTGAAACATTTGTTCTCAGATGACACTTTGTATTCATTTAGATGGACATGAAAGATTTGTCAGACAACTTTGGTATCATTTAACCTTTCACTACCCTACCATTTCACTGACCTGCTGGTGGGTCATTATAAACTCTGTGCTGTGCAGTCAAACATTGTTCAAACACACAAAATAGTTTTTTTAATTTACAGTGGAGATACTGTAGCTAAAGCTGAAGGTTACAAAATCCACCTGCCAGCACCTTAAATTATTATTTACTCATGTATGTTTGTGCATGCAGGGACTATAACTCCAGTTTCTGGTGCTAGCTGTTTTGACTTGTTTCCAGTCTTTATGCTAAACTATGCTAAGCTAAGCTAATTGAGAACAGGCTCCATCTCACACAGACATTAGAACGGTACCAGTCTTCTCTCTTCTCTCAAACTCTCAGCAAGAAACTGAATCTGGAAAATCAACCGAAAGAGGAAGTCGGTTTGCACTGACATGAGCCTTTAGCATGTGTCAATCAAAAAACACTTCATCTATCTGGTTCTGTTTAAGGATCTGTTTGTTCTGAGGTTTTTCAGAATAGATACTGTGAGTCTGTCTTAACTTCTCCTTACTTGCTGCTGGGTGTGATATAGGGGGTGAACACAGTTGTGATGAAAACTGTATCAGATCATCCATGTTTTGTTTTTTTAATCACGCATGCTTTTAGTAATAGTCATTGTGCTGTTATCATATTATTTATGTTAAATTCATAAGCAATTCACAAGCCAAATTAGTTTCACATGGGTCCAGGGAATGTTAAGCTGCTCTTGAATATGAAAGACCTGACCACAGAGAAGAAAAGAGCAAGGAGGAAAGTCATATTAAAAGGCACTATTTAGTGGAGCAACAGTTTGGTTTAAATAACTTGGATTTTAATTTTAATTTGTTTTTAAATATGACAGATGACTCTTCTTTGTTTCTAATTATGTGATTCAGAAACAGCCTTGAAACAAGTTGAGAATTTAAACTAAAGCTGAATGAAATCACTTCACACCATGGACAGATTTTTGCTCTTGGTTAAAAAAAAAAAAAGAATCTGATTTTATGACGCAGAAGTACGTGTGTTCAACGCAGTCATTAAAGACTTGGACAGGTGTTTTCTTTTTATTTCCCTGAAGGCATCAGCAGGACTTACCACATTCCACCAAATGAATAACCAGCTGCATGCGCACATAATACAATAAAGAGATTCAACCAGGAGGACTGAATGTTCTGTAGCCATTCATCCTTTTGCACGAAGTCTCACCTGATGTCAGGCTGAGGAAAGCTTGCCTAGTTTCACACTGTGGGAGCACCCTGAACCAACCAAGCAACCAACCCAGCCTTACAGTGACCTCAGAAATACCTGAACCGGTGTGAATCACATGTCACAGCTGTATATACTCATATACAATATGGTGTATTCATCATATCAGCTAACTGCAACTTAGAGAAGATGTTGGCTACTTCGTTCACTGTGAAATATTAATCTCAGGATCCTGTTTGAAAAGGAAGACAGGATATGCAAAGCCCACACAACTGCCAGGGTGACAGGTGTGTGCGTGTTTGCTTTTGCAACCTCGACTTGAAACTGCAAGTCAAAAATAAAGGAGCCAAAAATTTTATTTTATATTTACGTAAGCAAGTTACGTACACATTTTTAGGTCTTTATAAAACAAACGAGCAATTTTCTCATTCTTGTTTGGGCAGTGAAGATAGACTTGGACAATGTGATGGGAACTGTTTAGAGCCAAAGACAAGGAGACAACTTGCATGTTGACTTAGTGACTCAGAGCACGGTTGTTGCTGTTTGCACTGGGCTATTAATCACATGAGTGTATGGCCATGTGAGCAGGTGGAGGAGCAGGATCCTGCTGCAGGTAGAGTGAAATGGACCAATCCACACACACCGATGTAAGACAAGAGAAAAAAAAAACAAAAACGTGCAAATGAAACCAAAACGTGCATATTCACGTGTAGAGGATGGTTTGGTGCAAGACAGATCAGAGGAATTAAACCAGGTGTAAATGGCTGTCAGGCTGGATGCAATCCTTCGTCTGGACTTGCCTGTTGTGTACCCATCCACGTGTTCTGGATACCCATGTGTCAGTGGTTATGAGTCACGCCAGACAACGTTGTTTGCCCAGGCTGCCGTGACTCATCGCCTGTTGCTGGATGGGACCCGGACTGTCGATCCTTTCTCATGCCTTAAGTACAGTATCTGTTTGACTTGAGCTTTTGTGATTCCTTCTTGCGTTTTTTGCATGCTAATGTGGTCATATCCAGCTCTGAGACAGAGGACCTCTCTCTGTCTCTTCCTTCTCTTCAAATCTGCATCTCACATGTCACTCAAGACTGCTTTGGCTCTGTTACGGAGGAATCTGATGTGTTGTCAAGACACATACATACAAGGGGATGATGCCCTTTGTTTTACCTGCAAAGAATGCCAGAGCAGGGTATTTTCAACATCACACACTTCTGTGTAAGTGCACACACAGTTCATGGCTTTGGAAAAGTGCGTGGGCGACTGTCAGAGCCATGTATTGGTGCCCGACCAAGGGTTACAACCTGATGGAGACAGCGTTAGCCTCGGTGCTGATACAGAGACATTATAGGTGTCTTATCTCTGTCCCTTAAGTCAGCTATACACCACTCCAGCAATAGAGTTTTACAGCAACAAAGAAAAAAAATGGCCATAAACATAAAATGACTGACTGATAGCTGCACTCGGCTGAAGGATGCCCTCTAATTAGTGTGTTTTATGAGCCCAGGATCCACAGTGAAAACATGTTCGTGCTGTGCCGGAGAGCAAACACTGCCTGGGAGGTCAAAGTGGCCGCAGGGAGCTCTGGATTGTCCTCAGACCAAGTTCAGGGCAATTCATAGGAAGTCTCACGGTAGACCTTTGGCGCCCATATCTTGTTTGCTAATTGCTTGGTTAATTACAGTGCGAGTAATAGGACAGTTTCAATGTGTAACAGCAGAGAAATGATAAGCTGTCATGCATTCCTCCATTATCAGCACTGTTTAGTGACTGATATGTTCTGTAGATATAGAGTCACCACTTAAATTAGTCAGTAAATATGTCATTTGGTGGAATTAATTTGAAGACTGCTAATGCTAAACTATGTTCAGGAGTTGCTGTTGAATGACATTTGTTCGTGTTGTCTCCGCTGCCTCACTTTAGTGTCAAGCTAACATTACTGTAAGCCACAAAACAAGAGGGCTAGCATGCCAACATTGCTAAATAGGTAACATTCAGTCGATTGTCTTTTGCATTTGTAGGCTATTGTTAGGAATTAAAATTAAATCATCATAATTAAAATTATTTGACATTTTTGGCAGCTTGTCTCAAGCTAAACCAGATGTCACGGTGGGTCGGCCATTTTTTTAAAGGTTGACGGTGCCAAACTCCTCCCGTCCATGTGTCAAAGTGTCATTGAGAAAACCGTCCACTGTACTGGAAATAGCTCCTGATGGGAAGAAAACTGCTTTAGATGAAAGTTTCTTCCAAATGAATATAGTGTAGATGTACCCTGTAGTGCAGAGGGAGAAAATGCTGTAATATGTGTGCATATATGGTAACTCTTGAATAATGAGATGGTGACTTTTTTTAGAGACAATTTTGTTCATATTATGTGAATTTTAAGAACTTGTGAAGTGATTTTTTTTTTTTTTTTTTTAAGTTGTTCAATCCTCTGACATCTCAGGAATTAATCTCAGGAGACCCCCTGACATATCCTGTTTCACCTGCTCCTGAATGAGCTCTCATCCCCAACAACACAGGCCGGCCTCTCAGCAAAGAAAAGCTCTTTAAATGATTGAAATATTTCAGATGCTATTCCAGACAAAAGAAGTAAAAACAAGGGAGCTGAGTGAGAGGCAGAAGAGCTCCCCCCCTGACCCTCTGGTCAACCAGAAAGTGGGAAGGGTTAATCCCAGTTTACACTGACCTCACTCAGCAGCTTCTCAGCGCTGCACTGATAAACATGAGTACGAGGGAGATTCTCCTCTCACCTGTAGACAACGCAGCGCCCCAGGCCTGACCCCAGAGGTGTCGACATGACAACTGTACTGTGACAGACAGCGAGAGAGATGGAAAGAGATGGGGCATAGGTAAGAGAGAAACACTAGAGGCCATAAAGATAAACTCCTTTCATGTGGAAAATTGCTGGGATTTGTCTATCTGGTAATGTTATGGCTTTTTTTTTTCCCCACAGAAAAAAGTAGCACGTTGTGTCATACATGGCATCTAGCTCACACTGTAACACAAAGCAACATGGGAAGTCACGTACAATGCAGACAGTGAGCGGTTGCTTAATGCAATTGGCAACTCTGTCTTTTTATTTCATCAGTTCTGTAAATTCAGTGTCGTAGCTCAGGTGCCTTACAAAAGTCTCTAGAGTCAAATGTGCTTCAAAATGACAGCATGATCAGTTCACAGCGTCAGCTCCTGGCGTCTTTGAATGCATCACTGTCAATTGAAGTTTGACCGCTTTATTGATGCCAATTTCAAACACATCTCATCAACACTTTGTCCCTTTGATTTTTGACTGAAACGTGGCATCTCTCCAAATATTGGCCAACTTAGCTGCCTTGCTTTCTTTCCATTCGTGCGTGTCATGTTGCTTCATGCTAACGTTGGCTCAGCACAGGAAAATTATGCCAAACTCTCACAAGAAAAGGCTACCATTTGCTTTTGTCATAAATTTCCAGACAAATTCCAGGTGGCACATTTCATGCAAGTTTGGATTTGATTCAGTGTTTCACATCCAACTGGTCTAAACTGGACTGGCAAAAAATTCCATCAAAGGGTGAAGAGAAAAGACAGGAAGAGCGAGACATTTCTAAAGACAGTAAGAAACTGCGATAAAAAACCAAAAAAACAAACTGAAATTCTACGTATTATTTATCAACTCCCTGTTTTCTTCTCCCCTGATGCATTTAGTGTACATCAGCCAGCTTTTCTTCGCTCCAGTCTTGCAGCTGATAATATCCCTGCTATCGTTCAAGGTAAATGCAGAGTTCAAAGGATGTCAGGAAAACTGTTTGCAAAGCACTGGGCGTTGACATTAGTTTTGCAACAATTTGTTTTTTCATTTACTTATCTTTATTTCTATTGATAAGGTGAAACTGATTTATCAATGTCAAGGGTGTTTTTATTTTTTGTCAGCAGCTCTGAGCACTTAATTTTTGATTTTTCACAGTGACTAATGTAAAAACTATATGTTATGTATATATTTGCTGCGTGATAGTGAGGTTTCTATCTCTGACGTGTGTTTGGGTAACACCTATAAATCAACTTTGGACATGTTTTTGTAGTCATGTAACACAGAGTGTAGGTGTGTTTTGTGTTGAACGGGTTAATAAAACTATTACTACATTCCATGTGTGTGTTTACCTGTCCGTTCAGGTCTCATCTTTGACCACACCCTCAAGTTTTTATAGTAACAGGTATAGAATAATTTCACTGAATTACTTCTCTGAAGCAGTGGCACAAAAGGAATGTCTGACTATTAGCATGCATAACTTTACAGTAGTTTGTTTTGGCTTAGCTGTGGAGATAGTTTTAGCACAAGATGAAATTATTTATTTAAATTTTTCTATTATGTTCTTTCAGAATACATAATGTAACACTCCATGTGTTATAAAAACTTTACTTTTGTATTTCATTTCCAATTTAATTTAGATATTAATTTTGTCTGCACCAGCCCCTTGCAAACCTGAATCCTTACAGGGATCATAAACTGAAAAATACAGTCTGATGTTGTAACTTGTGCAACATGTGTCATGTAAAATCAGCAGCAAAATTACTACTTTGCCTCCTGGAGATACACCAAACGCAGAAAAAGTGAGAAAACTCCTGCGAACAATTTGAGAGCGTGTGTTTTTTCCTGCTCTGTTTACATCTACAAGCAATAAAACTGCAATAAAACGATCTACAGAGGAGCTCCCTGAGCGCAGCCTTCCTAGTAAAACATTAACCTGAAACTCTGCAGGTATTTTAATGAGCACATCATAAACGAAATATGCACTTCTGTGGACAGAGAGAGAAAAATAAAAGAGTGCTGGCTGCGTTCTGTCTGTCTTTCCACAAAGCGTTTTCTGTGCCGCATCTGTCTATCACTTTGTAATTATTTACCATTTATGAGAAGCATCAAGTCACGCAGGTAAGGCCAGTTACATGTTTGCTTTTCTCGCAGGCAGGCAACCACATAAAATTCCTTACAGTCCTTTAACGCTTCACAATGCATGTGATTTTTATGTTTGGTTTTATGCAACTCCTGACTCAACCTGTTTGTGGAAGGAACCCAGGAACCTTCGCAGAAATACACAGTGTGTTTTCAGCCTTTTTCCAAAAACCCCCTTCATCTCCCATGTTTTTTTTCTCAAAGTGAGCTCACAGGGTTTTAAATCTGGCAATACATCCCTGCTGTGAGACCAGAGGCTGAACTGTACTGCCAAACATTTGTTTTAGCTGCAAGAAGGGAGTGAGAATTGATGGAAGGAGGTTACATCAAGTCAAACCCAGAATATCAGCAGCAGGATTCAGCCTCAATTGGGGCGTGCTTCCACACACACTCGCTCAGATAAACACACACACACACACCATGCACCTGTGCAGGATTGCATTGAAAAGAACTGATAACAGAGTGAAAGAACTTGACATTTGTTTTCCTAATCACCTCCGACACCACCTTTCTGTTTGTGCAGAGCGAGAAGTATCACAGAGCTCAACAAAAGCCCCATTTACTCGCTGTCCTTATTTGTCCAAGCGTGTTTCCCTCCAGCTCCCTGAAACCACAAGCTCATTATTTCATCCTCCGTAATGTTAGCTTTTAAATCCACATCAGCACACTCATTTGGTTAGTGATGGTAAATATTTATGCAGCGTGTCACAAAAAACACACACATGCGCGTGCACATACGCACAACTGGCAAACAAACGCACACATGCAAGCACACTTTTACCCTCCCATTTGTTCAGATTTCCTTTTTTTACTTTCAGTGTGAGCTGGAACAGTTTCACTGGTGATTCTGACTGGATTCATGAGCTCTTATTGGATTATTTAAGGGCATTAAAGTGCTGTGCTGTTTCGCCTGATTGTCTCTTTTTGTTGCTTAGTTCTTAGTTTTCACTTGCAAAATGACTGTGAATTGACTAATGAATGTGCATATGAATAACCAGGGTTAACTGGGTTGAGTAAGTGTGTTTGGCTGTCATGGCTGAGAGCTGACTTTCAAAATAAGAGTCATGCGTTTACACTTAACAGCTCTTTCCAAACTTTATGCAGTGTAAACATAAAGAATAAAGGGGAGAAGTACCTGCCAAGGAACTATTTAAACCATCCATTTGTGTTTTTTGACACTACAGTTGGATAAGTCAAGCATTATGTACATGAGATTCCTTCTTGAAGAATGTTTTACTTGTATTTAAGTACTTTACATTGCATTGAATTGCTGCCAGGTGTACTGTATAAGTTTGAAGTCCAAGTTCATGAAATCATATTTTTGAGTCAGTTAAAATCTGAACTGAAATCAAAATATTTTGATAGCAAATACCTGCAGAAGTCCACATGCAGATGCTGCATTTCCTGAGTTGTCATGTGCTGAATTTACTTCTGCACATGTTTGATGAACATGCCCATTTCTGATTCTGTTTCAGTTTTGTGATGAGTTGTGACTGTGTTAGGCGCCCAGCCCTCTTCTCTTAAAATACAAAATGTCTCTTCAGGTTGTTGTTCTTCATGAAGCCTCATTTGATTTATCAAATTAGAAAAAGAGGAGCAGCCGCAATCGCTTGTTCTCACTGGAATATCAGTGAAATGACTACACACAGTGGGCCCCTAGGAAAAGACACAGACTTATTGCAGCTTATATCAAAATACAAGGATGCACTGTGCAGCTATACTGTATAAATACATCTGAAATGATCAGAAGTGACTCAGTATCAGTATGAAATATATATTAAAGGACCCAGGTTTCAATCAGGAACAAAACATGATTGAGGCGCGCTTAGTTTTGACTGCAGCCTTTGACTTTCCAACATGAAAAGTTAATAACAGTCATTTCAAACAGAGGTTCTGGCTTAGGTGGGGCCTCCTAACTCTTTTGGCCCCTGAGCCATGCTCGGTAATCTGGCCATGCCATGAGTTGTGTTACCTGTTGTTAGCGTCTATATTGACTAAAATATTCTACTTACTATGTCTCCATTAGAGTCAATGTATAGATATTTGGATGTGATGTGATGTTGAGTTTCAAACAACACAATATGTTCAGAAAGTAAATCACCAATACTTTTTTTTCTATGTTTTTCAGGTATATTTCTTCTTAAATGATTAACCTACAATTCATTCAACCCTCCAAGTGTCTCCACCCCTCCCCCTCCTCTCACCCTGTGTCTCAGGTTGCCTTCAGTCAGGTGTGATGGCCCCCGAGGCCTCCAGTTAAATCCCCAGCCCAGACGTCTGCACAGCCCTGGTCTGCCTCATTGGGAGTCCTGCATTGATTGCCGCTTTAGTCTCCCCCTCTCTTTGTTAATGGGAGCCCTGCCATTGTGAGGGGCCTCTTCTGTTATTGTCTTGCTGAGTGCTGGAGAATTGGCTGTGTGGGCACCGGGCTGCCAGCAGCTCCTGTGAGGTCTTGTTGACCTGCTGAATGGAGCCAGCAGAGAGTCCGTCAGGGGCACCAAAGTACCCCAACAGGACCGAGGAATGTGGGCAAGCTGCTGCTGTCTGGATTAACAACAGTCTCTAACAGTGAATAAAGACAAAGGGAATACGTCAGTGGAACTTAAACAACAATGCAATCAAAAACACATTAATGTAAACTGTCTTAATAACATCATGGGCTGTATTTCTGTCCTGCGGCATCAAGCAGTGGAACATACAGCTGTATGGCAACACACATACAACTGATGTAGCTTTGTTGTGGGTGCAGATTTTGGTCAATCTGTAACTCAATGGTAACACTCTGCAAAATAAAAATTCATATTATTATTTTCTCTGCATAACTGAAAATCTGCCAGTTCAGCATAACACATACTCCAACCTGTTCCCAACTGAAATCAATTGCTTATGTGTTTGTAATATGACACCAGAGAGAATAAGGTCAGTCGATGCAAAGGAAGCAAGAAAAACAAAAAATGGAACTTGAAATCTCAAGGGACTCATTTACAGAAAATAACTTTTTGTCTGAGGCAGTTTTTTTTTTTCAGTGCATTTTTGCCAGTATTATAAAAACTTGTTATATTGCTCTTTAGCAATGATTTAAATAACAGCACCAGCCAAATATGTAACACTATGTGTGAAATATATCCCACTTGACAGTTACTGTAAAAACAAAAACAAATCTTTAGCTGTGAAAGTCTTCAGTGGATACGTTGCTGGCTGATATGCAGAGTTTGGAAATCTGTGAAGATTCTCGGTCATTCAGGGCATGGTTATCCAAGAAGGGTTGAATCGAGGGCAACAGGACTTGGACACTTGAAGACGTTTCACCTCTCGTCCAAGAGGCTTCTTCAGTTCTCTTAGATGGGAGGTGAAATGTCTTCAGGTATCTTGGATAGAGTTTGGAAGTGTTCCCTGTGTTTTTTTGTTTCAGTTTGGGTGTATTATTATATTTGGACAAACTGTTAACTTGTTTGAAATATGGTGCAGAAAACATTGTACAAAGCCTAGATTCCCACAATTAGATGTTAAAGTGAACACACACTGGTGAAACAGTAATTCCACACTCAGATGTTCTCTGCTGCACGTCCAGGATAAAGGAATGTGTAGTGTATTTGTTTTAAGACTCCATGTTGTTCCTGCAGGATGCTGTAATTAAACCTTCACATCAATATCTGCCTCTTTCTCTCTCTGGCTCTGTGTTTTGAATTCTGTCCAGCACTTGTTTCAAAGCCATTGTTTTGCTGTGCTAATCAAAGACGCAGCTGCTATCAGATCAGAGAGTGTTTTAGTGTCAGTCAGCAGACTAGACTCCTGCTAGCTGCCACTCTCTCAGCACGCAAGACGATGCTAAACGAGCAACGTAGAGGAAGAGAAGAAGAAAGCGTGGTGCTAATTTTGTGAACCTGTTTGTTTTTTTGGGTTTTTTTTAATGGAAAAAGTCTTGATAGTGATATTTGGAATTCACATTGATGATAATCAGAGGTACTGATCTCAGCACTAGTTCTGTTTTGATCACTTAGTTTCATTTCTTATCAGAGATAGCAGGTTTTAGTCAAAACTTGTCCAATATCTCTATGGCCACTTATGAAATAAAAGCTTTGTGAAAAATGAAATACACAGTGTATGAAAAAGTGCCTTATAAATGCATAATCAGCCTGGAATGGTGAATCCTCGAAGTTATCTGGGACTTTTCAAATGCTGGCTAATATATCTTTTGTTTTTTGTGGGAAAAATTGTATTCCCAAATGTAGCAAAAGTATATATACAGTAGCATTTGGAAACACAACCCTTCATATGCAACCTTATACTGACGGTCATGCAGATAAACCTGAGGTTCAGCGGAGTCACTGGAGGGATGTGTGTTGGCCTCATGTAACTGAAGCTCACAGTGAATCTTGATGGATAATGGCGGTGGCTGAGCCTGCTCCTATTGTCCGCCTGCATTGTGTTACATGGGAATGAGGACGACAGGAAACCTACCTTTTGTTTAACTCTTATATTTTGTATTATCACACCACTGCTGGTACATTCGCATGCACAAAACCAGAGCACACACACACACACACACACACACACACACACACACCATTTACATCATACGCGAGCGAGCCTCACTCTTTACTTCAAAGGCTTCAATCTGCACACAAAGCAAATGACAGGAGGCAAATTAAAGGGGGGACACGGGTGCTTCTTCAGAGGGAGAGGAAGCACATTGGAAGCACCTTTAATCTTCCACAACGCTGCCAAATTGAACACCCAGAGGAAATGACATCACATGGCTTGCTCTTGTATTTGTACAGCTTTGCAATATCACATTGCAAAATGCTAAATTCATCCCCTACTCAGATATTATTGTCCCCAGAATGATGGAGGTCATGTTTCTTGATACTCTAAGCTTCTCTGTGAACAGCTTCTTTGACATATTATGTTGCTAATCCAAGATGATAATAGAAAAAGTAGTTCAAAGATGATGTTGAATTAAATTTCAATAAAATGTTGTCGGACATAGTCATTACAAGGTACCATGGCTTTTGTTTTTGGATAATTGAAAAGTCATGCGAGTTTATCAAAATACAGTTGTTGATTCAGTTTTTTTGTGTCTGATGGAGACGTGTTATGTCTGTAAACTTCATGTTTTTACAGTTACAGATAAAGGCATCAACATAGTGTTTGGGTATTTGAATAACTACCCCAACATTGCAATGGCAAGGGTGCAATAAATATTTTGTTCCCAAATGAAATTCAGTTTCTTAAAAAACAAAAATGAGATTTTAACCAAAAAGCACGGTAAAGCAGACACTTATTTGTTTGTAATCATGACTATTGTTTTGTGTTTACAACATCGGAAGCTTGAGGGCAGCTTATCCCTCCATTTCTTTTGCTCTAAACTGTCCATAAACCATACAGAGAAAAAACAAAAATACAAAACCTGATTAACCTGATTCTGAAGTAATGAATTGAAAGGGATGAAGGCCTACAACAATATATGATGTAAATTGTAACCTTTAAAATAAGCCCGTGCCGTCCCAGCAGCCCAGCTTAACTCATCATCTCTTCTTTGTGACAACCCATAATTGCAGACTTTTTAAGCAGCCCTGGAGATGTGTCGTAGATAAGCTGTCCAGCTTAACACAGTCAAGGCTTCTCAGTGGTTTCCTTTAGGCATGGTGTTCCCGCAGGCTACAGATTTTGTGAGCCGGTGTCATATTTCAAAGATGCAATGTTAATTCAAAACACATTAGAGGGAGACGACTGATTCATCTTGTAATTAGCTGTAGATGCAAAGATCTGAAATGACAGTTTTATACTTCGAATGACAGTTTCATTCCTTTAGCTAAAGGAGATGAGGGTCCACGAGACCATGAAAGGCCACTGGAGGACAACAGTTGTTGCAGTGATTAGTGGTCACAGCTTTTAGTAAAGCAAACTCTTTAATTACAGAAAACACCAATGGAGGTAAATACTCCGTCATCTGATAGCATTTCGGGTAAAGTAACCTCCCCCCTCCCTCTCCCAACACCAAACACTGAGAGCAGGTAACGAAGCTGTAGCCCCGAGGTCCCTCTGTCTCCAAACTAATTAAGAATGACAATAGAAGTAGATCTCATTTGTTGAGTGAGAAATAAAAATTAGGGCAATATGAAACAGAGCTGTCTCTCAGATGGGACAAATGGCAGCCCTAGGACCACTATTACCGTACATACACTCTCCTACTGGAACAAACCAGTGTTTTCTCTGGAGGAGGATTTCCAAGGAAAATTTCTTGGCACAAAAGGAGAGATTTCTTGTCTGATGCTGATTAACATCCTGTCAAAACCCAAATGAGGAAGAGCTTGCTTTAACTTGACTCATCCAGCAGCGGCTTCCTTTGATTAGCTAGTGATTAAACATTTAGATTGCTTCACTGCACCTAACCTGCAAAAAAAGTCCATATATCTAGTTACATTAACTTTTTTTAAAGTTTATGATATTGTACAAGTAAGATAGGAGAGTTAACTTGTTCAGGTGGAGCTCCTCGGGCAGGTATTTTCAAAGCCAAAGAGGCAGGTCACCTTTGGTCTTTAACCTTGAAAGGGGAAAAGTCAGGGTATTCATGCCTGAAGTTGCATAAAGGAATCAACAGCCCAGAAAGAAAACTGAAATGAAGCAGCAGGGACACAGAAGTCATCAATATAACCTGCTAATCAAATTTAAAACAGGTACATACCAAGTGAGGTTACGTAGTAGCTAATCAACCAAACTTATTTTAATTTATTGTGAAGCATGTATGGATAACATTTTAAATAACTGAATGTAGATTTATTCAGTTGCATACTCCAGCTGACTTTTCAAGTTAAACAACAAGCACGAACACAGAATTCTAAAATGATTACATGTATGCGTGCAAACTTTCGCTCTCTGTAATCTAACCTGACAACCAACAAATCAATGACCTACTTATAGACTGCCAGAGCAAGAGGTACACAGCTGGATCACATCACACAATCAGCACCTACACAGGTGACTATCAGGTAATCATATCATCTATCAACAATGGGCTACTTAAGGCTCCTTGTGGCCAGTTTTCTTGAATTCATATTAAATATTTCACAGTTCAGAATCAAACTTTGAACACTGCATCCTACAGATTTAACTTCAAAACTCTTAATATTGCTGCAACAGGGTCATTTCTCAAAGATATTTTTTCTAGCACACATACATTTTGGTGTTAGTTTTGGTTTCATGTGACAAATCTGTTAGGAATTTATGGAAGGACGATGACACCAGGGAGTTCGTGTCCTGAGTCAGGATTAAGGATTAGATAAAGGTGGAAAAAAGTTCACATGTAATGATTCATATTCAAGTGAGACCATGACCTCGAGGGTTAACCAAGTGCCACGAGTGGCTCAACTATAAATAACTGGAAAAAATAGTTTAAAAATCCTTTAGTTTCTCTAAGTGGATATTGTGGTGCAAAAACAGAGCCATAAGAAAGCAAATCTGGGTGGTGTTATGTTATTGCAAAATATGTTTGTGGTTGAAAATTTGGTCATTTCTAGGCAACGGGGTCATATGTGCTGAGGTTTTCAGATGTCTGCTTCTGAAACTTGTGCGGCCGCCCCAATACAGTGGAGGTGGATTTGTTTGTGCTGCATGCAAAATATATATTTTTTAAAAATCTATTTGAAAAAATGCAACAACATTGACTCTTGTCAGGAGGTTTTATTTCTTCAGAAGAAGGCTAGATATGACTAAAGGGTTGGAGAGAAAATGTATATCTTAGAGCAGTGTATGTTGTCTGATATGTTAAAAAAAAAACAAACACACAAAAAGCAAACACATTGGAGGATTTCTGTCATTTTCTGATAACATAAAAAATTGTTAAGATTTTAAAGCCAATCATTTAGAAAGTCTTTTGTATCACTGGAATATTCAGGATTCTTGTGCGCAATTAACTGTGTGAGAAGAAATGAATGTGAAAATGCCGTACTGTGTTGCCGGCAGCATGATTTCTGAGTATGAGTCACTGTAACCGCAACGATTGGGTGTGCCGCCTATTGTCCCCCATCAAACTACATTCAACCAGAGATAACAAAATTTGGCAAAGATGGGATTTTAGTTTACGTTAAAGGAGAATCTGTCAAACACATCAACTTTCCTCTTTTAATTTGTGTTTGTTTAATACATCAATTATATCTCTAGCCAAGAGAACAATATTACTTTATACTGTATTTCCCACTGTAGAAACATGAAACAACAAAGCTCTAGAGTTTTTTTATCCCTTTAAAACAAATGTACAGTAAATGATTCAAGAGCAGAAACCTCCACATTTCGACAGAAAACAAAAGATCTTTCCAGTGTTTTTATTTGGTAAATTACCTGTAAACGGCACACACTAAAATGAAACTTGGTGGAGATAAGACTTGGATGAAAACATAACTTGAAGTCATTCCAGCCAGTTTCTCCAACAATCAGATATCTATAGGCAGCATTTGATAAGATAAACCTGCTGCGGAGGCCTACGCATAAGTTCTGTGTTATAAAACTCTTTGACATGGATTCAATCTCCTCCTGCTGTAGATTAGATTAAACACTGGCATATCACCAGATTCAGTAACCTCAATAGCAAATGTTTTATTTATTCTAAACCCTAGATAAGGCCTCTACTTTTGCAAACAGTTCGCTGTGGGTCATCGTGCTGCGACGTGCAGACTGACTGCAGCCCTGCGAGTCACATGAACTTAACAGATGAAACATGTGCTAATTACCTAACACTGGCGCTGTGGTCATCACTGCTTGATCCTACCTCAAACAATGAGTTGTGAAGTGAGCGGAGCGGCATATACATGTCTGCCCTCAGAGGTTGTGATGGACAGCAAAACATTAGAGAGACAAGTCACAGCATATAGCAGCAGCCGCAATTATCTCTTCTTATTCTTTGTTGTTTCACATTAAAATACCTTTTAGATGAACCTATGATGAGTAATAAATAATAGGATGAACCATGTGCAGTCTTGTTCTTTTTGCTACTAGCGATACTGATGAGCTGATCTACTCTAACTCTGGCATTTACTTAGGATGCATTGTTCATATACTTTGTAATTACAGCATAGAAAAGTTTTGCAACAAGCATTTCACTGCAGAAAAATACGCCCTTTGTTCTGCACAAGCCAGAAAATGGCTAAATAAAATGATTTCTGCTCTTGAACACTTTTGATAACAGTCATGATTCAGGGCTCTTCTGTTTTGTAACACTTTTCAGTTTTCTCTCACGAAGTCAAAATTCGCCAAACTGATGGAGACAAATTTATGGAGGCAGATACACTGTAATGCAGCGCATATCTACACAGGCAATGCTTGATAATGGGATGAATTTATTGAGACTTCTTACAGGATTAGTTGACAATAAGAAAAATGAAGAATATCACCCATTTAAGGGGTTAAAAGTACAGGGAGAGGATGCTACTCGTGTTTTACTTTAAGTCGTGAAAAATTGTGACAAAAAGTGACTTGTGAATGCTCTGCTGTCTTCTTTTGCAAAAATAATAATGTAGTGCCGTCTGGCAAAGGTACAGTATCTGTTACAGGAGGGACAACCTAAAATATTCCCCACACTCCCAGTGACTCACAGATTAATCCACCAGCCTCCGAGTTCTGGCTTTCAGAACTCACTCTCTGGCCAGTACTTCATTAAAATGGAAGAAAAATGCTCCCCCGCATTTCAAGCATTTCAAGAAATTGCAAGGTAAGGTGGTTCTGTTCTGGGTCATTATTTATAATTTCTTGACAAATCATCCACTTAACCATTTGCATTTTATTCATGTCCAATAGTGGAGGACAGTTGTGAGAAAGTTATCGCTGTTGCAACACACTTCTGACTCAAAAAAAGTAAAAGTTGCAGAAATCTGGCTTGGCATGATGCTATTATTGCTTCAGTTGTTGTTCCTTTGGTGAAGATCTGACTTTTATATCTATGTCCGTTACACCCCACTGTAATCTGAGACTCTTTATACTGTATGTTGTTGAAATTACTCATCAGATCAGTTTGCATTATGTCCCTTTAATCCCTAATTAACGCACAGAATTCAGAAGTGTTGTTTTAAAAATCCGCCCATTGTACAGTAACAAAATTAGCCTTAACTAGTTACACCTGTTACACAGAGAACACTGTGTGCTCTAAGTCTTTTCTTGGATGATGTTGGAACTGGAAACGCTTTCAACTGGATGAAAACGCCTACAGATCATAAAATCCCCAAACTGGACAATGAAGTTCAAGTTGTTAAAAATTTTATAGTGAAATACCCCTGCCTGTTCTCTCAGCCTCGTACACACAAGCTGAAGTCAAACATTTACTGACCCTAAAAATAAATGTTTTCTGCCGATTGTATAATTACATGGCGCGGGGATGTTAGTGTGTAATGTGATGCCTTTTTGTGTGTTTGTGAAGGGAAGGGGTTGCGGAAAGGGGAGGGAGATGGGGCGGGGGAGCTCTGGTACAATATAATTAAAATAGGATGGCCTTCGCAGGGCTCAACTTGTTATTGTCTTTTCAACCTCTAAAAGATGGCATGTAAAAATAGACATGTGGCAGAGGTTTTTCTTCTCCTTCTTCCTCTATATATTTTACAAAAATTCGATGAATGAATACTGCTTTGAGGTGGTGAGACTCTTGATATCTAGTGAAACGACATCCTCAGCGATCCCTCAATAAAGTTTTTGTATGAAGTTGCATGTATGTCTGCTGTAAACCTGTCAACACAATAAATCCCCACTCTTTAAACAGTCCTTAAAAACTTCAGGTAAACCTTCAACTGTTGGTGTTCCTGGTGTTTCACCTCGGTCTGGTCAGTGCTTGCTTTTCTGACTTATGCAATTCCATCCAAGAGGTATTTTATTGAAGTGGTTGCCTATTTGCCCTCACATTAAACACCTGAGGAATGTGTCCCTGGGTTTGCTGAGGTTGTTTTGATGTGCATTCAAAAAGCCTGTGTGTGCAGAAGGAGCTCATTCACAGCTCGCAGGGACTCAATAGCTTCATTTGTCCTTGAAGGTAAACACTCACAGAGGAGGCCCTCAAATATGGCCTTTTCAAATGCCAAGGCCCCCTTCGCTCTCCATCTTATGTGACAATGAACAAATTCCTATTGAAAAGCACTTACTATGCGATAGCGTAGCATTGTGGTGCCTTCAACACACCTGAGTAAATGAATGAACCACATCACTGTTGAACAAAGCCGGCCTTGAACTGTAAACGTGACATTCATGTATGATGCACTTGCATTGGACAAATGCCACATGTCATTGCTAGAAAACCTGTTTGACAAATTGAAATCAGTCCAAAACAAAGACACTTCACTGGGGATTAAAATACTTCCATCATGAAGTATTGTCTGAGTCGGTTCCCATCCTTTTCTTGTCTAATGTGCCCCACAGCCAGATTAGCTGTGAGTACCCCCTCATCAACACCACACCCACCATGCTCCAAATGTGTTCCTATGGATTGCAAAAACTGGATATAACTGGATACTAATTACTGTAAAAAGGGGGACAATGTTGTTGTACTTTTTCATAGTTTAATGTTTAGGTTGCTTTCCTGTTGTACAAATGCTGCATTATTCTTTACAGTTAGCTAACTATTTCGACTGTTTATGTTTGTTAACAATTTCAACTGTTTATTCATTCCTTGTAAGGAACTATTTCAACAATTGTCCAATACTATTTTTCTGTTAAGTTTTAGTCAAGTTAATCTTTCCACATGCCCCCTGGCAACTGCAGAGGTGCGTATGCCCCTTGTTTGGGAATCACTGGGTTATTTTATCAAATGTCTTTCCCTCCCTGGTGACCAGAAGTTAAATAAACCCCTGTATCACTTGCCAACCACTGGCACACAACTGTTGGATGACGTTAAAGGCAAAGTAAAAACATTACAACTCTACACTTGTGGAATCTGCTTCTTAGACTTGCACCTAACACAAAAGCAACAAATGAAAACACAACAGACAAGCCTTCTAAAAATATAGTGAAACGCCATTGACGTCTGGATCTGATAGTCTGATAGACAAAATAACAAGACACCACAACACATTTCACTCTGCAGGTTCCCAGCTTGCCTCAATGACTCATCACTGCCACCATCTATCTCGGGATGCACCATATGGTGCAGTGCTGTGTGTTTTTCGAAGCATTCTCAGGTGAGGTGTGTGTGTGATTGGCTGTCATGTCTCTCATTCCACCCATTACATGCAGACAGCTCCAGTGAGATCCTGACGGCGTTCACTGTCAACGCCTCTAAGGGAGCTACGTAGTGTGACTTCAGGTCCAACAACAACTATGAAGGTTTGAGACTGTGTAGGTGTGAAGATGGGTTGGAGCTTCGCTTTCCCACAACACCTGTAAAATTCCACTCTGGATTGCAGTGTTGATGCAGCCAAGCAACATCCCACACAAAAACCGGCACACTCATACTTTAGGTAAAAGAAGTGTATTCTCGCATGACCAAAACACACAATGATAACATTTTTACCTCCTGGTTGACAGTTTGTTCCACTAGCAGATATTCAGACCTGTGTGTGTTGTGTTTTTATTTTACTCATGCTGTTTTATACAAGGAAGATTTCCTCTTGTGTGTGTAAAACAGTGAGTCTTGACATGCATTTATTGATGCATGAATAGTCAAAACAGTGTTCAGACTTCATTTGATTCAGCTACTTTCCCACTTCATCTCACTATTTTATTGTTTTTATCCTGTTTGGTCAGTTAGTCAGTCACTTTATCGTTCATAATGTGGAACACTGTCTTTGGCTTCATCTAAATTTAATACAAAACACGACGATGCATTCAAGATGGCAATGAGGAACAGGACAGCAACAATCAACATGACTGTAAAGCAGTATGAACTGATTTGCCATTTTACACATCCAGCAAACATGGAGCAACATTAGCTTTCATTTAGCTTTTTGTCCCATCTGCTAAATGTAAGTTTTATATTCACCTGTCTCCCTTTTTAGCTCTGTTTTGGTTTCCACCAATTCCTGAGGAAAATATTTGGCTCTTAAGCAGCTAACTTTTAAAAACCAAGACACATTTGTAATTATGAGTGACAGCTTTAACAGTGCATAGGTTCATTGTTAATGTAAATATATCGATTAGCGCAGCTTTAAAAGACAGATGTGAAATGAAAAATATATTAAAAAAAACGTTATAAAATGGCTACAAAGTTCAAAATTTAGTCAGCAAACGACACAGAATGCTACTTATACATTTGACAGGAACAACTTGCTCTACATTTTTGTCTGTTTTGTAAGTTTCATGTCATGTTCGTTATTTATTACCATACCAACCTGGAAATCATATTGCCGTTGCTAATATAATCAAGATTGAAAGTTCCTGTTTTGACATTATTGAAATAGTAACTTATTATGCAAAGTTTTCACTTTCACACACACACACACACAAGCACGCAATTACAGAGATTACTGTCTCATTGTGACTGATAAACGAACAGTTAGTATTTCAAAATGGAAAAAATGATTGGTACATATGTTCATTAACTGCTTGAGAGCTTTTGTTAAGCCCTTTAAACTCTAATATAAGGATTAAGAGGATTATGCACATGTGCAGTATGTGCAACCAGGAACAGACTCAAACTCAGACTCAAAAATGAAAACATATCTTTGTAAAGAGTCAAACTCATAATTATTATTTTTATTTTAATTGCAAATCTGGATTAAATGAATTCTGTGGTGTAAAAGTTGCTTGGCAGATAAACTGATGTGACATCTGATAAGGTCAACTGAATTCAGTAAATGACTAAACCTGTTCAGAGATCCATAACTGTGTGTTTTATCACTTGAAGAACATTCTTAGCTTTTGTTCAGTGTACATACTGTTTTCCTTTTTGTTTTCCTGTGACCATGATAAGATTATCTCCAAGCTTTTGATTGCTCTACTCACCTGCACTAAACAAAGAAAGAGAAATGTCCTCAGCATGCACTGTATCAGCATTGTCTCAGTTCACTCCATCAGCGTGCAAATCATGTAAATTGCAGGGAAGGGTGGGTATGTATGCTGTAATTTCAATGGAATATGTGTGCTTAAATTAGAGCGCGGCGTGGTTAGGGGGGGCAAATGTACTGAGGCGCTGGGGCCTCTGGCTGGTGATTGGCTGTGTGTTGAGCTAACAGACAGGGCCTTTCCACTGGTCGTGACGGGCGGTTCTGATGTGGCCGACCACGCGGCCCTGATGACGGGGTTGCATGTGTTCCTTGACCCTGACCATAATGGACAACTTTTACCCGCCGGAAGAAAATTACAGCCCCTCAGGAATGTTGCTGTTATTATTTTTCCTTCTTCCTATAAAATAGAAGAGGACATTTCAACGTGTAAGCCATTATAAAACCATTGCAGCAAACCATCCGCGGAGGGAAATGGGCTTTTTTGTTGTTGTTGTCCATGTAGGAGGGTAATACATGATTAAGAGGAACTGCAAGATGAGTTTATGGGGATGTTCTGCTAAATTAGACATGGACAATCAACACATTTGACTAATTTCTTCCTCTGTAACCCGCCTACTGCTCCACTAATTCTCCACCATGGTTGAAATGTATCTGTCACTCAGTTTCTATCGGATGCAGAGGGAGTGGATGCTGCACATTGTGAGTCAAGAATGCATACACTGTTTTCATTCTCAAGGAGCACATGTTTGAAGACTTTCCCACACAGGCTTCTAACAATATAACTCAAACACTTTAACATCTCCTGTGGGTGCAGAGCAAGTTAAACTCCCCTGAGTTTTAAATCATCCTCAAAATATATCTCCTGAAGGATTCCTTCAAACCAACCTGTGCACGCTGGTAAAAACTAAAAGTGACTCACTAAAGTCAACTCCATATAAACTGAAATTGCTTGATATATTTGGCTCGAGTCATTCGGGTAAATTTAATGGGGTCTGTAAGAAGCTAAATAGAATTACCACATGGGTCAACACTAAAAGTGATGCTGGTTTGGCTACAGTGGGTCTAGCATCTGTTTAAAAGCTATAAGCCCGACACAAATGGAGAACCTCTGGCTCACCCCTCAGACTCCTATGGAAAGCTGAGCCCAAACAGCATGCAAACAGGTGGCAGAGCTGAGCTGTTTCATCCTTGTGTAGTGAAACTCCTCATTAGGATTTAGGTCAAGAGATTCAGGATTTTTTTTGGTTCTTTGGCCCCTTTTTTTCTTTCTTTCTTTCTTTTTTTGAAGTGTGGAGATAAAGATCACTGAGATTAACGCAGCTTGAATTCAGGGGAGATGACTCTAAAGGTCTTTTCAGGGGTAGGGATGGGTAGCAAGGTACCGTCAATGATCATATCTGCTGTGAAGGATCAAAGGAGAAGAGCTTCAGCCCTTAGGGGATGCTGTTGCCTCTTGTTGCTCCTCACCTCACTTCACCTGTCCCGTCAGGTGTTTATGTGGAAGAGAGGACAGGAAAAGAAAGAGGTGGAGATATTCAAGCTATTATGTGTCAGATGAAGAGAGAAAGGAAGACAGAGGCAGGCAAAGAATTCCCTTCAGTCTTTTACACAGTGTTGGGGTAATGAAAGGTGTCCTGCAGGCAGTTCCAGATCTGTCACCTAAATTAAGTAAGCTGTTGTTCAAACAACTCCATTCCATGTGTGGTAATTCTGGGAATGCCGTGAATTTTACATGCCATTTTTAGATCCTGATTCCCCACTTCCGCCTTCAAATACACACCTGAAAAGACATACCTGTGGTTTTGGTTACAACCATTAAATACAGATCTCACATACTTTTCCTGCCTTTAGTGACAGCTATTTTGCAAAGAACAGCATATATTTGAGGGTGGTTTCTTACTTTCTGTTGCACCTTTTAGCAATCAAACACCAATCCTTTAATATATGAAAGGGCTAAATCCAGCTTATCCCCTTCAAACCCTTCCATGTTTGCATGTTGTTCTTTGTCTTGAATGCATCAGGACAGTTCTCAACATGCTGCCCGGTTTTATCTGCATTCTCACGCAACAGTAATGAAACTCTGACATGCCCTTTCTCTCTTCCTCCATTTCCTGTCAGATCTCTCACTGTCTACTATCATTACATTACAATTACACTTTGTTTTTCTTCATTCATGTTTTGCCCATTGTTCTTGGAGCTCTCTTGAGTGCAAGAGAGGTTTTCAAAATGGTCTCTGGTTGCAATTTGTGTGACAATATGCAGCCTTGCCTTCCCCTCTTCCTCTCCTCCTACAGTATTCCCTTTCGAATTTCTCACTGTCCATACAGTGAAGGCAAAAAGTGTCAAAAATACCCAAAAATGAATAAATAAAGTCACATTATCATTGCATGTTAATACAGCTTTGAGCAAGGACTATTAGGGAAACCCTTATTGGCGCATTCAGCAACCGTTTTGTGCAAGAGAGGACTACATTTACATGATCATTTTCACAACATGCATGTTTGCCCATTGGCTTTTGGAGTTTCTTGAGTACATGAGCAAGAACAAAATGGTCCACGCTCACAGCTGTAATCTGATATGACAATGATAGATCTTTGAAGACTAGAATTTTTTGATTTTCATATCTTATTAAGACAAGCAGAAACCAGCACCTGGAAGTTAGAAAATCAATCACAAAGCTAATGGCATGTTTGAAAATGCTGTTAGTAATGTTAAGTATTGACAACCACATGTGAAGATGATTGGACAATAAATAATAAAACCACAGGTCCTTTACTATGTTCACATGTAAACGTCCCTTTACTCACACATATCTAAGGTCATAGCTCATGTTGTCTGATGACATTGAAGTAGGATTTCCTGTGTAGCTGACAGAAGGCATCAGTATGCTGCCCTTAGCTGTGACTCAGCCACGTCCTGTCAGGTAGAACAGCAGTATGCAGGTGATTTGGATGGTTTTTTAAGAAGTCATTTTCCTTTCTATTTGTGTGGGACAATACCAACACTGTTATGGCTGAACGCGTGGTGAAATGTTGGTAAAACAATAAGTTGAGCATGAAGTTACAAGGAAGCACATCCTATTGTGACAGTGCCACATAAAACAAAAATAGCTGTGAGAAATTTCCATGTTGCTGAAATGATAGAAGGGAAACAGTATTTTGCAAATACTTCCTGCTCTTACACTTGGAGCCACAGTCTTTGATTGAGACTTGTAATTTATCACTTGAGTGCCCTATGATGTCCTGTGGGCATGAGAGTAAATTGCCCCTCTGTGTAGATGTTGAGATAGTGATCACAGCCTCAGCTTTGGTGTGCTGACTGATGGCAGCTGAGGCTTTTCAGACAGTTGTGAGTGCTGAGAGTCAAGAAGTCAATTAACCTGGGTTGAAAAGGTCATTTTAAGAGGGCCTTTTCCGCTGTGAGATATTTAGATTTCTGTTTCTTTCTCACTTTCAGTGTGTTTACAGATAGAAAATAATTTCACATCAACAAACAGATAATAGATAGCATGGCCTCCACTTTCTACACCGCCTTTTTATTCTATTGGGAGCACATATACTTTAAGTTGTAGTAACTGTCTTGTTTTTGAAATTAAGGATTACAGATGTCATCATTGTGATTGAGCAAGACAGAGTCTACAGCCATGCTAGTGGCTCTGTGGGGCTGTCAGTAGGAACAGTGGTGCTTTGAGCTAAATGTTAACGTTGGCAAGCTAATATGCTAGCAATGGCAAAGTTACATGCTGATGTTTGGCATGTATAATTTTTACTATGTTCACAATCTTCATTTAGAGTGTTAGCATGCTAACATTTGCTAATAATTTGCAGTTTTATGCTCAGAAACCAAATTGGACAGAACTAAAACTTTGACCTGATGATGGCGCTGTATGGAAAATTGAGGGATCACCAAAGTTATTACAATTCAACCTGAAGGAAGCATGAATGTCTGTAACACGTTTAATGACATTTCACACAAAACCACAAATGTGAATCTTATGGCGATGCAAGAGGAAAACGCAATAGATTTTTGTTAATTTCAAAATAAGACTTATTCCTCTTGAGTTCTCTTACTAGAGTTTAAAGAGCTTAACAAAAGCACTCAAGCAGTTAATGAACATATGTACCAGTCATTTTTTCCATTGTGAAACACTGTTACTAGAAGATCATTAATCAGACACAATGAGGCAGTAATCTCTGTAATTGCTCTGGGGTGGGTGAAGGTTGTCTCCCTGTCTACACACCTCATACCATATTTACAGTTTAAACAGCGTAGGAGGCAGCAGGCAGCAGCCGCACCTCTTAATATACAGTAGTTACTACATCAGACTGTGATATGAGGACATGCTGTGTTTGCTGAAAGGCTGAAGAAAGAAGCATCAGTTAATCAGTTAAGTATGTCTAAGATTAACAATGAGCGTCGTTCTCAACATGTGCATTTATTTTGGGAGACCAGATGTGTGCAATTTACATCATAAGATGTTAGTCTTTCAATGTAAAAGCTGTGGGACGTTTGAATTCTTCTTCTTTCTGTCTTATGCAGAAGCACACACTAAGCTAACCACGTGTGCAACCACCCTACCCCAAATCATAAATAGGGGGAGCTTTTAAAGCGCTCTGGAGAGACCCCATCATTGTGCCACTGAAATATATACCCATCAAACAAGCTATTTCTGGTCCCAGCTTCTTGATGTGGTTGAGCTTCTATTTTTGCCTTGCCCTTGAATTTTAACTGAATGATATTGTATACCCTGACCGTACTCCAATTGCAAATTATATGAGGGGGAATCATCTGCAGATAGGATGAATCACAGTAGGTTATCGTAACCAGCACAAAGTCAAGCACAAGTCGTACTGAATGCGTCTTCAAACCCCTGTCCCGAGGATGCATCCCAAAGGTTTATTTTTACTCAGTTGTGAATGGCTATGGCAGCAAACCGCCATATGGCTGTAAGATTGAGTGGTCTTGGTGGAAAATGGGGACGGAAATTATAGAGGGAGAGAACTGGTGTCACACAGGCCTTTCATTCCTCCTCTTCTCCACGGGCTGATTGGGTAAATACACAAGGTCTCTCTGGGACTGGGAAATGGTAACTGGTCGGGTTCGTGAGGACGCTTGTCGCAAGAATCACCTGCTTTTACAACAGGACAGCTTTTATTTGAACAATAAAGCCAGAGAGTTGTGAGGTAGGCCTGCTCTGTTTCAGCAGCGTCCTACTTCACATTGACATCCAGTTCAAGGTCACATTATTTCACAAAACTCCAACAGAGCAGATTTCGTGTTGTGGACATGAATAATGTGAAGGATTGTGTGACAGGCAGCACCACAGATGTTCATGTGCATGTCGTGTGTAAAGGTTTGTTTTCAAACTCAACAAAGCACAAGTTTAAATAACAGTGGAAGCAACTAAAACTAAGAAAATTATGAACAGGGTTTGGTTAGATTTAAGTTTAGGAGCAATGTTACATTCAAAAAGAACTGAAAATGAAAACTTCTCTTGCAGTAAAATTCACAGTCAGACAGATTTGAAGTCAAATCCTCCTAAACTCCACTGTTTTGATGTGTCTCTATATGTCTCCTTCATGTAATCCTTTTGTGTTGGATCAAGAAGTATCCGTCTGACTTTTCCTGCATGAACAGAATTTTAATGTCTCGTTTCAAAACATTTCATAAGACAAAGTTTTGTGTGACCTAATATTATTTATTAGCTGAAACAGACACGTTAGCTGTTACATTTCCACACCTGTGAGCCACTAAGCATTTTTTTCCACTGGATCATCCGCAGCACAGCTGGAGCAATTTGCCTGTTGAGTGTTTTGATTATGAGCTCCGCAGCAGTAGTTGTTATGGCAGGACGAAGCAGCTCATTCACTTTCCTCTGCCCAAACTGTCACTGTGCATCAGGTTTTGGAGCAGTTTGGTGATTTAAAGTTGCTTATGACTGTGCCCTTTGATGTCGAGCATGTTGTACATGGCTTGATAGCCTTGGAGAGTTTGTTGTGGCGCGGGACATGCTGTACTTTATGCATGTGTTTACTTTTCTGTCCCTGCTAAGTATTTTAGCATCCTCACATCACTGGAACAGCTGTTGACCCAGAATTGGTTCAGATTTCTGGCCGTGGCTCCAGTGTGCTCTTTTTCCCACACTAAAGGTACAACTGCATACCTTTTTTATTTGGTTAAAATTAGCTCCACCTCAATCAGCTCCAGCAATAAAAAACTGCTTACACATTAAGGCATCTGTAATGATACCTAATGACTGCTTTTACTTCAATAACATTTTGAATGCAGAACTCACTTGAGACAGTGTATATTAATATGGGTGTATTGCTTCTTTTACTTGATGAGGATCTCAATGACTCTGCTTTAAATGATGCTTATTCTTTGAAATGAGGAGCTTATGTATTTGAGAAATGTTATACTACCCCTGCTGTTAATCTTGGATAAGAGAGTTTATGTTTGTGTGTAAATATTTGTGAACACAGGAGAAGATACTCGTGTTTTGCTACAACCAAGCCTTCTGTGTCGTATACGAGGTTATGGTATGAAAGTTTGGCAATTTCTTGATAATTTTCAAGATTTTCCTTTATAAATCACTGTTGTTCGGATCAGCACTTGTACAAATATATCATATAGCAGACAAACACAGTGATATATGAGCGAAATGAAGTTTAGAGACTAAGAAAGGCAATTCTTTTTTAAACAAAGTAGTGCAGGTGCATAAATTTAAAACTCTAACAGAAAAATTACATCAATATTCAAAGTGTCCTCCTTTTGCAGAACAGCCTCTAAACGCTCTTATAGCTTCTCCAATGAGGGTCTGATTCCTGGTTGAAGGTATTTTAATTTAGCCCTTTACAAAACATCTCCAGTCTAAATAGGGTTTGATGGTTTCCGCATGGACAGCCCGCTTTTAAATCACACCAGATTTCATAATAATATTCAGGTCTGGGACTGACAGCTTAGCCCCAGAACGTTAGTATTGTCTTCTGCATGAATGCCTGTAGAATTTGAGCAGTGTTTAGGGTTTAACTTTGTTGTTATCCAGCCCCGGCAAGAACTTCAACTTCTATCACTGATTCTGAACATTCATCTGATAATGACTGGAACCATGCGACCTTCTTAACTTAATAAGATTGCCAGTACCTGCTCTACACACAGCCCCAGCATGATGGAACCACCACCAAATTTTACTGTGGGTAGTGCGTTTGTCTGTAAATGCTGTGTTCTTTTCATCCGCTATGCATACTGCCCCTTGTTATGTCCAAATAACTCAATTTAGTTTCACTAGTCCATGCACCTTATTCCCAAACAGAAGTTGAAGTTGTCCAAATGTGTTAGCATAACTCTCAGGCGCCTGTTTGTAAGAAGCAAGAGAAAAGGCTTCTTCCGACATTTCCATACAGCATCACCTGTGGAAGTGCGCTGATATTAACATGCACAGTGACCATCTGTAGCAAGATCATGTTGTAGGTCTTGAGCTATCCAGGTTGAGTTTGACTGTTCTCACCATCCTTCGCCTGTGCTTATCTGATTTTTCTGGCCCGCCACTCCGGCCTTACCAGAACTGTGCCTGTGGTCACCTATTCTCACTATGTTTTCACAGTGGAATGATAGCTGAAATCTCTGAGCGAGCTTAATCCTTCCTAAACCATGATGTTAACAATCTTTGCTTTCAAGTCATTTGACAGTTGTTTTGAGGTTCTATGTTGGCACTCCCTTCAGAGAAGATGCAAAGAGGAGAACAACTTGCAATTGGTCATCTTAAATACCCTTTCTCATGATTGGCTTCACCTGTGTATGTAGGTCAAGGGTCAATGAGCTTACCAAACAAATTTTGTGTCTCAAATAATTAGTGCTAAAGGTATTCAAATCAATAAAACAAATAAGGTGCCCAAATTTATGCACCTGCCTACTTTTTGTTTAAAGAATTATTGCACACTTTCTGTAAATCCTATAAACTTTATTTCACTTCTCATATCACTGTCAATCATTGCAGGATATATTTAACTGAAATTGCTTGATCCAACAACCAGTGATTATAAAGGAAAAATCTGAAAATTACTAGGTGCCCAAACTTTTTCATACCACTGTATATGTCAGGTCTCCCCTGAATTTGCTTCATGAATGCAACCAATGCTCTGCCAAGTATCACAGAGACTGTTCCCCAGTGAGGGAGCTCTACCAACGACTTGTGCTGCAGGAATTTTCTGATTTTGAGTTAGAGATGATGAGATAAATGTAGCTATGTAAGGATGGCACCGGTGGTGCAGCATCCTGTTGCAGCAGCTCCGTAGCGTGTTTTTACGTTCATGTGTTTTTCTTCAACTTTTTCTTGACTTTTTCACCTCTTAGTGTGTCTCTTTAGTGTTTATAATCACAAGACATACAGTCTGCTTTCTGTAATATTAATGGTAAGCAATATTTTGTCTATTTTCACACATGTAATATCTTGTATGTCTCTTGGCACATAGCGGCACACGTGCAATATCTTGTGTAATATCCTGTAATATTCTGTACATTTTGTATGGCTCTTTTATTTAATTTTAATGCTGCTGTAACAAAGTAATTTCCTGTCAAGGATCGATAAAGTACTATTCTATTCTATTCTATTCTATGTTTAAATTATTATGTTATAAGCAGTTGTCATAGGTATGAATAAACAAGCCTGTAACAATGTCAGTGTTGAGGAATGTGGTCCGGGACAAAAGCCTTCCTAACCCCAGACAGTTTAGGAGAGAGAGAGGCGATGTAGATGAGATAAAAGTAATCTGGTCTGAGTAGGAGTTATTATCAGTCTCATACCTGTCATTCAGATCACCGTTGGATAGGACATGTTCACATGCTAAACTGCAAGCTTAATACGGGTGCAGATAAAGTGTGCAAAAACCTCATAATAGTTCCCTAAAACAGAAAATAAAATTGCCAAGTGTGACATTATCTATAGATCATCAGGTGTTTTGGATAGAGGCTGATTGACACTAAACTTGATCTCAATGGCTATCGTAAAGATCGAAAGTTGAATGCAGCACCTAAGAAAGCATGAATCACATAATTTCCCCACACATGGCACACCTGCTGTGTAGGTGTTACTAGAAAAACAGGTGCTTCCAAGGAGAAGACAATTGATTCGAGTCCAACATGTGCTATTTCAGGTCACAATGACATGGAGTCACAGCCCTCAGCACCTGTCTCAGACTATACTCACATGAATTAAGAGTATCACAGTCTTCTTACAAGACAAACTTAAGGAATGACCTCATGCAGGACCACTGCAGTCTGACTTGGCACGAACAATAGCTCGCCTGTTAGTCCATCCTACGTTTTTTTTTTTCTTTTTTCTCTAGCATGTCTGTGACCGCTGACCACAGCTTGAGTCACATCCTTCCCAGCTCTCCTGCATGTTTACGGAGTGCTGGCTTCAGTCAGTTGCCTATGATATCACAGGGCCCTGGGTATTAAGAGTGGCACTGTTTGAAAATACCTCCAGGATGGGATGGAAAGAACCGTCCAGGGTTAGCTACAACCACAACCCTGATACAGAAAACAACCCCCACTCCCCTCTCTCTGTCTCTCGCAGAGCTTTCCACTACATTCAGCATTCCTCGTTGGTTTTGTCGGACAGGTGACTGCAGATGATACCATAACAGCTCACTGTGATGAATGCAGTGACATCACATGAGAAATGACGCAAGTGGACCATGGAACAGTTTTCTCTAAATAGACATTTAATGATTTAAAATAGTGTGGTTACAGACAGGGAAAAGGGGAAACAGGTGTCGGGGCTGGAAAAGGAGGGCTTTTTCAACTGGTATTCTGTTTACCGTGCAACTTAAACTCACCGCACTTGTAAAGCTGAATGTCAGGAGAGTCTAACTGATGGATAAAAAGCACAACAGCAAGGCAGGAAGGCATTGCTCTGACATGTTTTCCAATGGCATCACGTGAAGGTGATAATACAAAATGAAAGAACTTTACTTAATTTACAGTTATCAAACTAATAACACTGAATCGAAATTTCATTAACATGTAACAAATATATACAGACAATCAACAAATAGGAATTGTGGCAGAACAAAGCAGCTTCATGTAAAAAATATCATACTCAGACTGACCGGTGAGTGTGTTATTGACCTGTGTGGAGGTGATTTACAGTAACTTTAAATGAGAATTGTAACATCTGTTCTCAAGCCATTTGACCCACTGTCATAGATTGTGTACAACTCTGCACCGTATCGGTTGGATGTAAACATTACTCCTGCTTTCCTTGGCCTTGCTCACATTCGGAGCCACACATTAGTAAAACGTAATCACTTTTTTCTTTAAACCTTGCCTAACCAAAGGCGCCATCTAATATTTGCATTGATCAGAAATGAATATAACTTCAACAAATACAAAAAAAGAAAAAAAAGAAAACAAAAGTTGATACTGACAGTCCTCTGGTCTCATGAGTGACACCTGCCATTGATAGCACATTAGCGGCTCGACTCCGCCCTCCCCCTCCTCTGATTTCCACCTGCCTACTGCCGGCTGAAGCGCTGCCTACTGGGTCCGGAGCTGGTAATCTGAGGAGGAAATGAACAAGACTTAATCAAATGGACGAAGAAAAGGGGGAATCAGGGAGAAATCGAGTGGAGGCAGCTGATGCCGACCACCCAGAATGAATGGAATACAAAGGAAATGAGATGAGGATGTTTGGCAATTAGTGGCAACATTAGGAATAAGCCCCAACATGTGCAACCTTGGTAATCTCAGTGTGAAGATCAGGGTAGCTCAACAAAAAAAGAAAAGAAAGTTCACTTTCTCACATTTCACAGGACGTTGCCACATTGCCTCATGTTCTAGACTGTATTCCCTTTTCATAGAACTGCATCAGTATAAGGTTAGTTCCCATCACATTGCACTGCATTGCCCAACTGTTGCCTAATACCTGCACATATGGGCAGTCTACACAAGTACCACTGAACTCTTAACCCACCTCCATTTTGGGTGATGTAGCGCACCCACGGCAAGGCCTGATATCCACTGATCTTCAGGTAACGCACCTGTCGAGAAAACAAAGACAACAAATTGATATGAGCATGACTGATAGAAGAAAAACAAGTGTAACTGGCACAAAATCAGTCATTTGCAGGTTTGCACTACGGCAGACGATGATGTAAGTTTCTGGTTAAGCAACACAACATGCTATAAGACACTGGCTGGATGGCAAAACCTCCTAAAAGCCCTTTTCATCCATTGTTTAAACAGCTTATCCTGTGCAGGGTTGCAGTTGGCTTAACACATACAAAACAAAACTATAGGCATCTTCACATCTATGGGAAACTGGGAAATGTAGAGCCGACACCTCATGCAGGGTTTAGGGCTCTAAATCTTTGGCCTGTGGAAACCCAAACAGAGGAGAACACAAGCACACAAGCCAGCTGTGTCCAAATGTCATACTACATACTACTCCTGAACAATATTTTAATATATCGTGACTTCACACTGGAAAAAAGTGTGTCAGTTTGTATACTTTACTTACTTACAATTGCAATGCACAAGGAAATCAAAGTCAAAGTCAAACAAGTCTTCAGAACTTCTCCCTGAACCCTGGAGTATTGTATTGTACCATTTACTTTTAGCAGGAAACAGTAAAGTATGTTTACTGCTTGTGTACTAACTACAAAAGTACAGAACTGGGACATAACCATTGTTTCTGATCATAGCTAAATACACTTCTTCTGTGTCCATGATCATAGCTCCGTAGCGCAGGACTGGTTTAAAACATTTCTAGGAATGTTTCGATACTGTAATTTGCTGTGACTCTGGGTCAACGCAGGAATCTATTGTACTCAACGGAAACTGACTGCAGTTGCTGGTGTCTGCAACAGAGCGAGCTACAAACTTCTCAGAGCCACCCTGCATGCCTACAGGTGTCGAGTATCTCACACCAAAAAGATAGAGTTTCAGTGGAATGCTCCTTTAAGCTTGTGGCGAGCTGATAGTTGTAGTAAGAGTAGTGGTGTTGATGAGGAAGCAGTAGTATGAGTCACACTGAGAAGAGGGAAGCAGCTACAGAACAGCTTTCAAGGGACACACAAAGTAAATTTACATAACTGTATTTTTCAAGGCCTGGGAGGAAAAAAAATGCACATCAGCATAATCAAGACTCAACTTTCACAAGCCATTAACCGATATTTCACCAGACCTGTGTTACCACAGAGCTGAATTTCGAGAAGAGACTTTAAAAATACCCTGATGCCATCCTGACCATCACTCAATGTGACTGCACGCAGTTTTTCCCAGGCAGGTGGGCGAGAAACTTTGAAAAAAGACTTATGATAATGTGTCCATGTTGGTATTGAGAACTTACTTCTCTGTGGCATGTCAATTCATTTTGTAGTGGCAATACGTATCTGTCACAAATAATTAGACATATCCTTCATGCTTCAGTGTGCTTCTGCAGCAATACCTTTGACACAAACTTTTCTATTTCATTTTTAAAAAAGCTTATTTGTGCTCACGCTATTAGCAGGGATGAAAATGCAGCCATTTTAAAGGCTGACACGACCCCTCTCTGGGAGATGTCACCGTGCCATGTCTCCATCACGGTTCTGGTTCCCAGCTGAAAGCGGGATGGAGACAGACAGGGCAGGAATTTGTGGGTCGAGTGGCGGCGGGCCTTTGGTAAGGCCTCGGTACTGTCCGCCTTGTTATTACCTTCCACTACACAGTGAGGTCAGAGAGGGAGAGAGGGAGAGAGAGCGCCGAGGCCACCAGACACATGACGACAAAACACATAGACACGGGATCACCGAGTCTGCCGGCACAGCACTTCTCCCTGAACCCAGGAGCCAAACATGCAGTCGGCCTGACCGTGGGTACGCAGTCAGCAAAATGGCATCAAAAGCCATCCTCCCGCAAAATATCATTATGGCTTGTAAGATGAGAAGGGGAAAGGAAGATGTTTGTTGTATCTCGTTTGGTAAGTACAGACTACATGTGTGGTCTGGATTTATCAGGCTTTTGGTCGAAGCTATGGCCCGAAAAGCATCTGCCAACTTGTTTGGGTGCTCTCGACATCACCTAAAGAGGGGAGATTTGAAAACGCGACTACAGCTCTGCTCTTACTGCCACTCGGCCAAAGTGTGGGGTTACTCCACTTCTAGTTAAATTTATAAGGTGCAGTTACGTGCATCATACACACTTCACATGTGTGCTCCCCTACACTTAGTGGTAGAGTTAAGTGGAACTTTCTCATGCTTTGATATTTACATGCATCTAATTAAACTTCACAGCCTCTTCTCACACGTAGAGAGTGGGGTTATTGGCTGCATTAGAGTCTGAGACCAAGTCTGCTGTTAGCCTGTAATAAGGGAAAGGTTACAGGCTTGACACAAGAGTCCGATGGGAATATGGCTCTTAATAGGTTGCTTTGGGTGCACCACAGTGTGACTGCTGAGAAAATTTTGGGAGTTTTTGGTCACTGAAGAGGAACCGTTCTTCATTATTTGACAGACAGTTGTACTGTGAGAGGCTTCAACAACTTGGAAACTGGTGAACTTAAATCTCCATGCGTGAGACATGCCAGTGAAAAACATCATTATAATGTATTATAATATGTCTCTTGACTTCTCAAACTAGGTTATGACTTGATTTTATGCAAATCAAGGTTAGGGCTTAACCCTAAACATTATGAGACATCACATCTTATTGAAAAATTAGTTATACTTCATTCACCCAGACTGAGTCATCTCTAGCACTCAGTTAAATTAAGTTAGGCCCAAAAAGTCCACAGGGTGCTCTGTGGTTTTCAGAACCCGACCTATTCAGGTGGCCTACTTCCAGGAAGTTACAAAGTTAACGAACGAAAAATCACTCTTGACATTTGGGCTGCTCGTGTTTCATAGGTTTCACCATATTCTATTTTTGATTTAGTTACTGAATAGATTGATGTAAATGAGAATCTCAACTAGTCTGATGACTTTGTGCCACTTTTTTTCAGTGAAAAAACTACTACTACTAAGGGGCAATGCTGCTAATTATTCAGAAAAGCCAAATTAAAGTTGTAGATGTTGACCATCTCTCCCAGATCACTGGGGGCAATGACTCCTGATTGTAGTGAACAGGAAGTAATCTGTTTCCCCACCCTTGGATACAAGTCAGAAGTGGTTTATAAAAAACCACAAAAAGATGATCCATCAAAACTCATGTGCTACTGCACCAAAACACAGATGAGCAAGTCTGATCTAGATCTGCCAAGATTCAGCTGGATATTATATGACTCAAATGTTGTTTTGTTTTTGAGTTTTAAACATGGTTCTGGTCAATTTTTATACACATATTTTGTTCACTTTCTTATTTTTGTAAAGTGTACATTTGTCATTAATGGACAACCTTCACAGTTTAGTAGTGGCTTATAGTTAAAAATAAAATGTGTGGTTAGTTTTTTCCTTGGTCCCCAGTGTGACTAAGAAATGTTTTTTTCTGGGTGGGACTACTACAGAATAAAAATTTATTTTTTTCAAATCTTAATTTTCATAAAGTTTTTTATCTTTTAACGTAGGACAAGAGTACATCCCACAGATATGCAAAGCGACTCCACACCTGCCTTTGTCGCTGCACTATGATTTAATACACTTGCTTTTATTCTAGCATCTGTTCGTTTATGGATTGGCAAAGATTTGAAAGGAAGGAACGAAAATGAGATAATTTCTTTCAGCTGCCAAATTACCTTGGAAAATGGCAAGCATTCTTATACTGCTATAACCACCCTAATTACAAGTATCATATATTTCAATTAAACTGGGTTTGAGCGCCTTGTTTCCGAGTGGGCAGCACAATGTCCATACAACTTAATCATGTTTTATTGACTATCACAGGAAATGTGGAGAAGCTGGAAAATATGACCTCTTAGCTCTTTTAATGAGAGTCATACAGAAACCAGTATTAAAAGTTAAGAAGTAAATAAGAGTGTGTTAGCAAGAGAGTCAGGCCTCTGCCAGTAGCAAATAATCGACTTTAAGTTCATCATAGAGCTTAGTGTGATGGTTGCTGTCACAGTATGTTTTGAAGTTCATACACAAATTGAACACTTGTACCATTAGATGAATTCATTACTGCTCAGTGAACAAACTTACAAACAGGACTACTAGTCTGCCAGTACCTGGGTAATATTTTATGCTCCATCTTAAATGTTTGGATTCAGGAACTAATGATTATTTACAAGTCTATGACAAAGATGTAGCTGCTTGCTACATTTTGCAGTGACTGTGTGCTACGTTCACCACATAATAGGAACTGATTATTTGCAATAACAATATCGAAACTCTTTGAGGGAATTGGTGGGGAGGAGGTTGACCATATCCACAGATGTGAAAGCTGATAATCAGATATGCTTTCAAAGTGAACACTGTGTGAGGTTCAGGTATAAAATCTACACTGATATTTGGAGCCCTTTTCCTGGAAAAACAGTTTTTAAATGAATGCAGTAGTATTTTACAACTTCTGGTTAAAACATCACTTAATCTCTGACAATATGTCAACTGAAGAGATCTATCTTTAGATAATAAAGTCTAGTGTCAACTGAGGTCTGGTTAATGTAAAACTGATGTGTAATTATGTAAATGTACCTGTAGAAAACACTTTCTTTCCTTTAGGGCAATAATATGATATTTTCAAATGGAGTTTGTCAAGTTGCCATTGTTTCCTCACATCAGGACATGGGAAAACTTAATTTTGTGTTGCTGTGGTGCTACACGTATAATCACAGGACAACTGTGATTATACAGTATGTGCTGCACATCTGTGTAAGTCTGTGGTCAGCAAGAGTTTTCATTTGGACATGAAGGAAAAACATTAGCTTCTCTCTTAGTTTCATGGGAATCGCAATCAAAACCCAATGAATCTACTTACCTGTAACTAAGAATTACATTTTCTATCACTGTGATTAACATAAAGGCAAAGGGCCAAGTTCAAGTTGATGAGCAGTTGCTCTCTGGTTTGTTCAACAGTAGAAATTTTCTCTGCCACAAATAGAGTCTACGTCTGAAAGTACTGCCTTACTGCCCCCTCTGGCCAACACAGGGGATACATATGAATTGTTTGAATTCCTGCTGTGGAGAGAGAGGACATATGAGAGACCCTGCTTCGTGCCATAAATTCTAAATTTGTGATGACAGAGAAACAACTGAGAACCACAAGATATTTGGACTATGCGTGCATGTGCACTGAATGATAATCCAACAGCAGGTGCAAAGAAACTGCAGCATTTGTTTGAATCTTCTCCCAGAAGGTTTACTACACAGGAATGATAAACACACTCTGACCAACTATAAACAGATTTAGTGAATGTTCCGGTGATAAATGCCTTATTTTTATTAAAACCCAGACCTAATTCCTCTCATCTCTCCATGGGGAGGTATGTTTCAACTTATTTTAGCTCTATCCATGTGCTGCTGCAAGTGGCTTTAACAAATTATTCATGGAATTACTTGCAGATACTGTTAAACAGTTGTCACGAGTGTATGTGTGCACTGGACATACCTGGATGCCTGAGGTGGTGAAGTACGGGATCTCAAACTTGACACTGATTGGTGGCTTCCCCTCCTTGTCTTCAGCCTCTACACTCGGCAGACCAAAGTGGGCTCGCATTAAATACTCTTTTCCACCCTGTGACAAGTCACAACATATACTGTTTAAGACTACACCAAAACACAGGAACAACCTCTTGTGTTTTAACATTTAAAGGGACAGCATAACATTATAAAGAATCCCTGAAGGGGCCCTAGCAGCTTAGCATGGTTTCAGAGAGGAATACTAACAACACCATAAAGTTTGTATTACCGCTACATAAATAACAAATGCAGAAATATTGAGTCAGGCGAAGAAAATAAGCAAACTGCAGCCCAGAAACCAAACGTAAGATTACATAGTCATTTGTAACCGTGCGTATGATAGTCATGAGTCACGCTTTCTGCTCACAGGGAAAGACTTGATTGACCAAACGATCTCGCTGTTCTCAGGCACCCACTTCACGCTGCCCACTGTGGTCTTGAATTTGGGTGAGTCAGCGTCCGTTGGCACAGGAATGTGGATCTCCACGTTGTTGGCTGTGGAACGCCTTTTGAACTGACTCTTCGCCTGAGACGAGAAACAAGCAGGTCAAGTTGAACACCATGTCCCGCCTACACGGCACATTAAAGCAGGACTTAAAGATGATGATCGCATAAGTATTATATAATTAGGGTTAGTCATGCATGACAACAAGATACACAACATCAACTGTCCCTGAAAACCGCCACACACTCTGCTGTGCCTGTGGACATTCCTTAAGTCAGTCTGAACTGCATCGCAGCCCAGTCATGTGTTACTCTACTTCTTTTTGCAGTAACTGTGGGATGCAGGTAAGACAACAGCAACAATGTTGCTTCAAATGACATGGCAACTGGTGTTCCAGCTGAAAAAGTGACCAACCTTGATCATGTACTCGATCCGACTGTGGGAATGCTTCTCAATAACCGACTCAATCCAGATCAAGGGCTTCACCTAAGACATGATAACAACAACAGGACCTATAAATTCACTTTAAACAGGTTCCATCACATTTAACAAACACGACAGTTAAAAGTAACATAAGACACAGTCACCACCTAGTGGAAAGCAAGTATTACTACAACAAAAACCAACATTTAAAGATGAAGAGTGGGACAAATATTTGCTTTGATTCCACTATCAACAATAAAAACAACTAATAGTCCTGTACTCATAGCTGCTTTGTGTGGAGCCAGTGTTGAGTGCTCTCAATGTTCTAGGGAAAAGCACAGATTGCAACACATTGTGAAATTATGCAACATGCGTCTTGGAGTATCCACCTAAAATATATACAGTTTATAAGACGATAAAATATTAGATTTTTTTAAAACTCATACTGATATTAATAATAGGGAGTTTAGCTGCTAATGCTCTTTTTGAAGTAAACAACAACTTTACCTTTGGGCACTACATGTTCAAATGTGGTCAGTAATTTCGGAAGTCGGTACAAATTACAGATTTATTTGAGGGAGTTCCTTGTAGCTATAACTGGAAAGACCTTTGCTCCACTGTACTACTTCCCTCGCAGGCTTACTGGCAAGACCCAGTTGTGAAACATTTATTCAGAATTTGAGCCTTGTTTAAACCTGCTTAACCCAGAGTGATTGCCTAAAACCAATTGCATTACTTGTTATATACATGATTTTTCCACTTCCATTCATGACTACTGGCTGTGGTCTGGTCAACGATGACCAGATGTTGATGTTAGGCCAAGATCCCATCTATTTCATTTTTTCCAAGTTTTTTTGTGCATAAATATTAATTTAATGTACCAAATATTCCTTTCAAGAAATGCTCTTGTAAACATATTTGCTCAATACGGTTTTGTAAATGTCAGCCAGAAACCGGAGGGAGAGTTGCTGCCAGGAGTAACAAGAGTTTTTCCTGGTGGGCTCCTACCATATGGCCATAAGCCATGAGCAAAGACTGTGTACTGTAGTATATGGACATGATTCAGCTGCTTTTACCACAATTATTTAGAGCACTGAATGAGAAGAATGTCCAGAGGAGTCATTTTGGCAACAACTCACTGATTCTGCAGCTGTATTCTTCAATATTGTATTGTATTTTACTTTATTTTTCCATTTTCCTCAATGTTGTGACAGTATTTGGTCATTAAGATCTTTATGTGAGAGGTACTAGAATAAATCATCCTCAGAAAGGGCTTTGGGATTTAGTTCTGATTGAAGTGAAGGTTTGCATATGTTATGAACTCGACCAGGGAAATTTAATCTGTTCCCAATTTTCATTCCGACTAAAGTACCATTTCTAAAAAAATTAACTAAACCTCTGGTTCGGGGTCAGTCTCTTAAACTACCTATATTGCTGCAGTTTTTAACCCACAGTACTCACATGAGTGTTGAGGCGGTAGGACATGAGCTCAAACTCTCCATCGGGAGGAATGAAGGAGATGGTGCGGTCGTTCTCAAAGCGAGACAGACGGACACACTGGTGAAACTTGACATCCTCCAGCTCTACCGATTTACTCTTCCCACCTACATAAGAACACAAAACAGATCATTTTAAAATGAGAAAAATACAATAAGTCACATGAACTACTTGCATTTGCAAATAACTTTCTGATCTGTATGAGTTAACAGACGGATGTGGTGTATGACACAGGACAATATAATGAGTATCAGGAAGAGCTGTCTGAGCTGTCACTCTTGCGTACAATTTATTCCATTATGCAGCTCCTCAGGACGCTCAAATCATCTGTGGGCACAAGTGTAAAAAAATCTGAGGGAACTCACGTCCAGTGTTTTCAAACAGGACCTTGTCGTTAAGGCCCAGTCGCAGCTCAGGCATTCCAGATAGGAAGACACGCATCTTAATGGAGCCAACGATCTCACTGCGTAGAACATTACCATTGGCACTAACCTGGAAAACAGAGGGAATGAAAGTGTGAGTGGATGTCAGAAGGACAGAGAAACCCATCAAAGAAAAGTGTTAGTCACTTAAAGAAATCACAGCACAGAAAACACAACAATATCAGCTGCTGTGACACTCTGAGTGTGTTGTGACGCACACAGGGAGGAAGTTTACGAACACTGTGACTGGCATTCCTCAAGCAACACAGTGCTTCTTAAACAAGGAGTTCCTACCAGGAGGTTGACTGACTCAATGACGTCCAGGAAGACCTCATTCTTCCTGTACTTGATGCCCTCTGACCTCCAGGAGACAGCATTGGTGACTGTGGCAGGGGGTCGGGGTGCACCAGTGTCTAGCTTGTGACCCTCCTGGGTTATGTATCTGAGAGACGAAAATGTAAACACTGAGGCAAAACTGAGAAAAGGGGAAATCAACTGTCTGCGGTGGTGAGTTCCCAGAAAGCACCAAAGAAGAACAGAGATTGTCATGGTTATAAGGGAGGAATGTCTGACTTATTACGGTAGTCACAGAACACTGGGGAAATCCAGAGTTTGCTGGGTGCACTAATCACAGTCCTACAAGTTTAAACGGTCATTTACAGTTCATCTGGTGAGGAAAGTAAGCGACTTTTGACCACAAAGCAATCTGTACACCCAGGTCAACTGCTAGAAATCAATCACGTATAAAAACTTGTCTTTCTCTTGAAAAAGAGCTTTTTGGGCATATTATAGACTAAACAATCAACATATAATTCAAATGTGAATCAAGAATAACAGCATTCATTGGTTGCATGTCTAATGAACGTACATTTAGATAACTGCAGTGAGTCTGTGGCTAAGACGATACTCACTCTTGCAGAATCTTGCTGTCGGTGGTCTGAGGATAGCCGAAGTCCATCAGCTCATCCATCAGCTCATAAATGATGACAAAGTTATCTCTGATGCTCTCTTCCTCCAGTTCCTTGAAATACTCTGAAAAAACCTGAAGAAAATGGAGGTTGTTTTATAAACCTGTTTGTCATATACAAAATAAGGCTTTGTTAGTGTTGTTTATTAGCTGAAACTGCTACAGACAAAATCTTACCTGAACTATTTTGTACAAGAAGGAGAAGACCAGCGAGACGCTAGCATTTTTCTTGGATGTTGCAACCACTGATATGACGTTAAGAATTTGAACTAAAAGAGTTTACAATCTAAAAAAAACAAGCACAAAAAACATATAACAGTAAGTGTTGAGAAGTTGCTTGGGTACAAATACCATGCAGTTAAAAAAAAGGATACAGTAGAGGTTATTGTGTTTGATCCACATGAAACGGACACCCCCGTGGGCCAGGATTGGAGAGAGCGTCCCCTCCTCTTCTTTGTCCATCAGAAGGGTCATGAAGTGCTCAATCTCTGACATGTCCACATCTCCCCGGTAATTTCGGCACACCAGGACCTGAAAGGAATGAACAGTATTGGCGCAGCTTGTAATATCATTGTTACTGCATCTTAGCAATAGCTGTAATACTGTTGGTAGGGCTGTAGGGGATAAAGTTACCAATATAACCAAAATAAATTGTATTTTCATAATGGGTTTCGCCCTGATATATTCTGTGTACAAACGAAGGGGGCACCAAATATAGGCACACACCTTGACAACATATAATGAAATGTTTATTAACTAATAGGGGTCCACTCTATTGTTTAGCTTCTGCGTCAATGATGCACTGTTTACCAAATCAGTCTCCACTAAAACAGATCTTTGGCCTGAGCTACAAACAGTGGCTAAACTGGATGTCAATGCATCTCATCAAACTTTTACGCCGAATTTACCAAAAGATGCCCACAACTGAAAATATTCTGTATGTATATGATGCAGAGTACGGGAAGTGTTGAATAAAGGCAAGAACACGTGAGAGTGAATAATTTTGAAGGGAGCTTTGGCGACCTCTTCACAGTCACAGCTGCTAACAGCTGGTCACCTGTCTGTTACTCAGCGGCCTGATATTTTTTCACTTTTACCCAACATTTGAAAACGACCTCCTTGTTTAGGTGCAACACATTATCTTAAATTACAAGCCAAAACCTTAGCATAGCATATCAGCCCGTGCCGATACGTTAGTCGCCCTGCTGCGGATTAAAGCCACATCATAATCTGTCAATGAAGAATGTGTTCGCTAGGCTAACGTTAGCTTAGCAACGTATTGGTGTGCTCCGTTATCTTACCTTTCCTTTTAAATCCAAGACATATACAGCACTGGCAGACATCTTGAACTAATTTTCACGAGCTTAGTTCAGCTCGTTTTAAACACCTTATTGATACCGTTTAATATTAAGTACTTCTGAGCAGAATTCAAAGAACAGACATTTATTCATAATACTGGAAAGAGGAAAATGACCCTTCCCTTTTTTGTTACACCAGCTCTCTAACGAGCGCCCCCTAGGATCCAGGAGGAACCAGTACAGGAGACAGAGAGGCGCATTAAAGTGATAGTTCTGTATAAATGCTTGATACTTTCACATTAGGGAGGGGGGTGATGAAAGAAGATAGAGCTAGCACAATTAAGGCTTGTTCAGAGCAAAATAATTCATAATGAGCTAGATAAGGGTAGTGTGTCCTGAATAATTCACTGTTAAAGAAGAGGAAGAGTTGTGCACAACAGCACAAAGATGTTGGCTGTGCTAAGGCAGAGCATCAAATGCAAATATAATATTTTGGAGTATCATCTTTGACTATGCATTATGTCATTCTCCCCTGTGTGTTTTCCCACACTCACACTCAGCATGTGCCCCGAGGCGCTCTGCAGACTCACTGAGTTTTAAATTACATTCCTGATCAAAAATGTCAAATAACATCGACGCCAGTAGGTTGGACGGTAGATGAAATCATCATCAAATGTTAAGTATGTTCACTTTCTTGCCTTCCAGCATATCACCTGTTTTCATTTACAGTATGCAATTATACCAGATAGAAACTAAATTGTTGTCTCAAGTCTCAACCCGCTTCTGCTGACATGGAAAAAAAGATTATTTTCAGTTTCACATTTACAATATTGCTACATGTGTAATATAATAAAGCTTGTACTGTAAAATGTTCTGATGTTATGAATTTGGATACTAAGCACGTCAAATGCACAGATCAGAGGGAGATACACAAAGACAGATGGAACTACAACTCTTTGCTTTTCTGCAACAATCTTAAATGTTCTCATTGTTTTTGACTTGTTATAATCTCCTTCTTTCTGTCACCAACTATATTTTTGTCCTGTAGCTTCCTCTACTGGAGGAATAGGTGATCTGCACTAGATAAGTTAACTCCTCTTGCCACATGATGATCACCACAAGATAGCACCATTTTCAACTGTTAGGTATCTGACAGCTCATACTGCAATAGTGAGTATTAGTGGCTCAAAATTAAAAATGAAATTATGTGATGAATAATCATGTGATTTATAATGATTGATATAGACAACAACAAATTGTCAAATAAGTTAATAATCCAAACTCAGTTGAAATAAGAAATGTTATATCAGCAAAACATAGTTTCTTCCTGTAACTTTTTTATTACTTTATATAGCTTTTCAATGCTGTGTTGTCACTAGTAGCAGCCCCCTCATCCTTTGGCTAATCACATGCCCAAAGCTGGCTCAGATACTATTGAGTCAAGTTACACTGAACAACACAAGTATGTTTAAACATCTAATTTCAAGACCATGGACTTTTCCTCAAGATTTTGTGGGGTTGAGCACTGATATGTGGTGATATGGCCTGGCTTGCATTCAGTGTTCCAGCTCACCCCTACAGCATTTGATGGGGTTCAAGTCAGGGTTCTGTGCAGGTCTGTCAAGTTCCTAGTTCATAGACCAGAGTCGCATAAACAATGTGCCAAAAAGCATGTGGATGTGGTGTCAGCATACCTTTGGCCATCTGGTGCAGCTAATAACAGACTCTCACTTATCTCCCTATAACCAGCTATTCATTATGAATTTCTATTGTGTTGTTCAGCAGTGCAAATTGTGTGTCAATCTGAGATTTCCATTTATGAAAGTTAAACTTCATAAATGCTGATGTGGCCCTGATTCCATTCGATATACTTTATATTAACTTACTTACTTACTCTATACTTAAACCTAATGGCAGCTAAGCTACAAATACTGACTTCATCAGAGGTGAAAAGACTCCTGAAACATAAGTAGAAGCATTGCTGCTTCATATATCTAAAAATATACCTCTTATTAATATGTCAGTGTATTCTAATACACAAAGCTACTGGACTAATTATTGAGTTGGTACTGGCTTAGCATTAAAATAACTGAGGCCTAAAAGCCGGCTCGAGTACACTAAGTCAAACAGCTGGGACTTTTCACCTCTGTGTATTGTGACACAGTGATGGGGATGTGAAGTGATGAAGGATTGGGTCGTTTTAGTGAAAAATCTGCATTGACATTTGATTGATTTATTTCTTATATCGAGGTAACAGAAGCAGGGACAGTCAGAAATGTGCTTAATGAGTGAAAACTGACTATAATCCCAGTATTTTTCTCATAGAACACCACCTCCCTTTGGTGCGAGAAGCCTTTCAGCACCAGACTTGTGCGAGACAACTGTGTCTCATCAAAGTGACACATCTCTGATCCCTTTGGCTGGTAAGACGGAGTCTAGACATTGTCAGAAGTCATAGATACAACTGGACTGAGTTACAGAGCCAAATATAACAGATTGCCACTTCCCTCTGCCTCTTCCATGCACCATACACAGCATTTGTGTGTGGGACTGTAGTTGGGGATCACTGGATGTAGTTGTGTGGTTGACGGACATGTTTGTACAGAAGGCTGAATGGGCCTGACGTGTTTACTCTGGTTGACGAATAGGCTTGTCCTAGTACGCTATGACTCACTGCATCACACAGGTGTTACGTACACGATTAATCAGATGTGCAGGTGTTGCCACAGCAAACTTCTAGAAGATTAGATGTTCAATAGTGTCTCCTTGGACTGATTACTGCACTAAATACAACATTTTCTGTGTGTAAAACTGATTATCTGGTGTCAACATCTAAGACCCAACACATATCCCTTGCATGACATCAAGCACTTAAGACTACTAAAAGTATCCTAGTTTGTATTCTTCATGGTAGTGTTCATATACACTCTAATCTGTTCCACCATTCCCATGGCTTTGTGATTTATACTTAGCAGGACATTGACTCTACTCCCAAGGCGATCCTGTGGCTTTTGGGGGGAGTTTTTACCATACAAGGAGAAGAGGAGTTTAGCTTGGTTTCCTGTGGGAGGGTTCTGATTTCTCTCAGATCACTCTGTCTCTATTTCTCTCTCCCTCTCTCTCTCTCTCTCTCTTCCTCTCCCCTTGCTCTTCTGCCCTGGCTCACCTCCAAAACCTCCTCTCTGCTCACTATTATACAACCTCAACGAGTCACAATGTTTTAATATCACGCTTCCAAAATCAATATTTATTACATTAAATTATCGGAATTGTATCTGAGCAGTATCAATATGTGCAGCCAGCATCCTGACAGACCAAATAAGGCACACAGTCACTGCTCTTATCGTTGCAGGCCCTGACGTAAGCTTATGTTAACCCCAGGATTTTACAGCTATTAAACTGCCACCACTTTCATAAACTTGTGCCAATAAACGGCTCCAGCTTCAGTCTCTGTCGAGGAGTCCACTTTATCTCAAAGAATAGAATAAAGATTTGTGGTTCTATTTTTCTTCTGGAATTACATATCCTTGGAATGACCTGACCTCATGAAAAGTCAAACTCAAAACAGTGTTTTTCAGGAGATATTTACATTTCTGTCCACCCCCATGAATATAAAAAGAGTAACCTCATAACCACCTATGTAAGCCAGGTTTGACACATCCTGACTATCCTGGTTTACTGTCATAAACCTTAGGTTTATGACAGTAAATCTTTCATAATGAGATTCTAAATTGTTTATTTTGCTTAAAAAGAAGGAACATTTTCTCATCCCACAAAGGAAGTCCTGATCCTTCAGCTTATGTGGAAAAATTCTAAATCTCCAAATTTGGAGATGCATGGTTTTCACTGGAACAGCAACAACATGTTCCTGAAACTCAGAAGAAGCTGCAGAAAATACAGATTTGGTTGCAATTCACTCGTCCTGGACATCGACGTCTGTACCAAACAAGTACAGCCAGGGCAATGTCTATATAAGAAATAACAACAGCCAAGGGAATACACACTGCAACAGTGGCAATGTAACATGCAAAAATCAGAGATGCATCTGTTCAAGTTTATCTTCAGATGTCACTTAAATGATCACTGTATGCCTCACTGTTCTTTGACTTTCCTTGTAATCTTTATTTATAGCTGAGGCAGCTGGCACAGGAGAGTTGAAAGAAAGCAGACAAGTCCATCAGTGTTGATGTCACTAGCATGCACACACACGCGCACGTGCCTCCCATTCACAACTATTTTAATTTTACCACTTTCTTCAGTTATATTAATCAGAAATTATAAAAACAAAAACATAAATATCAACCCCTCCTATTTTTTGTGATTGATTCCATTTTCTCCCATTTGCTTTTTTGTCATTTAGTCTCTGATATAAACTTTCATGTGCAAACACACCAGACTAAAAAAATAGCCTGTGTGTCATATGAAGAGCCTGAAGTCAATACTATGCACAACCCACTTTCTAAACATCTCATAGGTCCATACAGTCATATTCCTGGAATCTGCCAGAATAAAACAAGTTGTATGATCCAGGCCAACAATGCTTTTTATATTGTGCGCCTTACAAATTACAGAAAACAGATCTAAATAAAGGTCTGTCAAACCAATAGTAATTAAGAGGATCTTAATTGCAGTAGACCAATGGTTTATGTCTGTGTAGCTCGACTGTAAAGCTCCGGCTGCCTGGTGTAGATCACACGCAGACAGCTCTTTCCCCAAAATTTTCTTTGGCAGGATCATTTTCCATACAGCTCTTTTTCATTCCGCGGTAGAATGAAAAGTATGTCCTTTCTAACCAACTCTGGTATTAACATCAATTTGAACATTCCTAAGTAAGAACACAGGCATATAGATATGCAGCCCAAAGGGAGGGGAAATTAACCTCCAGTAAGTCATTACTAATGTGAACAATGTCCTTTTGATGTCTGAGCTCTGGATCATTCTCCTGCTGCTTATCTGCTATTCATCTCCTCTTCTGTTCAAAACAAAAAGGCCATGATCCAAATAAGGAGACAGGCTGGATACTGCCAAAACATCAACACCATGCTGTTCCTTCAAGAGCTTTTGAGAGGTGAACTTTAGGGAGGGGTGGCGGGGGGTGGGGGGGGGTGGGGGGGGCACAGCAAGTTGTACAGTAGCCAAAGCGGGGAGTGGTGGAAAGGGGTAACCGGTGGGAAAGGGCTGTCACTAGGGACTGGGGCTGTCTCCAAACCTTGAGTCAAGTTTAAATCACACAGAGCTCTACCGACTCTCAGTTTGCATCCTCCTCTCCTCTCCTGTGCTCGCTCGCTCTGAGCTTCCCTCCGTCTCTCTCCTCCTCTCTGCATCTGCCAGTTGCTCTCCCCTGTCAACCCCGCAAGGGCTCTTTCCTACTGAGGGGTCTTCCTCTGAACATCCGCAGCAGCTCCTCACCCCGAAGAAACCTAAACTTTTTTTTTTTTCTGTGAAGCCAGTGCAAAGACCCAACCGTCACCATGGAGGCCATCAAGAAGAAGATGCAGATGCTGAAGCTGGACAAGGAGAACGCCATCGACAGGGCAGAACAGGCTGAGTCTGACCAAAAAGCAGCAGAGGATAAATGCAAGCAGGTGAGACACAGATGATGGAGTTTATGGGAAACCACAGGATGGATGTGAGAGAGCAGTGTGTGCTCTCATGTAACACTAACTGTACTGAATGTGGAGTTAGTTGGGGAAAAACATCAATATTATGGCATACTGGCTTTCATATATAAGGTAATATAAACTGATGTAATATCACAGACATTGAAGACTAGAATACGTTATACATTATGAGGATCTAAGATATACAAAATAAAGCACTGAAATACAAAAATAAAAGAGAACAAATACTACATACACACAAAAATATGTTAATATCTGAAACAATCTAATTAGAATTTTACTAAATTCATTTGTCCAAATAAGGTATTGAAGTATTTGTGTGACGTACTGTATAATAATAGCATATCAGTTGGAATATTTTATGTGATTTTATGGATATTTTCCATATCGTCATATATCAATATAAAAAATATTCTTAATAATGCTGTGATATTAATTCCAATCATATCACACAGCTCTATCAGGAGTGGAAAAAATATATCTATCAAAGTTATTGTGACTAATGGCTCCAAATTTAATTTAGGTAGATAATTTTTGTGAAAACAGCCCAATTGTTGTTAATATGTGTAAACATATACTTTTAACATATATGTGCTCTTTAAATTTCAACAATAATCTGGTGTAAAATGAAAATTAAGTCGCCAAAACACTTGTGTGCTGGCTGCAGAGGAGGATCAACATAAAATGTCAAGTATTTCCCAAAGCACCAAATGTTAAATTACAGAGAGCAGCTGATACCAAGCCCCAGAGCCACGTCTTGTTGTGGGCAAGAGAAGGTGGAGGACGTCCACAGGGAATCACAAACAGCATGGCAAAGTGACGACTGCTGGACACATTATCAACAGTGAACCAGAGGGATTATTTGAAGCAACCAGGATGGTGCTGCAGGGAGTTAAAACACACCATTTACGGCAGCTGTTGATCTGACTCTGGTAAACTGCGTTACCCAGAATCCTTATCTAAACTGAAGGCTGTGCAATATCAAAGAAAACCTCACAAATTCCAAATATCTGCACGCCCATATTTGGCGCTGCAGAGCTGGAGCCTCAGACAGCTTGATATTTTGAGGGCTAACTTAATGATAGCGTACTTGTACCACTTGATATAAGCAAAGTAGAATCTGGAGATGTAATAGGATATTTGAGGTTTCTAAATACGGGCAATTATTGCACAGTGGGAGGTGGTGTCGTCATCATGGTGGTACGAGAGGAATGCTAGAGAGCAGGGAGTTGAAGAGGCTTGGACAAAGCCAGGATCTACATTAAAGCAAGTGGAAAGAATCCTCTGTGTGGCGGCTAATGCCCTAATCATACCCTCAGAGAGCACAAGGAGTGACAGTTGTCACTGGCACCACACATATGGACTTACAGCATGTCTTCCACATCGAGGAACAGTCAGCATGAAATCCTAGACGATTATGCAGAGCTCTTTAGTTTGTTTGGATGGCAGGGATACAAGCAGCGCTAAGAGATGTTTTCTTTGCTATTCTTGGCACGATGAGATGAACATCAGATTTAGGCTGACGGAAGGCACTGAAAATACACAAAACTAATACTGAGTATAAACATGCAACACACAGCACATCAGGCACAGACTCCAGCAGCAATTATAGGATTGGTTCACCTAAATTACCCAAATTTTAAAAAATCAACGTGCAGCAGCAACGTGCCTTTTCAGAAACAACATCCCAGTTATTCTCAATAACCCACAGACCTCATGATGAATGGTTTTCTGTGGAACTACTTTCTACTGAAGAAGTAGTCCTGATGAATACTGTTGACAGCATGTTCTGTGTACTATCAAAGCTAACAGCAACACTTCTTTGAACTGTTAGTAATGCTAGCTGTGTTGCTCTAGGTCAATGTTAGTGGGTCCACCACTTTGGCCAAAAGTGAAATATCTCAACAACTATTGGATGGACTATGTACAGATCAAGGTCCTCAGAGGATGCACCGCAAACTTTTCACCTAACACCTTCAACCATCCATCCATTAGCTATACTGCTTATACTTCTGAGGGTCATGGGGGCTGATATGAACATGGCAAACACGATGTCTGTTAACCATGAACATGTTAGCACTGGCACAGTGAGCATGTTAGCATGCTGATGTTAGCATTGATGTGCCACTGTGCCTAAAAACAGCATTAAAGATCCCCTAGCATGGCATTACATGAAAGTACATTTACTTCCATTGTATCTGTGTGGTAAAAGCCAGTAGAGATTAGTCTGAAAATCCAAGTTAGCACCTGAGTGCTTCTCAGTATTGACCAAGTTCCCTTAACTTGTTATGATCTAACCTACATTGTTTCATTCATACTTACTTTTACATGGCAAAAGCTTGGTTGGTTTTGCTGCAAACGTTTCTAACTCCCTGTCATTATTACTGTCTTTCAGTTGGAGGATGAGCTGCTTGCTCTGCAGAAGAAACTGAAGGGAACAGAGGACGAGCTGGACAAGTACTCGGAGGCCCTGAAGGATGCTCAGGAGAAACTGGAACTGTCGGAGAAGAAGGCCACAGATGTGAGTTTACCGCAAAGACGCCATCTGAAAGACATTATCCACATTACAGTGGAACACCGCAACTTCTAGGTTTCGGTCCTTTAAAGTATCAATATCCACTCTTTCAGATGGACTGAACTAAATACTGCTCCATGACTGAAAAACACCAGTGATAGCAGCACATTCAGAACATTCAGTTCTTTTCCATCAAAATTAGTTAAGAGAATCATTGAATTCAGAACTTAATACACTCAGTGTGAGTGCTGATCTTACTGCTTACTCTCCCAGAAAAGGCCATGCCTGGACTCGCCTTAACAGTTTAGTTGTTTTTAGAGTGAAGAAACACAGTAGTAGAGTGATTATAACTCTGACATTCAGAACATATAGTAATTAAAATGAAAGTTGTTTGTCTGGTTGTAATTAAGGAAACTAACGGTATGATCTTTAGAAGGTTTCATTGATTTCAGCAACACAAAGGCATAAAAGGCATTTTTGTGTCACAATGAGGTACCATACATTATATATATCATAAGCAATTTACACTAAACTTCTACTTTCACACTGAAGCCCAGCATCTACTGATCAAACACAATATATAATCACCTGCTGAGGGAAACTACCTACCCTGAAACAAATCTTGAAATGACTACTTTATATCATCTAACCCAGATAGTGTTGAGAATCACTCAGTTATTGGTGGCTCACTAAGGTCTGCAACTGAACTATTTCTCAAGCACAGACAAAACTTGGCCAGCCTGTAGCCGACCAGGAATCCCAGGAATGCAGCTTAAGCAAACAGAGAACCCCTTACTGCAGTGTCTAATGAAATGAATGCTCTGGCCTTTTTTGGGGCGGTGATATTACACTCTCCTCTGTCTGGACTTACAGTACATACCTTATCGATGAACAATGGTCAATGACCATTCACCTTGAAAGAGGGTCTGCTTCATTTATGATCTTCTTTTTGCAGTAATATCTAATTTGCCTGGAAGAGATCAGATCTGATTAAGTCTTATCTTTTATGTAAAGCAAAAAGTTCAAGAAAAAGAAAATATGGAGAAAGACAGACTTGGTTTGCACTTTTAAGGCAGTTATGACCTGTATTACCAAAATACAGAAGGTCATGACCAGTATTATAAATATGATACAGCAGTTTATCCAGTGGCACATGACAATTCTCATATTTTATTTTTCAGTTTTTCAGTTTTTCTTTTTAGGAAAGATGCTTTATCCCAGAGTAAGAAAACAGTGTTTTCTTGAACACATATACAATTATCAGGCCTGCAACTAACTAACTACCAAATGAATTCTTTTCTTCATCATTTCATTCATCGTTTGGCCTAAATATGTCAAAAAAATTGTGAACAACAATTCCTTAAGTCCAATGTAACATCTTCATTTTTTTTCAGTCCAAAATCAAACTGAATATATAGCATCAAATGAAAGCACCCCCACAGTGTGTCTCTAAAATTACCAGTGAAAGCAGATAAGACCTCAGAGATTAAAGGTCAGATAACAAGTGAGTTCAGTCTCAGCTGACCTATCAGATGCCCACAAATCTGCTTTTTGTGGGTCCGTCCATCACCACTTCTTCTTCTAATGTGTTTCACATTGCTTATGTAGGACGCTCATACATATAAATGTGATACAAGGACAAAAAGAGAAAATAAACCCAAGTTTTGCTCTGAAAAGTGAGGAGGAGGAGGAGGAAGCAGAAGGGGGCGCTGAAGGAATGTGTCGCCACCCGATGGCTGCGGGTCATGTCTGCAACCAAATCAATTTGCATTCCAGGCCACTGCAGGTCAACAACCCACTGTTGAAGAGGATTATTACCGCCCCCACCCCACCTTTGACCCCCCCTTCTTCCCCCTTGTAGAAGTAAATCTTTAGACCTTTAATTTCTTTAACAGTTTATAACTTGCTTCTCCCTCTTTCACATTTACACTTTACTTTCTTCCCCCTTTTCTCCTTCACGCAACCACATCCAATCATATTTCATGATTCACATTAGACATGATTCACGCATCTGAATCAGACAGATGATTCAGACTCCTCCTCTCGATCTCTGCCCTGCTCCTTCTGATCAGAGCACAAAAATGCAGCCTAAGCAACACCTTACGTTTGCCATATAAGTCCACAATAGAAAACCCAGACTCTCTTTCACACACACACACACACTCACACACACTAACTAACATTACACACCTCTTTTGTGGAGGAAAAGAGCAGTCCCTTCCCCTCCTAAATCCTGTGATGTCATCTGAGACAGGCTTCTTCACAGGATTGGAGGATCTCGCCATAAATTTCCTGAAACCTCCCAGCCCTTTTTCTCTCTCCCCCCTCCCCTCCCTCCATCCCAACACTGCACGTCCCTGATTTCCTGCCCGAGAGAAAAAAAAAAAGCTTCTCCTCGGGAGCCTGCAACTTTGACGCAAATCAATAACTTTTTGAAGAGGGAGAAGTAGTAGAACAGCGAGCCGGGCTAGGCTGCTCCTTGTTTGCTTTTTGAGAAGACAAAGTAATCGAGATAATGGAGGTGGTGAAGAAGAAAATCCAAACCCTCCAGCAACAAGTTGATGAGGCAGAGGATCGTGCACTGGCAGTACAAAGGGAGTTGGACACTGAACGGGAGCTGCGCGAAAAAGTGAGATTGTTCGTCATTTATCCAAATCTGAGCTACATTTCTCTGTTTGTCTTTAATCCTCGCATACCTGTCGAGCATCTGTACTGAGGATTGTAAAGAATTTACTCGGAATGAGCTAGTGTTGGGCTGCAGGTAGCGATAACAATGCTCTCACAACGCTCCTAAAAGAATTTAAAACTTTTCTCTGCGTACTCCAACGGTAAATGTGTCATTTTTATCTTCTAATGTTTTGACGGTGTTGTTTTAGCGGTTTATGGGAAGTTGGGGCATCACTACAGAGGTAATCCTTCGCAGACTTTTGTTCGGCTGGGTTATCTAACCTCAACCCGCCCTATATCTACGAAAAACACTTCAAAATGGTGAGAGCGCCCTCGCTATCACATTACCTGTCAGCGCAGTTGTTTAAATATTAAGGGAGGGTGGGTTTATAGTAGTTTTGCATGCTTGGATTTTACCAGTCACTCTTTAAAACACTTGCAGAAATGATTTGTTCCTGTTTTCTGAACAATTAAAAAAAAATCTTCACTCCTCTTGCCCTTTGAGCTTTTTATCCTTAATGACACATACATGAAACTATGAGCTGTAATCCTTCCTCCTCCTCCTCTACACAGGAAGAAGGGAGCAGACATGGTTATCTGTGATAGCAGTCCCACAGGAAACAAGCTGACAAAAAGCAATCTGTTGTCCCCTAAACATACATTGGCTTTACATTACAAAAGTCTGTCCAACTGTGCCGCTTCAGCTTCGTCAGGGCTAAAACTGTCACCACTCTGTTGTCCTACATCAGCAAGTATCTGGTCAAGCTGCAAAGTCCAGAACTCATTAAGGTTGTTAAGGATGAAACTGATTGCGCTTGAGAAATTTGACTCACTGGAGCGGAGGGGGAAAAAAACGATGAATGGATGAATGCCTGGAGACTATTCCGACTGGTTCCAGGGAATAAACAGGAATAATTAAATAACTATCAGTAAATAGAGCATTTGACAGAAAGAAATGAGTACACATAAGCTGGTTAGACCTTGCACTCAAAAACTAAAGCTCTGGCCATCCTAAACAGTGCCTTTCCTCTCGAGGCAGCAGCATGTTTCCTGGCTAACCTTTGACCTGTGACCTCTGTCTCTCTCTTTCTGTCTCTGTGTTGCTGTAGGCCGAGGGCGATGTGGCATCCTTGAACCGCAGGATCCAGCTGGTGGAGGAGGAGTTGGACCGTGCTCAGGAGAGACTGGCCACAGCCCTGCAGAAACTGGAGGAGGCCGAGAAGGCTGCAGATGAGAGCGAAAGGTGACAGTCAACCCAGGCCTCGAAAGATTTTGTGATATTGTGTGCAGCAGCAGAGCAAGTTTAAAGTAAAATCAGTGGACATGCCATCAGCATTAAGATTAAAAATTGATGGTCTTATGGATGTGGAAGCCATAAATCAGCTTTTGAGATACTTTGTTCGATGTTTTGTCATTTTGTCCTACATTACATCATTATCCACATTTCCTAAAGCATGTTCCACCAATCAGAGACGTTGCTGGTACTATACTGATGTTAACTAGAACTGGACTCTGCACAGTTAGCAAAGTATACATGAACACATTTAGTTTTTAAATGCTGCAGCATCCATCCTAAGTTCAGAGGGTCCCGCTGTGCTATGTGACTGTCTAAAAATCACAGTTTTTATAAGTTGAAAGAAGGGAAGTAGGGCCTCTCTAGTCCATTATGTGTTAAAAGACATTAAGTACAGTGTTAGCCTTTCTTCATGTTTTTTTTTAGCTAAAGATCCTGTGTATAGAGGGATTACTAAAAATGTCAATAGACCAAAAGGGAAATGTGTTTCACCGATAAAGCAGTCCGACGTCTTTTTCTTGTACAGGGTGGAGATGTTTGCAGAGCTGCTGGTTCTGAAAATATTTATTCTTCCATGAGAAATTGTGAATTGAAAGCTTATGGTGAAAAGCAACCACAAACAACACAAAACCACACGAACAATTAAATGAAAATTATGCAAATGACTCAAATACCCACAAACTCTTTGGCAGTTTCTCAAGCATTTTCACATTAAGACTGAAGCAAAGCGATTTACCACAGAAACTCTTACTTTGAATTGTATATTGAACTGAACATTACACCTCTAGCTGAAGTGTCTGAGATGCTTCAGTAACATCAAGCACGTTTAGGTCCTGTTGAACTGAAGGCTGTGTGTCTCTCTCGTCTTCAGAGGCATGAAGGTGATCGAGAACAGAGCCATGAAGGACGAGGAGAAGATGGAGATTCAGGAGATGCAGCTCAAAGAAGCCAAACACATCGCCGAGGAGGCCGACCGCAAATACGAGGAGGTACGGGCACACAGAGATCGCATTTCGGCTGACTTTCAGTTTCCAGTCGAGCGATGAACCTGATGATTTCATGTCTTTATAATGCCAGGTTGCTCGTAAACTGGTAATCCTGGAGGGTGAGCTGGAGAGAGCAGAGGAGAGGGCAGAAATTGCAGAACTGTAAGCACAAATGCATCATTACCAAGATATTGAATCAGCCTCAGACACATTCAATGCCAAAAAACTGTGTACACTGTACAATACTTTGGTTTGTTCATGCAGAAAATGTGGCGACCTGGAGGAAGAGCTCAAGAATGTCACCAACAACCTCAAGTCTCTAGAGGCTCAGTCTGATAAGGTAAGTGCTCTGTTTAAAGCTGCACTCTCTTTCCTATCAGCTTGTTGCTTGACCCTCAAACAACCTCACACATTAACACTCAACAGCTGTGGCTCAGTGTAACATCTCAGCTCTTCCACTGCATTCACTTAAAATAGAGAAACCGCTCAACTTTTGAGCCTATAATTCCCCATCTTGTCCAAAATGAGCTTCACAGCTTTAAAACTCTCATCTAACTTTCTTTAAAAAAGAGACAAATGTCATATAACATGCATATTATTATAATTTACAACTTAAATATTGAGCACGATGAGGTGGAATTGCCAGTTTTCACAAATAAAAATATATTGTTTTGGCAATGAAATGATTTTCTTGAACTATTTCTCTGTCTCCACAGTACTCTGAGAAAGAAGATAAATATGAGGAAGAGATTAAAGTCCTGAATGACAGACTGAAGGAGGTAAGTTCATGTGTGTTCAGGCTACATTCTCACAGGGAAGCTAATCTCTATCTGGACGATTAATATCTTTTTTTTTTTTCTTTCAAGGCGGAAACCCGTGCAGAGTTCGCAGAGAGGACAGTGGCTAAGCTGGAAAAGACCATAGATGACTTAGAAGGTACACTTCATTTTAATCCTTCTTTTCAATCCTGCAGTGAACTACAATGTTTCTTTACTCAACCTTTAGTATTCTTCATTTTCTTAATCTTTCTCCTTGATTTCTCTCTTTTTCCTCTTCATTTCCTCCTGTGGTCTGCATTTTCCTCTGAAACTCCTCCGCCTGCTTTCTCTCTGCCCCTTGACCTGCAGATGAACTGTACACTCAGAAGCTGAAATACAAGGCTATCAGTGAGGAGCTGGATCACGCCCTCAATGATATGAACACCTTGTAAACCTTTACATTTAGCTCACGATGTTTTCACTTTCCCTTTGTCTCCCTTTGCTGATTGGAGACACCTTGTCTCTTCTTCTTCTCTCCCTTTGCTCTCACTCCTCCTTTGCTGCTTTTCCATTTAAGTAAAGCTCAATAAAGATGTTCCTGTTTTATCCTGTCTTCTGTCTTTTCAATTCAGCTTGCTTTTTTACCACTCTGCAGCTATCATTTTCTTCATTTAAAGCTCAAAATCATGTTACACTTTGTCCTGCAGCTACACAGTCAGTTCTACAGTTTTTCAATATATAATTTCTATAATTTTTGGCCACAACAGAAAGGATGGATTTGTAGGTTTACATATTCTTTGCCTTTGCTAAAATGAACCATATTTTATTAGCTTACCTGTTGTTGTTATCAACTGATCTGCTAACATAGTCATTACATTTTATATCTGCTGCTACTTTTTTATTGCAGAGAGCCTATCACATGCTAAAGAGGAAAACCTAGGAATGCACCAAGTCCTGGACCAAACACTGCAGGAGCTAAGTAGCTTGTAAAATGCCAAGAAGAACATCAAACAATAAAAAAAAAAAAGCATTTGTTTTTATAAAATTTTCTACATGCCATCCAGTCTCTGTAATTTCACTCTTATTCCTGGTTGTTAAAACACATGTACCCCCTTTTATATATTTATGTGTCCTTTGTCTCTTTTTTCCTTTTTTAAAAATGGTTTTGGGTCCATATGATTTCAGTTTTGGTGCTGGAAATTGTTTTAGACCAGACTCTGAGCACAAATAAAACTGATGATGCTGACGACAATGATGATGAATGAAGTGAATTTTTGTGTGTTGACTGTCTCTGTCTTCTGTGTGAGTAAACACAGTTTCTACATACATGTTTGTGTCCTGCAGGCAATTTCAACACATAGTCATAAACTGTACGACCAAAGAGAGCTCACCCTTCAATTTACATGTGCTAACATGCACAGTATGTTTTGTGTGTGCTGCTAAGACAGTGAATTCCTCAGACACAGAACACAGAGGTTTCAACAGTAATGTTTTCCAGTTAAGTGAATGTATGCCTACTGCCACAGATATTCTGGCCCTCACAGAGCCTCAACATCATGGAGTCAGTCTGGGTTTACATGAAGAGACAGAAGACAGAGAGACAGATTAAATCCACAGAAGAACTGTGGCAAGTTCTCCAGCATGCTTAGAACAACCTAATTGCCAAGTATACGGGAATCAGTGCTATTTTAAAGGCAAAGGGCGGTCTCACCAAATACTGATTTAGTAACTTTTTCTGCTTACTGCACTTTGCATGAAGTTAACTGATAAATAAAAACTATTCATGGTATTATTTTTGAAAGCATCCCCACTTTAGTCTTTGTAAAGGATGTACAGTAGGCCCTAATGTATATACAGTGTATGTATGCACATATACTGAAAGTAGCACTATAATATTGTATAATATTGCATCATATTTTATAAGTTAAATATATGTTTTGCTAATGAAATTGTAATCTGCATAGTAACTGCTAATGCAATGCAGTAAAAGGTACAATATGTACACCTGAAAAGTACAAGTGTAAAGAAGCATAAAATGAAAATATTCAAGTACAAGTCTCTCAGAATTGTAGCAGCTTAGACGACTTGATAAAACGAGGTTATAACTTTGCACCATTGTTAGTAGTTAGTAGTGAGTTAGCAGTTTACAGAGGTCTGAGTAAACGCCCAGTGGTCCCAGTTCAGAGACAAACAGCAGGTGAATTCCGCGCCAGCAGGGGGCGTCATTTCTATACATTCACATCGCTGCTTCGCCGGGCGGGATTTCCGCAATAATATCAAGTATGGCGAAGACATACGACTATTTGTTTAAATTACTGTTAATCGGCGACTCTGGTGTCGGGAAGACCTGCGTCCTGTTCAGGTTTTCAGAGGACGCCTTCAACTCAACGTTTATCTCAACCATAGGTGAGGTTTTTGTGATGTAAATTGTGTCCTTCTGTCTGTTTACAATACGCCAATTGGCTGTCTTGGAGGCTCCGTCTACTTGCTGGAATGTTCGCTCTGCTGCTGTGAAGGCTGGGAGTAGTTTCTCTTTGTCATTAGGTTAAAAAAGAATGTTATTCTTTTTAATTAGGTGTTACTAATATAATGAACTGGTTAATAAGAGGTGACAAGGGTTAACACAGTTGCCCTTGTGTTTTGTATGAGGTCAACGTTAGAGCAGAGATGTTTATATTACATTGTATCCTCATGCCGGGTGGCTCTCTTGCTAGCTAACAGATAGCTCTAACGTTAGCTATTAGTCCCCGTCTACATTCTGGCATACACCGGAAAGCCTGTTATACCGCCCGCTATAGCTGATTAATTAAACAGCGCCGTTATTCTTTTATGCACATTTTGCTGCAGAGACAAGAGGCCGAGCTTTCAGTTCAGTTTAATCCCAGTTCATACGTGTCATTTTTCTGTGTCAAAGCAGTGTCAGCCAATGTTTGACAGCTATACTGTGCTAGCGAGCTAACGTTATGATTGACATGCATGATCCTCCTTTATCCCTCCAGGCATTGATTTCAAGATTAGGACGATAGAGCTTGACGGAAAGAAGATAAAGTTACAGATATGGTGAGTTTAATTGCTTTAATGCAGGATATGTAACAAGATGGCAGTGTTTTGTCAGTATTTAGTTGATAAAGTGGGTGGAACACACCTCTCTCAAGGTAAGGTTTCTTAGGGTGCCCATATCTCCTTAACAATGTTAAAATATGAATGATCTACTTTAAAAGTCATTTAGTTATTTCAACACTGATTGTACAAGTTGGTACATTTTATTTTTGATAAAATGTATTTCACTCTTTATGTGTAGTTTCTGTCTTCAGCTGCAAAATTGCAATTTTATAGGCTATGCCATTCATCAATCTAATCCCAATGCCTTACATATGTTTCATATACCAAAATTTCATACCTCCTTGCTATAATATCCTGTTGGATCCTGTCAGATCATAAATTGATTTTAAAGGTATTCCGTATTTGTTCTCAAACTTCCAAATATCCGACACTTTGTGATGTCGCTATTCTTGTGGTTTTCAGGGACACAGCTGGCCAGGAGCGCTTCCGCACAATCACAACAGCCTACTACAGAGGAGCAATGGTGGGTGTTTTTATGGAAATGAAATGTAACATAAATACACTCTCTGAGGCAGCTGCTGCTCTTGAGGTCCATTAATCCAAACACATTTGATTTACTGTTCTTTTACAGGGCATCATGCTTGTCTACGACATCACCAACGAGAAGTCTTTTGACAATATCAAGAACTGGATAAGGAACATAGAGGAGGTATTTACTGGCCCAAAGATAATCTCAAATATCTCTTTGGCACTACATAGCATATTGGATTTATTAAATATCTCTTTTTTTAAATCAAGCATGCATCCTCTGATGTTGAGAAGATGGTCCTTGGCAACAAGTGTGACATCAATGACAAGCGGCAGGTGTCCAAAGACAGAGGGGAGAAGGTGAGAAGTTTGTTGAAGTTTAAATAATAAATTGTCAGAGGGTTATGTCATAGTAGATACTAGTACAACTTGAAAAATGTGTCAACAGGCCTCTGTAGTTTTTTCCAATTTTCTTTCAGCTTGCGTTAGAGTATGGAATCAAGTTCATGGAAACCAGTGCAAAGGCCAACATCAATGTGGAAAATGTAAGTAGCCATTCTTCTCTGAGTTACAATAAGCTTAATAGATGCATCACAAATGTGACAATGTGTATGTTTGTTCTGGTTCACAGGCATTTTTGACACTTGCCAGAGACATCAAATCAAAAATGGACACAAAATTGGTAAGATGAACTCTGTGAGAAAATGATACATGTAATGAATGAGTTTTAGTAGCTCTTAAATATTTTATCACAGGAGGCTTTTCTTAAATTCCAAACTTCTGAAAATTAATTGCCAAGTGCCTCTGGTTGTGGAAAAATAGAGGAGGATTTATGGAAAGGACGACAATGAACTGGATAAAAGCAGCTGCTGAGCCACACAGTTGTATTTGATGGAGCGGTGACCTGTCTTGTTTGTTGTTTGGCTGCAGGAGGGCAACACACCGCAGGGGAGCAGTCATGGAGTCAAGATCTCAGAGCCTCAGAAAAAGACCAGCTTCTTCCGCTGTAGCCTACTCTGAGGACCGAGGCCTTCGACACTGGCTGCCAGCTGGCTGGACATAAATGGACTGTGCTTGATCTTAGCACTTCCTCCCCCTTCCCTCTTTCTACCCAACCATGGCCTGTCCTCCCAGCCCACACAAACCATTATAGTCCCAGTAAGTGGAGGACTTCTCTTCCTCTTCCGAAAACTTCCAGTGATGCATCTCTTCCATTTAGAAGGAGATCTGTTGTCTTCATGAGTCAGACCGCTTGACTGGTGGAGGACTTGATCCGGAGCATTGTCCAGATGTTCCATATCACACAAAAGACAGGCTCTTGCTTCTCATATTAGTCTGTGTTCTCATATTTCATACAGCCGGTAGCACAACCAAGAATGAGAAATCGTTTAATTATTGTCAAGGTTTTGGGATTATAAATACAAATGTGATATTTAGATCTATTTTTATTAGTGCTTTTTCCCTTTTTATGTGATAAATCTCACCCAGAGACTGAAAGGCTTGAACTCCAGTGAAAAAGAGCAGCACACACTTCCTTCTCATTTCAGCAGTTAAGAACCATATCAGGTGGAACATGGTCAAGGATCAGAGAGGAATTGGTTTGAAAGGTTTTCTGTTTGAGTTCTGCTTTTTTGTTTGCATGTAGTTCTCGACAGTCAGTTGATGCGACTAAAAACTGTGTTGTCATGCTCCGAACATTACACACTGCCTCCACTTCTTTTCAGCCTCTCTGCAAAAGATTTCAAGTGCTGGAAAGCAGTTTGGCAACACAGAACCTAAAAATACAGTCCAGATATCTGCCTCTGAAGATTAAGTTATGGTATCAAGTTATCAGCAGAACGCTGTTGAAGTGACATGTTTTTCGCTTAGGCCTTCTGTAGTGTACTTACCTGCGACAAAGCATGCAACGTTTTTTAGCACAAATGTACTTAAACTGCGTTGCTATGCATTTTGTTAATACGTTATTTAGGAATATATCTGGACATGCTTGCTGTATAATATGATTTATCCTCCACAGTTAAGTATAGTGTAATAGGATCATATTGAAATTCAGATTAATCTGCCACTTCTTTTCTTGATTAGTTGATTTTTTGGGGTTCAAAATAGTGAAAAATGCCTCCTAAAGTCCACAGTAACTTTTTCAAATGTCATAATCCTGAAAACATTCAGTTTACTATTGCACAAGACAAAGAAAAGCAGCAAATCCTCACATTTGAGAAGCTGGAACTAACAAATATTTGGCATATTTGCTTGAGAACCATCAATCATCTGAATAGTATTTTTGATTTATTTTCTCTCAGTTGCTAAAAGTGTTGCCTTTTAATTTGAGTTGTGTGAAGGTTTTGTAGCCGCTCTTCACTCACTCTCAAGCTAAATGACGTCTCTGGTTATTTGATCAGCAATTAAAATCACTCTCGAGGTTTCACACTGTAAGCCCCCTTCCCCTCCTCTGCTATTCGAGCAGCTCTCCTTGCACTTTACCAGTAACTCGTGTTTTGTGTGTAGTCTGTGCCAAGTGATAGTTTTGCAGTACAGCAATACAGTTACTTAGTTTAAAAAATGTTTTGATCTAATGAGTCTTGGTAATATCATGGGCATAATTCCTAAATTTTACTGCACCTACTTATAAATGACTTGATCTCCTTTGCTGTTTCACTGCTAGTGATCCACTGTCCTGGTATTAGTTCACTGAAAAACAGTGCCCTTAACCCACTTCAACAGCTATACTATATATTTATAAAAGAAATTGTGGGCCTTTGTTTCTATGCTACTGCCCTGCCAAATTAGTTTAAAAGTGATATCTTCTTGGCTTACACAAAAGATGGCTTGATGATGGTTCCGTTAGTATTCTTGTACATTCTCTGGTGTGTTTGTGTTTCATTGTGGCCCTTTAGTTTGACAGCTAGGTGGCACCAGAGGCACAGTATGCATGATAGGTGACCACCCAAATTCTAATCTGAACCAGTATTTTTTACTATGACCATGAGCCACAGTGAACTAGACTTGTGTGATGCAACCACGTACCCTTGACTCGTATTTGATGTTGAGTCTCATCCTGTTTCCACCGTTTCCTCATGTTCAATTCCTACATTTGTTGCTAGTCTGAAAATCAAGCTCCTATATGCACAATATCGAGGGGGAATCTTGTCTTTGCTTGCCTGCACCTTCTTAATATCGAATAATTTGGGACCTCATGACTACCATGACCATTTGTCTTAACCGCTAATACTCGGTTCTGTCATAGGTGAGCTATGCATTGTGAATCTTGGACCTGTGCATATTTGTGTAATGTAATTTTCAGACGTTTCTTGTAGACCTGTACAGTTGAATGTATGGACTTTTTTGTTATCTTTTGTTTTGTTTCATTCACTGAGCCAAAAACAGGACACGCTCTGTTTGTAGGAAACTGCATTGCTACATCAATGCAAGTGAAATTTACCACGATGGGAAGGTTAAGTAGGAAGAGTGTGGACGTTGAGATGTGGAGATAGTGCTGTCGTCTCATTCGAGTGATAACTGTAGCTTTAAATCATGAACAGAAATGTAGGGAGCAGACGTTTGTGGGACCTGAGCTGTATCATTTTCAGCTGAAATGATACACCCTCTTTGATTTCGTTTTTAAATCATATCCTTTTCTTATTAAGACTCCTATCACATGTCATAATATACTGTACATCCCTTTTTACAGCCATATTTTCATTTCATTGATTGTGAAGTACACAGGGAGAATATTACAATACATTTTGGAGAAAAAAAGCAGAAAAAAACATTGTAAATATCACATTGAAAAAGAGATCTACTTAAATTGTACTGTACTTTCTAAACCCATATGAAAATGTATCTACAGTTTGTAGATATGTGTACTTTTGATTTAATAAAACAAGATTATAAAACTCATCTTCTCTACTTTAATTCAGTGTCTTTATTGGCTGGCTGTCAGGGGAAACTACACTGTCAGTTGAACCCATTCTCCCACAATAGAGCTTGACTGCTTTCATGACAAATAGCTCTCCCTTTATTGGCCTGGGACGACCCACTGGAATATTCTGGCATGTGTTTCTTTTATAGTCTGGTGTAACTGAACCCCTTTAGATACAAAACACAAATCTACTGTTGATGGTCATAACTAATGAGCCTTGTCTTGATGGATTGGCTGATGCTTCCACCTGATGATAGACCCGCAGTCACACCATGACTGGTGTTATTTCTGCAGCTTGAATAATAAAAGGAAAAATCGGATGTGTTAGCACAAGGCGAGCAAATTCAAGCTGTTGTTCCCATTAAAGGATAACTTGGATTTTTGAACCCGGGCCTTACTTTCCCATCCTAAAAAGACCAGACCAAGTCACAGATTCTCATAATATTTGCTCTGGATGCTAAATGTGAAAATCTGTGAGGGTGTTTTTGATTACATTTTCTTTTTGAAAATAATACAAGTGAGCAAAACTGTAGGCATTCGCAAGATGCATTAGTAGTTTTTGGTGAAGATACCAGGATTTTTTCTGCTTTCCAGACGTTATGCAGTATTATCGGTCCGTCTGTTGGGGCTATTCAACTTAAGAAATGTGCATGTATGTTTCATTTCCTTATATCCTTATGTGGAAGGTGCTGTGAACAGAAATGAAAAAGTTCTGTTTTAATTCGCTCATCAGCAGTCAAGGTAAAGAAGCTAAATGCACATCAGATTACAATCATTTATACATAACAATATATGAAATAAATGTGTTCTTATTTATTTACATAGGTGGGTTCACTCTTCAGTATATCCTGTTTACCTGAGGAAGTCTGGGGCTCGGACAATCATGTGCTGGAAGTCCTCCAGCGATAGACGTCCATCATTGTCCAGGTCGGCCTCATCTATCACCTTCTCGCACACCATCCTCACCTCGTCCTCTGTCAGCTCGTTTCGGGTCAGTTTGTTCAGCGTCTTCTCCAGGTCTGACTTGCAGATAAAGTCGTCATTATTGAAGTCTTGCAGAGAAAAAGAAGGGAAAGAGAGATCGAGAGGTGAAAGATGAGTTGTTTTATGGGTTAGTTAAGCAACTATTCTGATAATCAATAAAATGTTTAAGTCATTTTTTAAGTCAAAAATTCACTGCTTCCTGCTTCTTAAATGTGAGCATTCAATTCGCTCTTTTATATTTAACCTGATATCTTAAAATATTAGACTGTTTCTGGACATGTTTTTACTAAAATAGTAGTTAGCTGCAGCGAGACTTGAATTGATTCTCAATTGGTGTTATGTATGGATAACTATTTTTGCGGCTGATATATCAGAACAGTATATATTCAAACTTGACTTTTTTGTTCTTAGTTTTCCCTCCTGATTTTATTTTCAAAGTGGAAAAGACAAACCACACTTTAGACACTCAGTAAACATGTTTCTAAACCTTACATTCACTCAACACAACCAGTGCTTCGTTAGATTCATGCATCAAAATATGTGTGTTTTCACAGTGCATCACCTTCCTTGTTTTTTCTCCTCTATAGGTCTGAATAATAAATGAGAGATTTCCTTAATCCATGACCATGACGATGTGTATGTAACCTCGTCATCTGTCATCGTTTCTTAATTAGAGTTGGGAAGGGGGACAGTGGTGCTGAGCACAAACTGGGCTTTGACAAGCTCTTTGCTTCTATAATGCGCTGGTTAATCATTTATGACATTCCATGCACCATCCGTCATGCTTACAGCTCCAAAGCCCTTCACCATGCATGTTCCCTATGTTTCATATACTATTGTGAAACCCAGTGGGGGAAAGTGGGTTCATAGTTCATAGTTAAAATTTGCACCAGGGATTGAATGATTTTGTTGCACAAATGTGGGGCCTCTATAATATCAGGGTGCTTCTTTACACACAGTAGTTACAATCTTTTATTTGGGGACCTGGAGACCCTAGACCCTCTTTAATAGCTCAAAGAGCATACTTAACATTGTTTAATCACCCTGTTATTTAATGACTTTTGCTAGTTTTATGATAATTATAAAAGATTCTGAACTTATTTCTTTGCAGAACATTGCAGAACGGTGACAACTTAAGTACCTTTCTACATATTGGGATTTAATATAGTGTCAGGAAAAAACAAAGGTATTCAAAGGAAAAATTGTGATTAATTTCAGTTATTATTATTATCATATTTACATACAGGACCCTAGACCCTAGCATTCTAGAAGTAAATGGGCAACTTCTTCTGGTATTTTACCATAAATTTTGAAAGCGTAGTAGGCCTTGAGGTCACGTGGAGCCATCTCGCTCAGGACCGAAAACATGTCCAAGAAGTCATCCAGTGTCATGTTTCCCTCTCCGTCCTCAGAGAAAACCTCAGCGATCCTCTGACGAAATGGGTTGTCCTGGACGGAGGGGACATTAGGACTTCTGTTTACTGTAAGTCTGACAACCTCTCTGTGAACACATTCAGTGCAGTTAATCATACAGAGCTTAAGATAGGATTTAATCCCTCCCAGTCTTTTCTAATATAGTTCACTATTACAATATTTTGTGTTTTATTTTGGTTTTTATTCTTTGAGAATTCAAAAAAAAGTCATAAAACTGTCACAATGTGGAGGAATGAATGAGCGTGAGTTAGAGTATAATCCTGACAGTCTCACTCTCCCTTTCTCAGGACATGTCAGTGACCAGCGTGTTAACACACCTGCTTACCTTGCTGTCATTGTGTAAAGAGGCATATAATTGACCCATATCCAAAAAGTGTGTCCTCAGGGACCCACCTGCATTCTCCAAGTTTAAGGGAGTCGAATAACATATAACCTTTCAAAGAATTCTGTCGATTAGTTGGCCATTAATTATGGATTGGTAACACAGGGAGAGCGCGGGTCTGCAGGGTGTGCGGGTCTACCTTCAGCTCTGGCATGCTGCCAATCAGCTCATATGGTAACTTCACATCTGGGTGGTTGGTGTAGTCAAGGGGAACAAGCTGCGGTGCCAAATCCCGATAGCGGTAGAACAGCCTGGGAAAGGTTTAAAAAATTTACTTTCAATATTGAATTACAAGATTATCTTCTATATTATGTAGTTGTGTATTTTAGAGAGGCAATCAATAGTTTAAAACTCTTACTATTAAGCTGCAGCCTCTTTTTTCTCTTAAAACTGAATACATAGAAAAATATATTTCAGTGTATAAAGTTCTCAAAGTGTTCTCTAATAGCAAGATTTAAAATCCCATGTGATCTCAATGGTAGCCTGCCCCACAGCAGGACAGGTCTCCTGATACTGTAGTTTAGAGTTACAGTGCAGTATTGTGCAGAACAGAACAAAATTCAGCTCTGTCAGGTGTGTTGCACCAGCAAATAATATGATTTAGCCTGTCAACAAAATAATTGTATGCTCACCTGAGAATTTCTTTTCTTGTAAAGTATGTACAGTCCTGCAAATACAAACAGATTGTGGCGGGAAAGTGTAAATCTTGCAAAGAACATTAGGATGTACATGTTCTTGTATGGTATGGTGATTAATTATGCATTTGATGCAGTGGAGGCAGAAGTATTCAGATCATTTATCAATACCAGACTTTAGAAATACTAAGTATTAAAAAAATGGTGCACATTATGCATTATTGGTTCATTATTAACACTGCATTAACATATAGGCAAGTCAAGGTGGAGTTAATTTTAACTACTTTATGTTTGGATGGTTTAATCTACAACAATGCATCATGTTTTCTGAGCTGATCATATACTTTGTAAATAAAATCTTAACCTGAAAAGTGACTAACTTCAAAGTAAAAGTAGTGGCGTAAAAAGGACAAGTAAATATAGATGATAAATAAAGTACAATTACTAGTTACAGTAAAGTAACTAAGTAGAGTAAATGTTCTTAGTAACCTTGAACCACTGGTTTGAAATGCAAACAGATTATACAGTTCTACAAGTGATTAAAATATGCCTTTAACTATATATTTCCTGTCACTAACTTTGACAGACTTTTGTTAAGGCTGAGGAATGTAACAAACAAAATATTAAATCAACAAACACCATGAGGGAACATTTGACCCAGGTCAACATCACCCTGAAGGCTGCACCACGTAAGACTGGGTCTTATTTTTCTTTGTAAACAAACAAGCCACAGAACCTCTTTTGTGTATTTAACCTTGTTTACAGATGCCGGCAGTTGGCATTGATAAGAGAAGCCCCATTTAAAATGAGTGAGGATAATGGTCTCATTCAGAAAGAAAAAGGACTGACACCAACCTGATAGGCATCTAGCTGCTGTGCTGTAAAGATGGTCTGTTTATTCCCCATGTCTGAGCACGCAAACACCAAGCCTCAGGTCCATCGCTACTCCAACATCAACTGCTTTAGGGTGTGTGGATATGTCAGATATGAAATGCTGGGACAAAAGGAAGCCAGAGCCAAAGAGGAGATCAGGTGTCGGACTGCCACAGGGCCCTTTGGTCCCCATTATAATGGCAGCATTTCATCGTTTTCTCCATTGTGAATAGCAGTCCCTTTGACAATGAGCAAGGGCTGTCGTCCAGCATCATGCCAAGTGGTATCAACCCCCTTTAGTGCCACTCTATGGCCAACGCCTCGGTCACCGCTCAGGTTACACTCTTTAGAGACAGGGTTTTGTCGTTTGCCAAATAGAGTTTTTAATGGGTAAAAAGTTTAGTTTTAATATCAAAGAACTTAATTATTGGATATATATTTATAATAAAGTACAAATTAAAATGTATTCACTTTGCACGAGAATTAGGAGTGGTAACCATGATTTGAGGCACTAAATTACCTGACTGCCTTTTATCCTGCTATTATAATTCATAGTAGCGGGTGAACAGTAGCACTCAGGGACACATGCATGTATTCCACCTTTACCTCACTCTAGTTTACTTAGCATGAATGACAGGGTTATTTCATTCTCTAGGTTTAAGCAAATCATGAGTAGTGAGTAATTCTGGACATTCTGTTTTTCTTTTACACCCAATATCCAGTGCTTCATGTTGCGGTTGTTGAGTCAAATTTGCATGGAAACTTAACTTCTAATAACCTGTGGGATGGAGAGTGAATAGTGTGTATTCTATTTTTGCAAAACATATTCTATTGTTTTTCTCCCTTTTTAACTTTTACACTACACTGGATAACTGTCATAAATATTGCATGTTTTGTAACACCCTGTCGAATTTTCTTTTTCTCTGCAGCCTGTGAGAGAGATGCCTTCCTGCTCTCAGATGAGCACTGAGGACATAACAGAGCCCAGAGACGTCTGAGCCCTCGAGATTGGATTCTTTGCTCCAGAATAAATTTAAGCCAAACGTTTTCTCTGGATAAATGTTTTTGTTCTTCTCACTACAGCTGCTGTTGTCATAGGTATGTCAAGTTTAACTTAGTGGTCTTTGTAAAATGACAGTCTTTTAATCTCAGTGTTGAATGGATGTAGTCCAAACTTTCTGATCTAATCTGTATCCAAACAGGGAGTGTGCATGCCATCTGTGGACAGGAATGATAATGGGAAAATAAGGCTCACAGGTCTTTGCTACTGACATCCTCCTAGTCAGCCAATGAAAATCATCCAGGTACACTTTAGTGTCCCCTGGTGGTAAAACAGAGGCTGTGCAGACTGTGGATACCTTCCTGGATCTGATCAGGTGAGCATTAAATGGATTGTCAGATGTCAGTATCCAGTCCAAGTTAATGTATGGGGTTTTTTTCTCTTGCAGAAACATGTTTCCCCTAGATCCAATGGCACCTTGTTTCAGACAAAAAGTCAAAATTCTGATTCAGACAAGTGACTTCAATAAGCTTACTATAGCTATTCATTTCATTTCATTTGATATGAGTTGTAACAGCATTACTTGAACCCCTTTAGATGACACAGCACCAATGCCAGGCACCGCAGATGGGGTCAGTACTATGGGTTTACTGGTCTTCTGCATCGCCTTTGGCCTCAACCTGGGCAGAGTGAGGAATGAGACAAAACCTTTGAGGGATCTTTTTGACTGCTTTAACAAAGCCACGATGCATCTCATCGGTAAAGTCATCTGGTAAGCACAATATTATGATGTGGAATATATTTTAAGTTTGAAATTTAATTGTGATTCCCTCTATTATTTATTAGTTTTGTGACCATGGAAATACTGTAGGAATTGGACACATTTACTCTTGCAGGAACTGTGAATCTTGGTTAATACCTGTAATTGTAGGTTTGCAAGTTGATGGAGGCACAATTTTGACAAAATGTTCTACCACCACACAACACTTAGATATCAAAAATATCTTCTGGTAGCTTCTGATGATATTATGAGTGAAAACTACTTTGCAAATAACCTCACACCATAATCTTTTTCGTTACACTGTTTATTCTGACTGTATAATCATTCACAACAGAAAACATAAAATATACACATTTACATCTTTCACAGGTTATCACTTCCATCACTGCCATATATTATAATTTATGGATATTTACATATATTACAATATCACATGTGGGACTCAGCACATTACTCATTAGGCGCAGTTGAGTTATAAAGGGTAGCTGTCTGTGTCTTCAAACCCAACTTACATTGTAGTTTACATGAATATCTGTGCAGCCCACCAATGACTACTTGATGTCAGTGGCAGCCACAGCTTCCAGCCACCATGTCATTATACTGCTTCAGCACCACATTCTCATCATCATCAAAGTAGAGCAAGTTGATGGAGAAGAGCTTGTCTGGCACACAGCACGGTGTTTCGATGCCTTTGATCAGCTTCAGGGCGTTGATGATGGACTGGACGGTGGCATGGTTGGTTGGCCTCATGTTCTGACCCAGAGGGAAGGGGCAGGAGCCTTTGCAGTGGTAAGCGTTGTAGCCCCTGGGGGAGACAATCCAGCCGGACCAGCCAATCTCCTCGAAGTCAACATAGAGAGGCAGGCGCTGGCAGGACATGGACATGCCTTCCTCCTCGCTGTAGTCCAGGGAGCGAGCGCTGCGGGAGGGCGGGCCCGACATGGGGGCGTGGGGCAGGCTGGAAGTGGCTGTGGTATCGTTTGGGTCTGATGGAGGAAAGGAGAACTTTTTGTTAGACATCACTGTGCTTTGTTGCATATTTGGTTCCTTAAAGTTTGTAGAGCAGGTCCTCTAAAGAACATTGATATTTTCTAAATATTTTGTGCTATTTATTTTGACAGTGCTGTTATTCTGAAAAGGTTGTAGTTGATTAATTAAAAACTGAAATCAATTGAAAATTCCTCAAGAATATGACACAGTGAATGGTGTGTTAACTGTGACAAAAGGTGCCTAAAACACATTAACTCCCTCAAGAGATGTTTTAGTTGTTGAGGGGCGAATGGGGGGTTGAGGGGCCCAAGGTCCCCCTAGGCCTCATATTTCTTCTCTACACCCCTGCTTAGCAGCAGCAAGAACACAACCTGCCTGTGTTGTGTATTTTTACCAACACTGAGCATAAACTGACAACAAAGTTGACAGAAGTCTCACCTGTGCTCTCGAGAGTAGTGGAGCGGCGGCCATCATCGGTGAAGAGAACCAACATGGGCTGCTTGCTCTGGTGGTGGTTCCGTCCTGAAGCGAAGCGGATCAGTTTCATATCCATCTGGCTTCCTCCCAGGGTCCGAACCACCACGTGGAGTCCCAGGTTGCTGCCTTCATCCACCATCCAGGAACGAACCTTCAGGAAGAAGTTCACATTTGTCAGTTAAAACACTGAATTCACTTCATACTGTTCAGTGTTTCCTCAAAGCAGTCAATGCAGGACTTGAATAGAAGAGGATACTTACTGCTTGTGTGATGGTGAACACCTCCCAGCCAGTAGAGTGGACTGGGATGAGTCGAGAAGACAGCAACTTCTTCTCCTGTGTGTTGTTGGTTTTGGTGGTGTCAAGCACCTGATAAACACTAACCTGGATGGAACAAAATGAATGCAGCCAACATTAGAAATATTCAAGAGACAAATGCATTAGAGTGTACTTCACTTTAACATTTCATTATTCAATACTTTGATCATTTTACTTGGTTTACGTACTTGGCAGAAGTGATGTCTGTTGAATGTCAGTGTTGCCTGAGGTCGCAGCTTGAAAAGATGGAGCTCTGCAGTCAGAATCTTCTCAGTTCTTGCAACCGTTGACAAATTAAACCTGAACTCCACCTGTTCACTTCGCACTGCAAGGAAAATTATACCATTAGAGAACGAAACACTCCAAACACTCCAATATTTTATCCTCTACGGCAGCCAGTTGAAAACGCACGAAGCACAAATCACATCTTACATTTGTCAAAGAAACTGCGCACAGTATTCCCCTCCAGCAGATATGGGTCCTTGGTCACACCGTCCACATCAGCAACCGTGTTGTACAGATCGAGCATGTACTGAGGAGGCTGCTTGTGTCCGTGGATGGCAGGGGGATCCTCCATCCCAAAAACCTCCAGAAGTCTCTTGATGGCAGCCGAGCGGACTTCCTCTGACTCATTCTCCACGGCGAAATGATTCTCCAGGTAGTTGAGTGAAGGCCGTGCAGCGACCGTGCACACCAAAGCGGCAAAGCTGACCACAAACATCAACATCTCTGAAGACTGAGTAGATTCCTGGTGCATCGGTGCTCCTCAAACCACACAACGAGCCAGCAACTTGGAGTTGGAGTGACTGCAGGATCCTGGAAGCTCGAGTTTTTATATCAAATGCCCCCGTTCACTCCTCAGTGCCCCCAAAAGCCTTGGTAAACAGCAGTAAAGATGCTATTTGGTCGCAAATGTAAATCACCAATCAGCGAATGTATAGGGAGACTAATGGCGGTGTTAACAAGGTGTGAACCCGATTGTAGATTTTATTCAAGCCCATTGTCTCCACGTCTGGCAATAAAGGCTCAAATAAACTAAATTCAGCCTTTGAAACAGCTCCATACTTGTCGACCAGTGGCCATGTTGCTGTTGAGTATACAGTTTTCTCTGATGTATAACTTTTTGGTCGATAGATGTGAAGAATATGAACAGAATGAGCCTGGAGCCGATCTCTTGAGGAAGTGCACTCGCCATGGGAGGTTAACGGCGCCCAAATGATTCCATTAATTTAGAATAATGGGCACAGTGTCTTAGGTGGAAACCAATTACTTCGAGAAAGAGACTGGTGTTGCTAGCTACACGTCGTAAGATTTACATAACTGCTTATCCAGTTACAGCTGGATAATCACCAAATTTGCAGTTTTTTGTTTTAAAAGAATTCCCAACTGCCCCCTCCATGGCACAAGCTGGTGTGGTGTGTTAAAGGTTTCTGAGACTTCGTCCAGTGATCCTTCTTTTCCCCATTAAAAGACAACTTGACATAGGTTGTTCTGAATATAGCTTTCAGTGTGAATTATCCTAAATATTTAGGTACAGTCCAGTATACTGTTTTGAGCACCGAGTTTGAGTACAGCGTTTTCCTTTCACCAGTTTAGATACGGAAATATCTATATCTATACTTATATTAACCTTGAACATAAAAACTAAGCCTTATATATGTCACCCATTAAACGTGTTCTTTCAGTTCTTTCCCAAGGAAACTCAGAAATTACGCACTGTGCCATTTGGTGCCTTTGATCTTTACGCACACTTTACGCACGAGCAAAAGACAAATTGAGACTGAAAACAGTTTTCCCCCACTGCAATAAACGTTTAAGAGATCAAAGTTTTTTGTATACGGCTCCTCACAAGCAAGCCATAAAACCTCTTCTCTTTAGATGACACAGAAAACTGTCACAGAAAAGTGTTGTTTCACACTGTGATATCAAAATGAGGAGCTATTAACTACTTGCACGTGTGTTTTTTCAAAGAGATATTTGAGAGGTTGGTTTGACTTTGGTATTCTCCTTTCTTGTACCTCAGATTTCACTGATTTATAGATTGTGGTAAAGTCTGATTTGAGTCTGATATCTTTCAGACCTGCCAATATTTGCTCGTTTCTTTTTTAGTAATTTTTTTTAGTAAATTAACTTGTTTGCTGCACTTAAACAAGAAGTATATATAGTTGTTTATCCAACTTATACCAATTACATTTGTGTTTGAAATCAAACACTATTTATTTTGCTGTAGAATGTAAGGTGTTATCTATCGGTGATGTAAGCTACCTGTGATATCTTTCCAACATGTGACATGTTTCATTTGCAGTGTGGGTAAAAGGTGTTGTACTAATGACTGGTTGGAAACAGATTAGGTCCAATGACAATTCGTAATACACTGTTGTGGTATTAAATTTATTTACAAAATTATCATTTTTACATATATTACATATAATACAATAATACTTTAGGGTAGAATTTTTTCATTGAATGATTTGGTTAAGTGGGCTGCAGCCACTGTGGATCAAACGTTGGGATCTCCCACTGCAGATCATGGGAGTTGTTTTCCAGCAGAGGGCGCAGTGTTCAGTTTTGACAAAGACAGGAAGTGATGGAAAGGACTGTGCGTAACTGTCCATGCTGGTTGAGGAAGCTTTGGCTCTCATAGCCTTGAGGAACACAGGAACTGGGCTGTTTTTCAGCCCACAAGTGACAAACTTCAGGATCAGATGGACTCCTGTAGCAGAAAATTAAAAATGCAAGAAGATTAAAATCATTTTGTTCACTCCATCAAACAACTCTAGATGTGCTGCATGTCTCCCAAAACATTGTTTTTTTTCACTGGGAGGCATCAAATAAACAATTAAATTATTATTGCCAGTGACATTGTTACTGTGAGTACACACTACCTGTAAAGCAACAAGTATGTGGGGTCCTTTTGTCATGATTATACCAGTCTCTGCAGTGAAACTGGAAGTGTTTATTATCAATTTCAACTAGTATGATTCTTGTATGATTCTGATCAGACAATCAGTGCTGCTATAAATGCATGACCACTGTGCAATGAGAGATTTGGATCCCATTGAGACACACATTAATTGAACTAAAAGATAGATTTCTTTGCACTAGCTTGTGCAGCATCTTCCCCTCCAGACCATAAAATCAAAGTCCTATATGGTAAATTTGGAAAGTGGACCTCTTATTCTAAACTGACAGTTCTGCTGATAGAAACCACAATCTCAAAATAAAAGCAAAGACATTGGAGGTAGGAATTAACCTAAAAAGGCCAACATGCTGAGTCCAGAAGGTGTCAGAGCTCACAGGCAATTGTTATGAGAGTGGCAGAGGAGGTGTGTGTGTGGCTATAGCAGCTGTGTTCGTACTTACCTGAGAAGGCAACGGTTTCCTGTAGTGCAGCCTCCCAAACATCTGCCCACATCTATTTCCTGTGGAAGATTAGCAACACAGAGAGAGGGCAATGAGCTCACAGCTGGTCACAAATATTGACCCAGTTGAGCCGGGGACCAGCTGCTGTTTAGCATGTTAACTGCTTTGATTCAACACCTGCAGAGGCCATTTGTGTTTACGCTGCACTCGCACCTTTGGTGCTGAAACACAGCAGATGACCAAAACTGGAGACAGGAATTCAACATAGACTCTCTCCGTCGATCCATTTATTTATAAGAACACTCTGATGTTAAAATCAAAAGTAATGCAATGTTCCTTTAAAGTAAGAGTCTGTTGAATGATCCCAACTATTGAAGAGAGAATAATATGTCTAAATCCTTATTTGCTTCATGGTCCAGAAAATAGTTTAATTCAGGTTTTAGTGTTGTTCTCCTGCAACAAATATACAGCTTGGACTCTCTGCAATGTGATCAGAACAAAAACCTTATTTGTTGCAGGTTTTATGTGAATCCTGTTAAGCTGAAATGTGCTGGTTTCACAATAAACTTCTTTATACCACAACTGTAGGAGGGGTTTTGAGCTCTGCAGCCCATTCTCCCTCCTCCATGCACCTTGGAAGTAGGTGAAGTGGCAGAAATTCCTGCTCTGTTTATATTCAAATAAAACCTGCCAGTCTATCATGTGTATTGTTGCAGACTGTACATGAATCACATCCTGAAGTCCTTCACACCAGGATGTGCGGTGCCATACACTGGCCAGTGGATTAACTTGATTAAGTGCTGTCTCCCACATGTGTCTGATGAATAAAGATACTTCATTAGTGTCTGGCACCAAACTATACCCCCGTTTCCTCTCAGCCTGATTACAAAAGAGAGTGTGAAACCGGCATCACAAGTGAATCACTCTTCAAGTGTTAAGTATGCCATCCTCAGAAGAACTGAGGCCTGGGGTAAGCTGTGGATGAACATAGAAGTGTCTGTGTTTCAGTGCTAGTTTATTGAATTTGCACTTACTTTGAGCCTCTCTTCTTTGACTCCATCTGCATGGTGAACTGTTTCATAGTAATACTCCACATATGGGACCCTGTAGCAGCTTTCCTTCAGCTCACAGGCTGCCACAGTCTGGATGAGATCCACTTTGTTGGGGGTCTCAACCAAGGCTGAGTCAAACTTAGTGGGGACACAGGAAAATCCCTCTGTGGATAAAATAAAGAAAATATTAGATTTATATGGGCAGGAAGAACAGCTCAATATATTCTGTCATCCAAATCGATGTCTTAACATCTAGAGTAGGTGAAAAAGGTCTCATATTTTCATTTAGTCTGTAATCAGATAATTCTTTGTCATTAATATAAACTCTTCTATATTAAGCTCAATTCTTTTTGGCTAAAACATATGGGCTGCAGCTTCAGCTTTATCTATAGTGAATAGTGATTAATTCCAGTCAGTGCAGAATTGCTTTGACTTGGGGCCTGCAGTGTATATTACTATGGTGTACATTTAAGTCCCTTAAATGCTGTTTTAATATTTTAGTCAAACCACAAAAAATATTGTACTTTAAGGCATTTACCAGCATGCTAGTTTTGATGATATGTGATAAGATAAAATGCTAAACTCTGATTTCTTTTAGACCTAAAAGTTAAAAGTAAAAGCAGATAGAAAATATCATTATATATTTTCCTCATATAATTTACTCTTTTCCAGTGAAACTTGTTATCCCTCTTTTTATGTAGCCTATTATGACACATCTGGCAAACACTGAGAACAAACATTGTTGTGAGGCTATTTAGAAAGTTTAAAGGAGCCTTTTCTCTTTTATTCTGAAAAAACATGACTGACTCTTTAGTGTCTTTGGTTGAAGATCCACATGTAAACTTTACAATCCCTAATTAATCAATTTGCATTTGACCTGCTGTTTGTTCTGTTGAGCACCTCTTCCTGTTTTGTTTGTTGTTGTTTTAAGCAGGTAAATCTGCCACACACACACACCTGGAGAGCCCTTAGACCGGGAGCATCCTCCCACGTCGATGACTGTCTCAAATGGCGTCTCGGAGTAGTAAGTCCTCAGTGCTGGGATGCGGATGCACTGAGTCAGCTTGATCTCGCAGTGGCACTCCTCGATGACCTCCACCTCCCGGGGTCCCTCCAGCAGAAGCATCCGGTCCACTCGCATCCCGGTCGGCTCGCACACCTGGTTCATCCCGCAGGAGGGCAGCTTGTTCAGAGGCTCCGAGCCCTCTGGAGCAGCAGGTCCCCGTGTCCTTATCTTTTTGTAAGGCGAGGGGAAATATTGAATTGTTTGGGTCAGACATGTCAAAACGTGTTTCTGTGCGCTTGCAAATTATGTGGGTGCACTCAAGTGTTTAAAGCCTGCAGCTTATTATTGATGGTTCATTCCAAAATGCCCCAATAGCATTTATTAACCGTGCAGAATGACATTTGTTGTAAATTTTATTACTTTATTTATTTTATAAATTACATCAGCACTTATATTTTGCTAAAATAAGGGGGCCATCCTTGACAGGTAATCACAAAGTTACAGTGCCCCCTTGTGGTAGTGTCGGGAAACTTCACTTACTTTTTTGCTCCTGAGAAATTCCAGCATGGAGGAATGTTTTGAGTATTCCTGCTGCCCTGCTTCATGTGATGGCCTGGACGCTGCCCCACAGTGCGACCTACACATCCCCACATCTACACTGACAGGACCCCCAGAGATGTCTGAGGAGAGAGAAGGGGACAAATAGATTTGATTTCAAATAGCAAGACAGGCACTGATAATTTATCTTAACAGATCTCCTTAGCTTTTGATTTTCTCCATCTATTGAACAATTCAGATAGATATGTGAAGACATCATTCTTTGATTTCTATAAAAGATATAGACACAAACATGTTGGTACAAATAAAACCACATGCAACATGTGAAGGAATGTGGTACTTTACCTTGTCCAATGTACACAAAGTGGCTCTGTCTCTTGCAGCACACTCTCTGTGTGAACAGGTTTCTGTGATCGATGTGTTTGCCCAACACTCCAGTCACTAGGAAACACAACATAAACACACATTAGCGTTGTCAGTGGCTTAAAAATTGTGTTACATTACTGGGTTTAGTTTGGAAAAAAATCATTAACCATGAGATCAGTACTTAAGTGAGCAGGAATCCATTTTCTTCAAGGTCATTTGCTAATGAACAGCATTCATTATTTAAGCCCATGGAGGGATATGAATATTTAGACCAATAGCTTTCTAGGGGGGAAAAAAAATCTTAATTACTTTCTTAAAGAATCTTTAAATAATGCATGACTGTGTTCATCTGGAAATATTCATTTTGGATTTGCAAGAAGAAAGTTTGAAAGTTGAAAGTGATTTGACCCCACTGTCCCAGTTGCAGGAATACATGTGAGCATAACACACACATCTTCCAGCATCACACCCTCTCCTTTCCACTCATGTTTACCAATCACATAACAAGGGATTAGCTAGTATATTTGAGCAGGCTCGTGTCAGTCCAGTAAGATAATAACTGCTTCTATAATGTCACAGCACTAGTCAGAGTAGAGTAAAGCAAACAGTACTTACGGGTCAGGTGGAGGGCACACAGGAGGAGAAGGAACGGCCGGGGTACGTCCATGGCTTTAATCCGAATCTGCTCCTCTGCTGCCAAGATCCTGAGTGTCCCTCTGCTCACTGATGCCTCTGATATTTATATGGGATCAAGCTTCAGCCCCAGATGTCACCCGAAAAACAAGGTCTCAGAGTGGTGTGGAGTCAAAAAAAAGTGAGAGCTAATCAAATTTCCATGCTGAATGCCTTGTGGGTTGGAGTTCTTACAAGCAGGGGCCACTTCAAAGGAAACCTCTACAGCTTTTCTGTTTCTGCTGCGATGGGACCCAGCGGCTCGAGTGTGTCGACCGGGCCGGAGCTCATCCTAATGAAGTGCTTAAGTAGCCTTGAGCCATTAAAGCGTCGCTCATTCAAAGGCATTAATCATCTTTTATCTCAGGGGGAAGGTGTTTAGCACCTCAGACTTAAAACAAAACCTGGCCCAAACACATAAACAGGATCAGTGTGGGGGCCTGAGCCTCCCCTTCAGAAAACTCCAGCACCTTTGTGTTTATTCAACATGACACCAAATGGCCAGACCTCTCAGAGCTGCCCTTCAAACCTCAGCTTCTTCTTTTTTCTCTCCAGAAAAAGTGGAAAGATTGAGGATATGATTGTGTATATTAAACAGGTTTCCAGACTTGTTAGTTTATGATATCTACTCAGGTAAAATGGAAACATAACTGAGGATACAGTATGCTGGCAAAAAGGCCAAGAATACACCTAATGTTTTCTCTATTATACATCCAAACAGGGCACCCTAAATACTCTATTTTCTTCCTTTTTCATATTACATGATGCTTGGTTTTAATCACAGAAAAGAAGTTTATAATGTTGTCATTTTACTGATTCTCCATTCATATCTTAATAAGGTGTTAGTCCCTCTTTGAAGTGTTGATGTGATCCCCTCATTTTCCCCGGGATCAACGGATCATCGTTCAGAGAGCCGTCAGCACTCAGACACCTTGATTAAGGTGATGCCTTCAGCAGTTTCTATTGTTGATTCTTCTCATTATGTTACAACAAATCTTCCTGAAACTCTATCATAATCCAGGTAAAACCCAATTCAGTCATAGTAATTAATTGATTTAATTATGTAGATCATATGGTACGTTGACAAAAGACTGTAAAAACTCTATAAAGTTGGTTTTTAAAATAAGGTTTTGAGTCTTAAAGTGTAAGGAGGGACTCACTCTTTCCCATTCTGCCCACATGCAGCTGTATTTAAGAGATCATCAGTGTCACACAATCTTCCTCAGCAGATAAAAATTGGCCAGTTATAATAGAGTTGTAGATTCTTAAATTCATTTTTTTTTTTGAGCACTCTGAGCACTTTAACTTAAAGGCTAACACTTTAATGAAAGTTCATCCTTCAACTTGGAATCAGCAGTTGGACAAGCAGTCTTACCACGGGTCCTTAAAGCGCTCAGAAAAAAATCAGAATTTGAACCTTTATAATTCTTTGATACGTCATGTGATATAGCAGATATCACCAGAAAAACTACTAATGGGACCAAGGTGTTTTCCCACTTTTTGTAATTCTTCTAGCATCTACAAAGGAAATATTCTGTCCATTAAAATACTTAATTTTTTCCTCAGGGGCCATTTAAATGCATTAACCAGCATCAGTTTATAAATATCCACAGAATTCAACTATGTTAGAATCTATGCCTGGTGGGTTTTACAGCACCTCTGTCCTCATCCATTAGTCCTCTTTATTAAAAGCAGAAGTAATGAATTGCATGGTGATTTTCTGTAAACACTCCTGTTACTCTGTGCTCTGATACTGCATTCTTTTCTTTTCCAAACACACCTGTCTGCAGCCACTCTTCCCTCTCCAGTAAACCTTTCCTCATTAGACGCCTTTAATTCAACACTGCATGTGCTGAGATAATCACAGAGGCAGTGATGAGATTACGATGAGTTATTTGCAATGTGAAAATGCGGCTTATGTATGATGACTGCTAGACAATCCGTGTGTCCAGTCTGGGAGGTAGAGGTTGACGGGGGAGTGACTGGTAACAGTCTGTGTAGACTGTCTGGCCTCGTGTCTGTCTGGCGTCATGGTTGGTGTCTAATACTGCCGTTCATGTTACATTGCAATGTTTCTTTTAGGTTTTAAAGAGGTTATGAGGGTAAAAAAGTAATTTGTTTTGTGGATTTAGGAAATTACATTATTATCATGACTATCATGACCTGTCCCAGTACTCTGACAAATAGAATAATAATAATGTAAAATGTAACAAAGTTTGTCTTCGTCAGGCTTCACCAGAAACCCCATGCAGTTGAACCATTTTACTCTCCTCTGTCCAGCTTGACTCCTAATAATAATGATAGCTGCAGTGTATTATAGAGGAACTGACTCAGTCCCCAATTTGAACCAGGCTCATGTCTGTACCAGGGTTAAAGAAGCTCTGTAAAGCCTGTCTATTGTCTGTCTGCGTGGGTGGAGTCCAAACAGTCTGGGATTATAGGGCGGTAGTTCTGGATTATACATCAGGAGACAATACTGCAGCATAGGAGAGAGCAGGTGAAAAAGAGCAGCAATTTGTTGAGACTGGATGCAGTCTGACATTTTTCCTGATGCATGTAGATAGCTCCTTGCTTCAAATCATGCATCTTGCATAGTTTTTCTCATTAGTTTGATAACTACTGTACTTACCTAACTTCAAGCTCAAAATCTTCAAAAGTCAGATTACAAAAGGGATGAATTGAAGTAGGGAATCATGATTTGAACAATAGAAATAATCATCAATACAGAAATAAATAAATATAAAAAAAATATGTGAGTACAGACACAGTCTGATGAATGGTGAATTTAAATTGTTTTATTAAGATAGAAGATGTTGCACCTGAAGTATGATGCTCAATGTTTTCTTAACTTATCATGGCTGTTTTATAACCGTCTGGGGGTTGAGCAGTTAGAGGAGCTGTTCATCAGTTATCCAGTATATAAGAGGTCATCACGTGCACACATGACCCAGCTTGTCGGCAGCAGCCATTCGGTATCACTCTGTTTCAGGTTTGTCGATCAACAGCTCGACAGATTTGCCGTAACACCTTCGTCAATACGCACTTTGACCGTCAGACGGGAGAGCAAGAGCGTTTCACCGAGCCCCAACAGAAAACAATAACAATATTACGAAGCTGAACGTTGTCTCGGTGACCAAAAATATCATTCAATCCGCACCGAAGGCAAAGCTTCATCTATAGTCATACCCGGTCATCGAGATCGTGAAACACAGGTAACAAAAGACCATCATCTCACTGGTCGCTGCGTATCCCCAGTTCAACCCGGGAAGCCAGAGCCGATCTCCCTCCGCTCGTAAGCTCGACCGTCAGTTCAGATCATCCACGCATTCTCTCCGAATGCAGATCGAGAAGCGTTCACGCCGTGCGCCGATTGAGTCCTTCTCTCGTCGTCATGTTCTCCGTCTCCAGTTTTCATCATCTTCATCATCCAGGCGATGACTTCGACGTGGAGTTTTCGCAGTCTCTGACAAAACATTGGCGTCATATCAGACGCAACATCTTCATCTTATCAAACAATTTAAATTGCTCATCTGGCTGGTCAAGACACATGTTCGTATCACATACCTGCCTCATATTTTCCTGGCTTCTTTCTGCGTTGACGGAATTAGCTTCGTCATTCAACACATCTTGTCTGTAGCAATCCCTTCTCAAAATCTCGACTTCAACATCTAAAACGCAGCTGGTGCAATCATCGAAGAAAAACAAATTTCGAAACTGAGGAAAACCATGCGCCGATTTGGAGAGTTCAGGAACTTCTGAACCAGATGTCAGCCAGGAGTACCACCGTTTCACCGGCCTCCTCGCGCCCAGTGATGTCTCCTCACGTGAGTAATCGACCGCCGCCCGTAACCCAGATCGCCGATTCCACCTCACGCGTCACATCAGATTTGTAGCCATAAGAGGCTCAACCTCGATATCAGCGGTTCATCCGCGCGGACATATCGACGGATCACCTCCATATCATCGCACGACCGTCATTGCGAAACAGAGTCAGCGACGTGAGGATGAAATGCCAGCCCATCGCACGAGGTTTCGTGGTCTGAAAACCATCACTTGCCTGTCACCCTCACATCATTACTAGTTCTGTTTGTCAGCACAGTCATGATAGTCATGACAATAATGGTTTCCTCAATTAAATCAAAACACCATGCCACCATAACCTCATCTGGCAAAGAAAGTGAACACAGAGTTCAATGTGGCCGTGACAACAGTGACCCACACTGCCTCATGGCCAGATGAACACACACAGAGCCCCAGCCACAGTCGGCTCCTTTCACGCCCAGCTGGACACACGGAGGCTGTTCAGCAGTCACAGGTTGCCGCATTATTATTGCAATAATCTCATCAATCCCCACCACCGCATGCGCCGAGATAACCGCCAGCATAAGTGATGAGATCACGACGAGTTACTTCCAAATGCGAAACGCGCTTATGCATGATGACTGGGGACAATCCGCAGGTGTCCAGTCTGGGAAGTGTAGAGGCGACGGGGAGTGACTGGTAACAGTCTCTGTAGACTGTCTGGCCTCGTGTCTGTCTGGCTTCATGGTTGGTGTCTGGATCACTGTGTTACTGTCCACAGCCACATTACAGACTCTGTGTTCACTTCTTTTAGGTTTTAGTTGAGGTTATGAGGGTAAAAAAAGCATAATTTGTTTTGATTTGGTGGGAAATTACATTATTATCATGACTATCATGACTCAACCCAGTACTCGGACAAAATAGAATAATAATAATAATGTAAAAATGTAAACAAAGTTTGTCTTCATTAAAGGTTTCGACCACAGGAAACCTCATGCAGTTGAACCATTTTGCATTTCCTCCTCTGTCCGCTGACTCCTAACAATAATGATAGTCATGTGCAGTGTATTATAGAGGTAATCCCATCAATGTTCTGTCCCCGCACCTGAACCAGGCTCCATGTTCATGTCTAGGGGTTAAAGAAGCCTCTGTAAAGCCTGTCTATTGTCTGTCTGCGTGGGTGGAGTCCAACAGTCTGGGATTACAGGGCGGCAGTTCTGGATTATACATCAGGAGACAATACTGCAGCATAGGGAGAGAGCAGGTGAAAAAGAGCAGTGGTACTCTAACAGCATCTGGACAAGAAGTTCCTGGAGCATTTTTCCTGATGCATGCAGATGGTTTTGGTTTCAAATCATGCATCTTGCATAGTTTTTTCCTCAGTTTTTTGTTTGAGGAAATTTGTTTTCTTGGTAATTTACCAACTTCTTGTTTTTTAAAATCTTCAAAAAGTCAGATTACAAAGGAAAGGGGATTACCCTGGAATAGGAATCATGTATTTGAACAACAGAAATAATTCCATCAACACAGAAAGAAGTAAGAAGAATATAAAAGGCAAAACATGTGAGTACAGACATATGTCTTGATGTGAATGGTGAATTTAAATTGTTTATTAAGATAGAAGATGTTGCATCCTGAAGTATGACACCAATGTTTTCTTAATCTCAGGGGGCCACGTGAAGAAAACTCCACATCAGGAGGAGATCATCACCTGGATGTCCCCAAAGATGGTGAAAAAGCTGGAGACAAGGGAGAACATGACAGCAGAGAAGGACTCAATCCAGCACACAGCGTATGAAAAGGCCTTCTATGATCTGACCCATTCAGAGAAAGTCATGGATGATCTGACGTTTGGACGGCGGGTGGGGCTTTACGAGCTGAGAGGGGAGATCGGCTCTGGCAACTTCTCCCAGGTTAGACTGGGGATACACGACCTGACCAAAGGTGAGATATTGAATGCTTTGTCTTTTTTTACCCCATATTTTCACAGTCTCAGTGACCAGGTAGGATGTGTGGCTATAGATAAACACCTTCAGTTGCAAGGATTGAATGATATTTTTTGGTCACAGGGACAACGTTCAAGCTTCATATGTTATTGTATTTTCTGTTAGAATAATTAAACACTCTTTATACTCCCATCTGGAGCAATTAAAGTGCATGTGTGCCAGAGGTATTGCAATAAATCTGTCAGAGTAATGATAAGTTGGTCGGAAAGGGCTAAACCTCTTTATATCTCTTCCTGGAAACAAATTGAAACACCAGTGCAAACACTGCCATTAAAACTGGGTCATATTGGCTTGCACATGAAATATTAACCTCTTATATACTGGATATAACTGTTAGATTTCAGCTTGAAGCTCCTCTAACTGCTCCAACCTTTGGAGCGGTTACTTCTTAAGCTTAAAGGAAAAGGCTAATAATGTTCTATACTTTTCTTATTGTTAATAAATCCCACAAAAAGACTGAAACCAGCAGGACATTTGTTCATCTTGCAAAACCTTCAGCCCCAGTTTCTCTGTAGCTCACAGACCCCAAGCCCATTTGTTCCTACTGAAGATGTATAGGTCAGGAATATATACTTTTATCTTCAAGAAAGGTTACGTCTGGGCAAACAATGTTTCACAAACAGGAATACATTGTGCATTTGCTGGTAACTATTTTAAAATTTGGCGAGTATTTCTAGCAGCAGGACAGTGTATGTGGGACTGACTCAAAATAAATTAAGGTGCCCATGTCCATCATAGTAAAGGAACGTGTCGTCTAGTACAACAGTGTAGATCCTTTATGTGTTTTTAATGGTTTTTGCAGCTCTGTGACACGTTGGAATAATGCCAGCTGCACAGCAGGATAATTTTATTGTTTGCTTTGGTCTTTTCAAGTGATTTGTTGACCAAAAGAAATAATATCACCTACCTTATCCTCAATTTATAATGAATTTGCTGACATCCAGACTCACTGGAGACTGGAGCCAGATAATCTTAACAGTGCAAGTGCAGTCTGGGTCATCACAGATATCAGAAGACAACAGATAATCTCATCAAGCAGCCACCCACTAATCCATACTATTTCTTCAGCCTTCACAGCCCACAGCTTGTATTTAACATAACAATGATACTGAAATATTTTGTCTGAGGAGTGAATGGATGAAAGTTTATATCAAAATAGCTGAAAATCTAAGGACTGACAGTGTAGGAAAAAAAGAGCAAAGTAAGATGTGTTTTTTCCTCGTTGCCTCACTGCCTTTGCTCATGTCTCCTCGTCTGACAGAGAGAGTGGCAGTAAAAATCCTGGATAAGGTGCGTCTGGACAAGCGTTCGCAGGCACTTTTCGCCTCTGAAATCTCTTGCATGGGGAAGCTGTCTCACCCCAACATAGTGCGCCTGTATGAGGTGGTGGAGACGTTCAAGCGGCTCTACCTGGTGATGGAGTATGCCAGTGGAGGAGAGCTGTTCTCCCGTATCAGCACCAGGGGGCGCCTGTCGGACCTGGAGAGCAAGCTTGTGTTCTCTCAGGTCCTTTCTGCAGTCAAACATATGGTAAGTCAACAGCAGCATTTGTGAGCAGTACATTTTGTTGTTAAATGAAAGACCACACAATAGAATACTTTTGAAGGACAGTATATAATCTAATAACTCTTTGATAGATTATATTCTGTATGTAAAAGATGTTGAATAAAGAGTGCAGGTAATGATAACACTTTAAAACACAGCGTTTTCTGTGAAGGAGAGCTAACCCTCTCATTCCCCTGCAAGAAACCTGAATGCAAGTATGACGATCTCAAACCTTTATCTGTTTTCTCTTCTTTTTTTTTTTTCTTCCAGCATGATAACAATATTGTCCACAGGGACCTGAAGGCGGAGAATGTCTTCTACACCAGCACTTACTGCATTAAAGTGGGTGACTTTGGTTTTAGCACGTTTTGCTGCCCAAGCGATGTCCTGCACACGTTCTGTGGCTCTCCACCTTATGCGGCCCCTGAGTTGTTCAAAGAGAAAAGTTACATCGGTCACTATGCAGATATTTGGGCCCTGGGTATCTTGCTTTACTTCATGATGACAGCCACCATGCCATTCAAAGCTACTAACACAGGCAGGCTTAAATGTTGTATCCTGCAGGGCACTTATGCCATCCCCTCCTATGTACCTGAATCATGCCAGGAGATCATTAAGGGTCTCTTGAGGCCTGTGCCTGTCGATCGCCTATCTATGGCACAGATCATGTCCAGTGACTGGATGAGAGGCATTGAGTACCCCCAGGCTTATCCCTCTTGTAGCCCCACACCTTCCCATCTGGTTGAGTCCAACCACATCTTCAGCTCAGATGAACTAAGCGTAAAGGCAGCGCTGGAGGATCTTGGCATCACCAGTGTCCATATCATCAACAACAGCCTAGACTTGAGGAGCCCCGTTACTGGGACCTACCGGATTCTGCTACATCGCATCCAAAAGAGGAGGTCTGTGGAGGCTGTGGGCTACAGCCAGTCATGCACCAAGGAGTCCCAGAATAGACTCAGATTGAGAGCAGGCTCAAATGCCCTGTTGATCAAACGCCACTCTGTTGTCTGTATCATCATGTAGTTTGGTTTCTTAGAAGATTAGTTCAACATTTTGTGCCCTCTTTCCAAGAGTTTGATTAGAAGATCAGTGTCACTTTCATATTGGTGCGTTAAGTATGGAGCTTAAAATAAAGATGGGAAACAAGGGGAAAAACAACCCTGACTTTGTCCAGTTCTCACTAATTAACACTTGGTGTCCCACAGTAATATCATTTCAGGGGGAAGTTATGTGTTGTAACCACCTCTTGGTGAACAGTTGTATTTCTAGACTTTCTTGTTGACACCGTGAGGTTGCCAGGCAACCAGTCGAGATGTTACACAGGAATATGCATATGCAACGGTTGTTCATCAAAAGAGTAAACTGAATACAACATGTTGATTAGTGAATTCTAAAGGTGCTTATACAGTATGTGTATTTTTGACCTTTGAAAAGAGCCAGATTAGCTGTTTCCCCCTTCATCTAGGCTTCATGCTAAACTAAGCTAATACCTCCTGGCTCCAGCTCTGTACATAACACACAGACATGAGACTGACTGTTCTTTTCATCTGACTCTTGTTAAGAAGGCAAATAAACATATTTACCAAAATGTTGAGCTAATCCCATAATAATTCTCTTCTGGTTTTTAGGGCAAAAAAAGTGCAGGACATAGTTTCAGATTTGAGTCTGGCTGTAAATAGATGCTCTCATGCTACTACACTAGTCACTGGAAATGAAAGTGTGGGCAAATGGCACATTCTGTGACCATACTTGCCAGTCTCATGTTCACCAAGATAACACTGAACATTTTTACATTGTGCGCTGTATTCAAACCAATGAGCGTGAATTAAATTTCACAAAGACTGACGATGACCTGGAGATTCATCTTTCAGTAAAGCACCAGGAAAATAAAACTTCATTTAAAAAAAAGTATTATTATAAATGAGAAAAATGTCAATCAGAAACAGGGATAACAGGCAAACAGGGATCTGACTTTTTCAAGACATGTGAATTTTTGTTTTTTATCCATAAAATGTACATGAGTTTATAATATTTCTATTCAGGCTGTTCTTCTGTTTATTTTTCCTGAAGGCTAGATATATATTTTTGGATCCTTTGTAGTTCTTAGTGATACATTTACATTTTTTGTTTTTATAAAATAATTCAGTAGATTCCATTGTTGTGGAGTTTAAATCACATAACAATTAAATTAGGTCTTTTTTCTGCTAATGTATCTCATTATATTTATATGTACAGTGATTTTATTAATATGTCCTACTCACTGCATTCATAGTGCTGCAAAACATTTCTGCCACATGTTAGAATAACATAGTAAGGAAAACAGTTATTTATGATCCTGCAAATATAAAGTTCACTGCTCATTGTGAAAGCAAGTGGCAGTTTTTGGGGGGTAGGTAAAAGAGTAAGAAATTTTATGTCAATAAATTTTATGTCATTTCTAGATAACTTCAGAGTGTGCAATGTTTTACGACTGCTTTCATCTTTCTTTTTTTATTGGCCTCTCTACACTTTCATAGGAGTCATGATTTATGATAATATTTATGACAATATAATTGTCAGTATTTGGCATCAAAAGTGCACAGATTTCTGTTAACATGAATTTCACTTTATTTATGTTATGAAGTTGGCAGAGATATAGCAATGGGAAACAAGTATGTGCTGTGACTTTTGTTACTTTTAACTCTGTTTCTAAAGCCTCCTGTAACATGTTTTAACCTCAGGTTCTCTGCTTTCTGATTCATACATGTTCACACATCCCATATCCTGTAATTCGTCACGATTGTTTCAAAGTAAAGTGATTTTTACACATATTGTTTTCCAGTCTCATACTTTCCTTTCGTGGTTTTTCCCTCTGTGATAAAAGAAGACTAAAATTTCTGCTCGTGATGCCAACCAGCAAATTTCTGTCTGCCCCAGCATGCAAGAGCACAGCACATTTGTCAGCATTGTTGTGATATATACAAAAAAGAAACAAAACCTCAGCACCAAAATCCTTTTCAAGCTGCAACCGAATCTTTGACCTCTGAAGGTGGTGCATCTATTAGTCATACTCAGTAGAATTTTGGTTGTCCATCAGTAATGTATATTCCATTAATGTCTTGGTAATTATCATGTATTTGTCAGCTTATCCATCACCTTTGCCTTTGGGCTAACTTGGCACCCTATTCAAACAGATGCTTCACTTTTGTGCATGGGGGATTCTCTGATTTTTAATTGATTGCCCTACTTAAAAACTTTCACCTCTGACTCACATGCACACTGGCCTAGAAAATGTGTTCATGCCTGTCTGTTTAGTCAACAAACATAAGACAATTAATACTCTCTAATGCACAGGCTCTGAAAATGTTACCATTGAGGCTTATTCTTTTGCAGTTTGCAAGATGAAGCCTCTGCAAGGTACCAATGAGTGGAAGTCATCAATCTACGCAGACAGTAAAGTCAAACACTGCATTACTCACACACAGAGATTTTATTAGCTGCGTGTCCCTGCAGTTCTCCTGAATGCCCATGGAGATGACAGAGTGAGGCATGTAGATCAATGAGAGAATCCAGTATCGTGTCAGATCTGATACTGTTGGCTGTAAATCTGCAGATCACATTCAAAGATACTCTCAATGAAGTTTTTACATGAGCCTGCTTTCTCTCTCGAGATATTCTATGGCAATAAGTGTTCACCTGCCCATCTAGTATATCCGCTTTCTCCGTTCAAGGTCACGGTGGGGGATGGAGCTCATGGTATGCATGGGTCAAGAAGCACAAAAACAAAGACTTACTTTTTACTTTTGGCACATTTGCATTTGTATATTTTTTATTCACTTCATACTTCACGTATTTATTAGCATAACTTTTTTTCTTTACTTTACTACTGAGTATCTGAGTAACTGTAATGAAGCAATTTCCCTGCAGGGATCATTAAAGTTTTCCTGATTCTGATTCTGAAAAGCAACCCACTGCGTAAAGTGGTGAATGTGTCACATGTGACACTTTACTGTAAATTACTGCCTACATATCAAGACAGAGATCAGAATTGTGTTGTATTGCAGTGATCGGCAGTAAAAACTGTGGTAGCTGAGTCACAAAGGCTTTTTAAGGTGAGAGTGGTTACATTTATACTGGTGTTGTTGAGCAGAACACAGTCAGCCTAACCATGTGTAATAATGATATTATGTAGGAGAATTAAAGCAGGGTCATAAAAGAATCTTGAGACTAGACCATGTGCAGAGGTTAATATTGTTACAGCTGTATATGACTTTTGGTTAAAACAGTATCTACTCACTCTTGAATGCTGCTCACACCATATGATTTTTAGGAAACTTATTTTACATAATGTCTTTTACATAATGTCCCTCATAAGACAAGGCAGTGTAAAAAAAAAAGTGTCTAAATTCAAAGAACAAGACTATAAAAACATTTATGGGTGTATATACATAAACTTTTAAACAACACTGTGAAAGATGTTAGAAGCAAGTTTATTTTAATAATGCCTTTATGGAAACACATATACTGTAATAAAACGTAGACAAAATGTATGAAAAGACACATTTAAACAATTTTGAAATTAGGGCACTACCTTCTCCTTTTCATGGACAGAGTTACATATACACAGAGTATTTCATGCATATCTCGGGTACATCATGCAAGAAGCTTGTTTGAAATATTATATACATATATTATTATTATCATCATTACACTCCATCACCATTTATATGAATTAAACGGCTATTAAATATCTGAAAACGAAGACAACTGGATAATTCTTGAAACGGTTATTGCTGTGAATGTGTGCCATGCATCGTATGGTGACCGCCATCAGCGATTCAAACACTGGACAACCAAGTGCTGCTGCAATTCTACGGCAGGACCTTGTAAGAGTGAAAGCAAAAGTATTTTCTAAAGTTGTTGCTTCTCCATACAGTTAGATGCCGTAAAGCTACCATAAACTGCTGTGTCAATGATATGCATTGATATGGCAAGGGGCGACGGGATGGCAGGGGCGGCCAGGCTGTCACTCCTTCTCTGTTTCAGCCTGTGAATGAGAATGTGAAGAACAAAGATATTTAGAAATCAGTTCTGCAAATCCACAATCAAATGTAGGTCACACCACAGAAACATAAACTATCATCGATTCCTCACACCTCCCTGGGAGGGTGTCACACTTTGCCGTCAATCTTCCTCATCGGTTTCGGCCATCCCTGTTTGGGGTCTGTACGAAACGATGCTTGCTTCCTCATATGAAACTAAGGTGATGAACGCAAACATATGTTTATTTTTAGCAATGATAGAAAACGAGCATTGTTAGAAACATTGAGGTTCGGAAGGCTGATCAGTACCTTTTTAAGTGGATATTCTCAGTGTACCATCACTTACGGCCTGCCTTGGGGATGTTATCCATCTATATAAATGTATTTTACTGCATGTTTCGTTCAAAACAGGTTTTTGCCGCTAAATTGGCGGTGTCTTAAAACTGAGGAATCAGAAATCATATAAGTAAAGTCAGAAGTCAAGTACAATCCGGGTACTGCCGTAGTAATGAACAGATTAATATAAATTATACATATACAACATAGACAAAGTACACTGGATCAGTCAATTAATCAAGTACCATTGACGCAATCAGAATGTTGAGGGTGTTGGAGCAAATCACAGTAGATCACATCTGCCCACGCAGGTACTTAAGGCAATAAACCAGCATCACTGACCTCATATTTATCTTGGCTGTGTTCTGCTCTCTATTCAATGCAATATTATTAACTGACACAATTTGCCAGATACCAACTGTTCTTCCAATCCACCTTGGCATGAAGTGCAGACAGAGAAATGATAGGCTCAGCAGGAGGACAGCACATTGAAACGCATGGTGCAGTCGGCCTCGCAACTCTGAAAACAGTCGGATAGATGCAAAGAGTTAGTGTTTACCTGCATTCAGCTTTATCCACTCGATGTACACCTACATATCTCACACCCTCCCTGCTCACATCTGAAACTTGAACGCCAGACAAATGTTTTACTGGCTTTTCTTTGTTTATGTATGTATCAACTCAAATCATTTTAACTCACAGCTCTTTTATCCCCGCAATATCTCTTCTGAACATATCTTAAACCGGGAGTTTGTCTGAATGGAAAACAATGGTGGTCTTCAATGAACATTGTCCATAGTATGTCCTGAATTACTTTGGGTCTTTTGATTGAAGATAGAAAATAAATATTTTGAAATCTAAAAACAAAAAAAACAAAAAAAGCTAAATGAGGCACATTTGTACCATTAATGTGAATATACATATGTTATCACTGGTAAAATAAACACACAAAGACAAAGTAGAGAAAATGATGAGAATTTAAAAAAATTCAAATCGATCGGAACAAATTAGCACTTTTTTTCACCAGGCAATAAATTGCTGAGAAACTTGCAGATAAACCTTACAGATTATGAAGTGTCTCTGGTGGAGTTACTCACTGTAATGCTCAGGGTAGTTGCAGGTTTGTCTTCCTGTCTATCTTTACTCGTGTCTATCTAAGTACACGAGGCAGGGCAAAAACACCTCTTATAAGCACTGTCGTGAGATCATATTGCACTCACCTTTGTACTTCGATCTTTTTTAATTTCAACCTCCATCGATGTGTGTGCGTGTGTGTGTGTTTCAAGTTAGATGTATAGAAGACTTAAGTGTGTTGCTGTCTCTACATACCTTCCTAAGATGGTGAATTCATACAAAAGCTGGAGAAACATATACTATTTAAGTAAAATAAGTGTTAATGGTATGGTGTGTGTGGGGTGGGGGTTGCTCTAATAAATGACATATGTCTTTATTGTCTACATACATTTAGAAAGAGGAAACATTTCTCACCATGTGATCAACTCCTGTATTGCCCT